>CM076612.1:5880287-6260166 GCA_038502775.1 Hippodamia convergens | reverse complement strand
GAACAGAGTTATTTCAAGTTCAATGGAAAATTCTATCTACAGTTGGATGGTCTACCAATGGGTTCTCCTTTATCTCCTCTTTTAAGCGAAGTATTCATGACACATTAGCAAATGAAAATATTCTCGTCAATTAATAACAATGTGACTGAATTTGTACTTTACTGGAGACGATATGTAGATGACGTGTTTTGTATTTGGACTTGCTCAGATTTTGAGCTTGAATTGTTTTTCCAACTGATTAACTCTTTGTATGTGTCGGTCCAGTGCACATTGGAAATGGAAAATGAAAATAAGTCGTTAAACTTTTTGGACATTCAGATAAAAATAGTAAAGATCATATGGAATTTGATGTGTATAGAAAACCTACTTTTTCAGACATCCTCATCCATAATAGTAGTTCACATCCATATAAAATAAAAATGTCAGCTTTTCATTCCCTGGTACACCGTCTAATATCAATACCACTTTCAACAGCTGATTTCGAAAAAGAAGTGGAAGTATTAAGGACATTGGCATTGAACAAATGGTTTCTCTCCCAATATATAGATAAATTAATTGTCAGAAAACAATATGAAAAACTTCTATCAAGTATATACCCCACCCAAATTAATAACTGTATTGATAAATTTGCTTATATAAACTATATCCCACAAATAAGCGACAATATTGTAGTAGATTAAGACGAAATAAAATTGACATTGTATGTACCAACAAGAAAAACTTAAAATCAATGTTTTGTAATGGAAAGGATAGTTAGACAACTTTTGAAAAAAGTGGTGTCTATAAAATTTTTTGTGACGAATGCCCAGCTTTTTACATAGGTCAGACAGATTGTTCTCTTAAGATAAGGGTTGATGAACATAAAAAGTCAATTCTTCAGAACAAATTAACAACTGGTTTTTCTGATCATTGTATCACTTGTAACCATTTCATAGATTTTAATAAAACAAGAATATTGCATGAAGGGGAAAAAAGCAGACGCCTAGATCTTCTAGAAATTTTGGAAATATTTTCTGCTTCCAAATATAAACAACCAATTGTGAACGATCAATTTAGATTTCCGCTTATCTCCGGTTTTAACATCTGTTTTTTGATGTTTATTTCTTTGACTTATGCGTTTACTTTTCAGTCTTGAGAATGGGATAAAACCCGAAACATGTCGACTTATTAGATGTTTAATTTATTGAAATATTGTGAACGTGGTCTTGTGTTTTTATTTTTTCAATTGACCAAAGATGTTTCACCAAGTGTTGAGCGAGGAAACAATTTCGTTAATCAAGGGGCATTTTTCATCAAGAATAAATGTCGCAGATAACAATCACATTCATTTTTATAAGAATTCATTCCATGCCAGTCGGGAGTCCTCTTCAAATTGAACATTATTCTGAATTGAATTGAAAATGTAAAAAATTGATTATCGTTGGTTATCCTCAGCATTTGGACATATGCCGTCGTGGTCTTTCATATAGAATTTTTCGAACACTACAAAATTGTCTCTGACTATGTTCTCTATCCCTTATAGTTTACAATGCGTCGGCCGTGAAAGCCTGATAAAAACGACTTTTTCATGAAAGCTCAATATTTTTTCTCATTTCTTCGTGACATAGGAATGTGAACCCTACATGAAAACCCCCCAAAATATATTTTCTACATTATAGTGAAAGTTTCATCAGCGGACATTCACATTTATATTAGTATATGGATAGATTTTCTTCAAATCATACTGGGTAGTTTAAAATTTATTCCAGTAAACTAGTTTTTTCAGTGGCGTCATTTGGGAGGCCGTATATCCGTAGGGGGATCCGCTAGGAAAAAAAAATTATGGCAATATGTCATATTATTTTTTTCAAACCAGATATGATACGAATGATGTAAAAAAAAGAATAACGTTAGCAAACAAAAATTTTTCCCGCGAAGTGTTGAATTTCAATATTCACAAAAATGAGCTGCGACATTCAAACAATGGGAAATCCGAGGGGAAATCACTCCTTCCCATACAACCGTTCACAAAATACATTGGGACTTTTTCTATATTCCCGAAATTCAAATGTCACCGCAATGACATCTCGATGACCTTGGCTGTTCCAACGGGCCAAAATTCAAAATCTGTTATAACGTGCATTCAAATAAATTCGGTGTCAAGTAGGCTACTTGGAAAAAATGGCACGTTGGGATATTTTACTTGACAGTTATTGTTCAGAATGTAGGTGCCACCGATAATATTAATACTCGATTGATACTCCAGTATTTCCTGACGAAATGCACAGGGTATTTTTTAAGGGAGAAGTTTTTTTTTGACAGGTAGTAGAACTCGTCAAAATCAATCATTCAAACTTCCATATTGCTCACCTGTTATGAATCAATGCCGCGTTTTTAGGAAGTTGAACATCAAATAAAATACTCACTCGACTTTTTTGCGATCTGTTTCGACGCACTTAAATTTTTAGTAAACATGTAGAATTATTTTTCAACTCTATCTGGCGATTTTTTCTGAGAGAAATAGTTAATTCCAAAGTGGAGACAGAAGAATTTCTTTGTTAAACAAAAATTCACAAATCCAGCTATAAAACTCGTCTAATTGTTTTCATGAATTGGTCGATCAAATTGAATTCATCATCGAATTCGATCAATTTGAATCATATCAACAGGTCACTATTGGAATAAATCTGCAGCATATTTCAAAACTGATGTTCGAACATAATCAATATAGAAGAAGTTTCAATACGTTCAAGTCAGATTTGGACTTGGCATTTCTCACATTTGCGGGTAACTCTGGTTCAAATAAATTGAAAGTGAATATTCAAAATGTTTTCATGTTGATGAGGTCTATTACCTGTCAATACAAAGCGTTACATTTGAAGACACCGTATGTATTCAGATTGATTAGAGAAAAGGATTGTATCTAATTTAATAATTTAGATTTCATCAAACAAATGTTCATATTTTACATATATATTGGGGACAAGCTATATTCCCCGTATCCGTATAGATACGTAAAAAGCTTTCATTCTCTTTTAGTTATGCGTGGATGGTACAAAATGAATACGTTGGACGATGGAAAACAAGCATATAATATGAATTCCCTCATAGGACGAAGTTAAAGCTTGTCTTCCTAATGCATCACACCATTCCACTTGAAAAAGCGATAAAATAACCTTTGAGATATGCCACCTGTTGACATCTGCTCTGAGGGTGTACCAATACCATTGTTGCCATATACGGAGGAGGATACGTCTTTCGAGTCTCTCAGAGTTATTCATCCATATATGGCGCAGCACACTAGCGCCCGTGATATATACCCGAACTAAAAGATTGTTCAGTACATAAACAGGGTGCCTTGTGACCTCAAAAACGATTTTTTGATATGTTGATCCTTGAGTCATCCTGATTCCAACAAGCTAAAAAACAAGGCGATACGTTGTCACCTCCGATTTCGGAGGTGACAGCGTTATACAGGGTGTTTTCCTAAACATGCGGCAAAAATTCAGGGAGCTGTTACTTGGACTATTCTAAGAATATTTTGTCCTTTGATGTTTTTGGAAAAACCTCTTTGTTTCGAAGATACAGGGCGAACAACATTTTTCATATTTTTAAAATTGATAATAGTATAAATAAAAATGCGTACCGCACTGTGTTTACTAAGTAGGTACAATTTATTTTTAAATGTGTTTGACAACTATAAAAAACACTCCAGTAGAAAATGTGGAAGACTTGCGAAATCGGATCATAGCTGGGTGTAACTTAATAAGAAATGATCCTGGTGTTTTTGAAAGGGTTCGGCAGTCAATGAGGAAAAGATTGGATGCTTGTATGCTGGCTGGAGGTGGTCATTTTCAACAGTTTTTGTAGGTTAAGTTAAATTTTCATGTAATTTTTCATAATAAAATGTTATTATCTAAAATTTTGTTTGCCCTGTATCTTCGAAACAAAGAGGTTTTTCAAAAATCATCAAAGGACAAAATATTCTTAGAATAGTCCAAGGAACAGCCCCCTGAATTTTTGCCGCATGTTAAGGAAACACCCTGTATATGAGGTCAGAGCGTATAACGAGTTTCTGTTTTGGAGGTGAAAATGACCCTTATAACTATATATGTATATATATAAAGATTCAATATTTATCGGGAAATATCAGTCTGTTAGAGGTAAGTGATACACTTTTATATCATTCCAAGCTTTCGGTTATATTTATAACCTTTTTCAAGGATCTGTAAAAAATATATAAAATACAAAACGTTACAATAGGTCTAGAGAATCATTCCAACAATGAACAACATATATTGTGGTTTTTCCTCTTTGTTTTTCTGAATAACTAGTTTGCTTTTTTCCTTAATATCCGTAGTACGACGCAGTATCAGATTATAAGAATTTTCTTTCGTAGTTTTTTATATCAACTCGAAGTGAGTATGACACTGATAAAACGTCAAGAGTTCATTCTATGTACGGTTCTCTTTCTATAGTGTGGGTTGTATTGGTGGCATGTTTCATTTTAGAAAGTTCTATCAGGTAGCAGTATATATTGTTTAGATGATTCGTGTCTTGTTTGGAGTTTATTGTATTTTCTGTTGCGTTGATAGACATCATTTCAAGAAATAATCTCTTATTGTAATTCGATTCTCTATGAAGAATTTTTGTATCACTATAATTCATAATATGGTCATTTGTGTTGCAGTGAATTGCTAGTGAGCAATTTTTCATGTTACGTCTTGTGTCACTTTTGTGTGAAGTAATTCTAGTTTGAATCCAATTAGATGTCTGTCTATGTATGTTTTCTCACAATTTCTACAAGGTATACTATAAACAACTTTCGATTGATATTCTTTCTTCTCTTTGTCTTTCAATCTACTGAAAACTAATGTATTCAGGGTATGTTTCATTGTTTTTATAATTTTGATATTTTTATGATCTTGAAATAATAAACTAATCTTGTTAGAAAGTCCTGGTAAGTATGGTAAGGTAGCATATGCAGTGTTCACCAGTTCTTGCTCTGGGATAACTCGTGTTGTCGGATTCGTGATTTGTGGTGAAGGTGCCATGTTGTATAGGATTTTATTGAGTAATCTACTAGGATAGCCATTTGCGAGAAGTAGATTTCTGAGATCCTGTATACTTTCAGTCAAGTGAGTTGGATGTGTTAACTTGGTTATCCTGTCTTTCAATCCTATGATTAGGTTTATCTTCATATTATAAGGGTGGGAAGACATATAATGAAGGTATCTACCAGAACTGTTAGGTTTTCTATACCATTCTGTTATTAATTTACCATCTGTTCTTTTAATTTTCATATCTAAAAAGGGTAGGCTATTTTTTCATGTTCTTCAGCTGTAAACTGTATGTAAGTGTTGTAGCTGTTGAAAATATTCAACACTGTATTTAAAGAACCTTCTGGTATCATGCAAACGATGTCATCTACGTATTTTTTTAGAAAAGGAACTCGAAAAGGTAATTTTGGTATTTGTATATCTAGTAAGTCATCCATCACATATTGAGCCAGAATTGGTGGAAGTTTGGCTCCCATCGGAGTGCCTATAATTTGTTTATAAAATTTGTTTTCGAACGTGAAGTAAGTATTATCAAATTATAAACAATACTAAATCTGTAAATTGTTTTTTTGGAATTTTGGTGTGTGTGAAATTTCATTCCAGTGTTTTTTTATGCACTGTATTGCTAGTTCTGCAGTTATGTTGGTGAATAAAGATATTGCATCTAAACTAACCAGTACGTATCCAGGTGGATATTCAAAGTTGTTAATGAATTCCGAAAAAGAGAAAGAGTCTTGTACATAATAGTTGTTATGTCTGTTATAAGACGCGGTGAGTAAGTCAGTAGTGTATTGGGTGATTCTAATCGTAGGACAATCTATGGAAGAAATGATAGGTCTGAGAGATAGTTGGGGCTTATGGATTTTAGGTAAGCCATAGAACTTGGGGATTTTTGAATTGTATATAGTGTGTTTTTTGATCATACCTGAGTCATCTTGTATTGTCTTTTTCAAGTTAGTCATTAATTTATTAGCTTTTTGTTGTATTGTGTTGGTGGGATCCCTAGGTATTCTTCTGTAGTGGACTTCATCTGTCAACAGTTCCTTTGCTAAATTTTGATAATCTTCTTTCTTCATCAAAACAGTGACATTACCTTTATCAGACCTGGTGATTAGTAGATCTTCATGGTTTTTGAAGAAACTTCTAGTTTTATTCAGTATCCTGTTGAAAAGATTTGGCGTATTGTGACGTGTGTGTACATAGTTAGTGACTACATTAACTGCTCTGGCTGTAAGGATATTTCTTGTTGTATGTGGTGTTAATGAGACAATATTATCTATATCTGCCAACAGACTAGGTAAGTTAATATCTTTTATTGTGGGGGTTATGTTGAATTTAGGACCTAGTGATAAAAGAGTGAGGATATCATTCGGTACTGCTATTCCTGAGATGTTCTTTAGCCATTTGTCTGGTACTTTCATGGGATGTGATTGTTCTCTTTCCAATTTTGTAAACTTTCTTATGTTGACCTCTTTAACAAGGTGATATTTTCTATTGTAAGACACCTTCATTTTGCTCTGAAAATTTAAAACGACCAATTCACCCACTATTGGTAGTAAAATATCTTTTTGAGGATATTTCTTTTTCTATTTTAACAATGTTTTCTATAGTAATGGAAACCTCAAAATTCAGAAGATTGTTTTCCAATCTAATGTTGAAATTGTGGATTTTATTCCTAATACTGCCTGTACTATCAGTTAATAGCTGGTATATTCCTTTGATGTTATTGATTAAGTGTTTCGGTTTTACGCCTACGGAACGGCATCTGAGTAAGAGATTCTTCTATTATGTAAGGAAGCAAGTCGTGAATTAGCTCTAGCCCAACGTTTGAAGTGCTTCATGGCTGCCACTCCATGAGTATTTCTGATGTCATTGTAAAATCCCATGCTGAATGTTTAAATTGAAAATGGTATTCTTATTGACTGTTGATGAGATGAAGATTCAATATTTATCGGGAAATATCAGTCTGTTAGAGGTAAGTGATACACTTTTATATCATTCCAAGCTTTCGGTTATATTTATAACCTTTTTCAAGGATCTGTAAAAAATATATAAAATACAAAACGTTACAATAGGTCTAGAGAATCATTCCAACAATGAACATACATATATTGTGGTTTTTCCTCTTTGTTTTTCTGAATAACTAGTTTGCTTTTTTCCTTAATATCCGTAGTACGACGCAGTATCAGATTATAAGAATTTTCTTTCGTAGTTTTTTATATCAACTCGAAGTGAGTATGACACTGATAAAACGTCAAGAGTTCATTCTATGTACGGTTCTCTTTCTATAGTGTGGGTTGTATTGGTGGCATGTTTCATTTAGAAAGTTCTATCAGGTAGCAGTATATATTGTTTAGATGATTCGTGTCTTGTTTGGAGTTTATTGTATTTTCTGTTGCGTTGATAGACATCATTTCAAGAAATAATCTCTTATTGTAATTCGATTCTCTATGAAGAATTTTTGTATCACTATAATTCATAATATGGTCATTTGTGTTGCAGTGAATTGCTAGTGAGCAATTTTTCATGTTACGTCTTGTGTCACTTTTGTGTGAAGTAATTCTAGTTTGAATCCAATTAGATGTCTGTCCTATGTATGTTTTCTCACAATTTCTACAAGGTATACTATAAACAACTTTCGATTGATATTCTTTCTTCTCTTTGTCTTTCAATCTACTGAAAACTAATGTATTCAGGGTATGTTTCATTGTTTTTATAATTTTGATATTTTTATGATCTTGAAATAATAAACTAATCTTGTTAGAAAGTCCTGGTAAGTATGGTAAGGTAGCATATGCAGTGTTCACCAGTTCTTGCTCTGGGATAACTCGTGTTGTCGGATTCGTGATTTGTGGTGAAGGTGCCATGTTGTATAGGATTTTATTGAGTAATCTACTAGGATAGCCATTTGCGAGAAGTAGATTTCTGAGATCCTGTATACTTTCAGTCAAGTGAGTTGGATGTGTTAACTTGGTTATCCTGTCTTTCAATCCTATGATTAGGTTTATCTTCATATTATAAGGGTGGGAAGACATATAATGAAGGTATCTACCAGAACTGTTAGGTTTTCTATACCATTCTGTTATTAATTTACCATCTGTTCTTTTAATTTTCATATCTAAAAAGGGTAGGCTATTTTCATGTTCTTCTTCAGCTGTAAACTGTATGTAAGTGTTGTAGCTGTTGAAAATATTCAACACTGTATTTAAAGAACCTTCTGGTATCATGCAAACGATGTCATCTACGTATTTTTTTAGAAAAGGAACTCGAAAAGGTAATTTTGGTATTTGTATATCTAGTAAGTCATCCATCACATATTGAGCCAGAATTGGTGTGAAGTTTGGCTCCCATCGGAGTGCCTATAATTTGTTTATAAAATTTGTTTTCGAACGTGAAGTAAGTATTATCAAATATAAACAATACTAAATCTGTAAATTGTTTTTTTGGAATTTTGGTGTGTGGTGAAATTTCATTCCAGTGTTTTTTTATGCACTGTATTGCTAGTTCTGCAGTTATGTTGGTGAATAAAGATATTCATTGCATCTAAAGATACCAACACAGACGTACTCCAGTACGTTCCAGGATATTCAAAGTTGTTAATGAATTCCGAAAAAGAGAAAGAGTCTTGTACATAATAGTTGTTATGTCTGTTATAAGACGCGGTGAGTAAGTCAGTAGTGTATTGGGTGATTCTAATCGTAGGACAATCTATGGAAGAAATGATAGGTCTGAGAGATAGTTGGGGCTTATGGATTTTAGGTAAGCCATAGAACTTGGGATTTTTGAATTGTATCCCAGACGGCACCCTATATTCCCGGAATATTCCTCCAATCTGCCATTAAGCCAAAAGATATTGCAATATGCGAGGCATATGCCAGATATATATCAAATATATCTGCTCTCAAAGGAATATTCCAAATATATGCCATCCCAGATATTGGTATGCTATGGTATATGCTATGGGAATATCTATATGATATGCGTTTAGAATATTATTCAATAGTATTTATTGGTATATATACATGAATCTTCATGGAATATTACAAACGTTACAAAACCCTTTTTGAACGATAATTGTGTGTAGGCACTACCACTACCTCGTTTTGCTTTTGTTCCGAACTCATCAATAATTGATGAGTTTGCTATTTTCCAGTAAACTGTTAAAGAACTACAAACTTTCTATATAGATTATATTTTCGAGGAATCGCAGTTATCATCAAGTTAATTATAGTTGGATTCAAGTTAAAAAATAACACTTTCATTCGCTTAATAATTTGATCTTATTTATTAAACTGAGTAAACAATGGAATCAATGATTTGTAATTTATTTATATGATTGATACAATGAAATGAAAGAGCAGGCAACAAATTAAACGTTTTAATTTGTGAAAAATGGACATGCTATACTATATCGTCTATCGACTGAGAGTCGAGTGACTTTTTAAATGATTGAAATGTTCGATGAAACAGAAAAAGAGGTCCATTATGATTTTGATCTTATAGGAAAGAGATCAAATATATATTTTCAATAAATGGAAAAACAATATTTGATATTCGAGCAGATATGTGAAAAGGGCGTAGACAAGTTTGTCAAAAATCATATATGATAATCAAATATTAGTCAGCAGAGGTGGAGAGTAGCTCATTCCACTGGAGGATCGAATCACTTTTGCTCATATTTTTGTTTCCATGAAGCTGCCCTGTGGTGACAGAGATGTCTGGAACTTAGAATCTTTCTAGTTCAACTTAATACTTCTTGCTTTTCATTGAACCAAATACATTGCATTTCAAACATTTCAGAGCCATTGTAGGTTGAGGAAGTTATGTGGCCACCACCACCATATTTTCGCCCTTTCTAGATATTTCCTTGAATTTATCAAAATATCTGACAGAAATACCAATGACCATATTTCTTTACAGGAATAAAACTACTCCTTTATAAATAAAAAAATTAACTATTTTCTGGCCTCTACCCATTCTTAACTCCTGCAATTCTATCCCTGAATTTACCGATAAGAATATCAAATTTCGATTTTACTGATTTGACTTTTTCTTATGGATGTAAACATTACGTCACGACGTTTTCAGTCAAAATATTCATATTTTTGTTTTGTGGTCTTGGATTGAGGTTATTTGTGTTCTGTGATTCGTCATGGTCGTCACGTCACGGGTGGTGACATGAGTTGAAAGAGTCTTATTGAAAAATTATTAAATTGTGTGTGGAGTTGAAAATATGTTATTGTTTGAGTATTATGTGATAAATAGTTTGTGATGCAGCCGAGCACATGATAAAAGATAAGACAGGCAGACAAGAGCATGACTGTAGGAGCGTGAATACATATACGTATAAACTCCTATACCGCTAGCATTGGCCCGTTCACCTGTATTCATTTGAAGCAGCGATCACGTGGTACAATTGTCCCCAGCTATGCACTGCGCATGCGCGAAAACCCAACCTCAAATATTTCTAAATAGTTATATTCAGTTGTCAAAGTGTGATGTCAGATGTAAAAAACGTAACCTCACTTTTTCTCTATTTGTCAAATTCTGAGTTTGCGCATGCGCAGATCGTTGTATGGGTCAACAGACATGGCAACTAGATTGCATCAATTTTATTTTCACGTTAGCAGTATAGGGTTTTATAGGTATATGCGTGAATATCAAATCAGCGTTGGTAGGTACTCTTATATATTTGGAATGCTTGAAAAAGGTTTTCGTAATATGCCAATCACTTGTCAGTGCTTTATCTTTGGTTATGTGTATTTACGTTTTTTCAGGTCAAAGAATTGAGGACTTTACAGTGAAGAAGTGATAGAAAGGATATTTCCTATATTTTAGTTGGGTTGGGAAAAAGGCAAAAACTAACTTTTCATCCCTAATAAAATTGTGCAATGTTCTCAAAGGTATAATATAAATAATTTCAGTGATCATAAAACCCATTTTATGTTTTATTAATATTTTCAGAGGTTCTTAAACAGAATGAAAATACTAAATTTGTTACTGAAAAATGGCTCTACGTTGTGCAGATAGCTTAACCAAAATTTTGCTTTCAATCCAAACGTAAAAACTACAAGAGCATGAGTGGAGGAGC
The DNA here is from genome assembly GCA_038502775.1 of Hippodamia convergens. NCBI lineage: Eukaryota > Metazoa > Arthropoda > Insecta > Coleoptera > Coccinellidae > Hippodamia > Hippodamia convergens. Next base: position 6,249,036 of record CM076612.1, on the reverse strand, counting down.
TTCTCAGGTGTAGTAAGTCTCACCCAAGCAGTATATCGTAATTTTGTTCCTGCAAGCAAAAAGGCTGTACAGGTCGAAAATATTAGTGGCATCAATACGGATTTAGGCCCTAAAAATCAAAAAGAGGGATCGTCTTCGAGAAGGAAGGTTGCCTCGATATAAATTGCCAACACTGCCTACTAAAATTCAAAGTAAGTTTATAAATATTAAATAATTAGAACAGATTCCACTTTTACTATAGCAGTAGACAGCCTCTTATCTTGAAAATCTTAGAATCACTGGTTTTTTTCAGGGCCAAAATCAAAGAATTCCAAGGACAAAGGCGAGGAAGACCAAAAGCTACCTGGATGAGCGGCATACAGAAGACGATGTCTGAGAGACCGGGAGAATGGGTGTTGATAGAAGGGACTGGAGACTGGGAATTGGAAGGCCTGGGATGTTATAAACACGGATATCTATATCAGCACCCCAAAGGTAAAGTGTGTCAAGTCACAATATCAAAATTAGACAAATGAGAGATTTTTCAGTTCGATCATTGTTTCAAAGAATGTGTACTGCCATTACTTGGCGTCTTCATAAACCTAGGGAGTCAAAAATGTGTTCCACTAGCTAGAATTTACTAATGTGAATCCAATATTCTATATAGGTCGTGTCTGAAAAAATGTGACTCAACACACTTTACCTCTGAGGTGCTGATATATAGATATAAGGTCGGTTTTACAAAACTTTGTTAGTACCATTTAATTAACTGGAGCCACCACGATTCGTAGAAATTTCAAAACGAGTAATTCGATTTGTGAAACCGACCCATAATCTGATGAGTCGATTTCAAATGGCTGTTTTGGTTGGTTAACGGTTGACCGCTCGGTTCATAAATGACAACGTCAAACGAACTGCACTTTCGAATTCTGTTCAAATTTTGGAGAAACATCTGATTTGAGACGTCACCAGAATGTCATTCGAATGCGGTTGGTCCAAAACTGACGGACCAATCTATGAACCAACCAAGAACCAGTCAATCGAAATCGCCTCTAGTTCACAAACCAAATAATTGAAGTTCACAGTTCAATATTTATATCATTTAAAATATTACCTCATCGTGTTTTCCCTATTTTTTAGTTTAATTCATCAAATAATGTTAATTTTTACTTATTCTTAGTATTGTTTTGTAAAATACCTAGTTGATTTATATTTATATTTTTACTTTATGTTCATTTTTATGATTTAATGTGATAATTTTGTTAATTATTGTTATTGTACAAAATATTCTTAAAACTGTAATAAATTTTTTTGAAACAATCTAATCAATGCATTATTATTTAGTACCGCTACAAAAATTTACATATATTTAAATATATACAAAGATATTACCACATATGGCATGGACAAATCAGGAGATAAAAAGATATTGCCAGCATATATGTAAGGGAGATATTCATAGATGAATCTGTATGGCATATGCCATGGAGATATTTTTGAAGATTATGGGATATTCCTGGCAGATGTTTCATGGTGACCTTGGATATTCCTGCTATCTGCCAGGCTTATGCCCTGGGAGATTTGGAATATGTTTGGAATATCTCAATATGCCAGCGGTATATTCATTGAATATGCATGGAATATTTCTGTGCCGTCTGGGATATAGTGTGTTTTTTGATCATACCTGAGTCATCTTGTATTGTCTTTTTCAAGTTAGTCATTAATTTATTAGCTTTTTGTTGTATTGTGTTGGTGGGATCCCTAGGTATTCTTCTGTAGTGGACTTCATCTGTCAACAGTTCCTTTGCTAAATTTTGATAATCTTCTTTCTTCATCAAAACAGTGACATTACCTTTATCAGACCTGGTGATTAGTAGATCTTCATGGTTTTTGAAGAAACTTCTAGTTTTATTCAGTATCCTGTTGAAAAGATTTGGCGTATTGTGACGTGTGTGTACATAGTTAGTGACTACATTAACTGCTCTGGCTGTAAGGATATTTCTTGTTGTATGTGGTGTTAATGAGACAATATTATCTATATCTGCCAACAGACTAGGTAAGTTAATATCTTTTATTGTGGGGGTTATGTTGAAATTTAGGACCTAGTGATAAAAGAGTGAGGATATCATTCGGTACTGCTATTCCTGAGATGTTCTTTAGCCATTTGTCTGGTACTTTCATGGGATGTGATTGTTCTCTTTCCAATTTTGTAAACTTTCTTATGTTGACCTCTTTAACAAGGTGATATTTTCTATTGTAAGACACCTTCATTTTGCTCTGAAAATTTAAAACGACCAATTCACCCACTATTGGTAGTAAAATATCTATTGATTGACAGTCAATAAGAATACCATTTTCAATTTAAACATTCAGCATGGGATTTTACAATGACATCAGAAATACTCATGGAGTGGCAGCCATGAAGCACTTCAAACGTTGGGCTAGAGCTAATTCACGACTTGCTTCCTTACATAATAGAAGAATCTTCTTACTCAGATGCCGTTCCGTAGGCGTAAAACCGAAACACTTAATCAATAACATCAAAGGAATATACCAGCTATTAACTGATAGTACAGGCAGTATTAGGAATAAAATCCACAATTTCAACATTAGATTGGAAAACAATCTTCTGAATTTTGAGGTTTCCATTACTATAGAAAACATTGTTAAAATAGAAAAAGAAATATCCTCAATCAAAGATATTTTACTACCAATAGTGGGTGAATTGGTCGTTTTAAATTTTCAGAGCAAAATGAAGGTGTCTTACAATAGAAAATATCACCTTGTTAAAGAGGTCAACATAAGAAAGTTTACAAAATTGGAAAGAGAACAATCACATCCCATGAAAGTACCAGACAAATGGCTAAAGAACATCTCAGGAATAGCAGTACCGAATGATATCCTCACTCTTTTATCACTAGGTCCTAAATTCAACATAACCCCCACAATAAAAGATATTAACTTACCTAGTCTGTTGGCAGATATAGATAATATTGTCTCATTAACACCACATACAACAAGAAATATCCTTACAGCCAGAGCAGTTAATGTAGTCACTAACTATGTACACACACGTCACAATACGCCAAATCTTTTCAACAGGATACTGAATAAAACTAGAAGTTTCTTCAAAAACCATGAAGATCTACTAATCACCAGGTCTGATAAAGGTAATGTCACTGTTTTGATGAAGAAAGAAGATTATCAAAATTTAGCAAAGGAACTGTTGACAGATGAAGTCCACTACAGAAGAATACCTAGGGATCCCACCAACACAATACAACAAAAAGCTAATAAATTAATGACTAACTTGAAAAAGACAATACAAGATGACTCAGGTATGATCAAAAAACACACTATATACAATTCAAAAATCCCCAAGTTCTATGGCTTACCTAAAATCCATAAGCCCCAACTATCTCTCAGACCTATCATTTCTTCCATAGATTGTCCTACGATTAGAATCACCCAATACACTACTGACTTACTCACCGCGTCTTATAACAGACATAACAACTATTATGTACAAGACTCTTTCTCTTTTTCGGAATTCATTAACAACTTTGAATATCCACCTGGATACGTACTGGTTAGTTTAGATGCAATATCTTTATTCACCAACATAACTGCAGAACTAGCAATACAGTGCATAAAAAAACACTGGAATGAAATTTCACCACACACCAAAATTCCAAAAAAACAATTTACAGATTTAGTATTGTTTATATTTGATAATACTTACTTCACGTTCGAAAACAAATTTTATAAACAAATTATAGGCACTCCGATGGGAGCCAAACTTCCACCAATTCTGGCTCAATATGTGATGGATGACTTACTAGATATACAAATACCAAAATTACCTTTTCGAGTTCCTTTTCTAAAAAAATACGTAGATGACATCGTTTGCATGATACCAGAAGGTTCTTTAAATACAGTGTTGAATATTTTCAACAGCTACAACACTTACATACAGTTTACAGCTGAAGAAGAACATGAAAATAGCCTACCCTTTTTAGATATGAAAATTAAAAGAACAGATGGTAAATTAATAACAGAATGGTATAGAAAACCTAACAGTTCTGGTAGATACCTTCATTATATGTCTTCCCACCCTTATAATATGAAGATAAACCTAATCATAGGATTGAAAGACAGGATAACCAAGTTAACACATCCAACTCACTTGACTGAAAGTATACAGGATCTCAGAAATCTACTTCTCGCAAATGGCTATCCTAGTAGATTACTCAATAAAATCCTATACAACATGGCACCTTCACCACAAATCACGAATCCGACAACACGAGTTATCCCAGAGCAAGAACTGGTGAACACTGCATATGCTACCTTACCATACTTACCAGGACTTTCTAACAAGATTAGTTTATTATTTCAAGATCATAAAAATATCAAAATTATAAAAACAATGAAACATACCCTGAATACATTAGTTTTCAGTAGATTGAAAGACAAAGAGAAGAAAGAATATCAATCGAAAGTTGTTTATAGTATACCTTGTAGAAATTGTGAGAAAACATACATAGGACAGACATCTAATTGGATTCAAACTAGAATTACTTCACACAAAAGTGACACAAGACGTAACATGAAAAATTGCTCACTAGCAATTCACTGCAACACAAATGACCATATTATGAATTATAGTGATACAAAAATTCTTCATAGAGAATCGAATTACAATAAGAGATTATTTCTTGAAATGATGTCTATCAACGCAACAGAAAATACAATAAACTCCAAACAAGACACGAATCATCTAAACAATATATACTGCTACCTGATAGAACTTTCTAAAATGAAACATGCCACCAATACAACCCACACTATAGAAAGAGAACCGTACATAGAATGAACTCTTGACGTTTTATCAGTGTCATACTCACTTCGAGTTGATATAAAAAACTACGAAAGAAAATTCTTATAATCTGATACTGCGTCGTACTACGGATATTAAGGAAAAAAGCAAACTAGTTATTCAGAAAAACAAAGAGGAAAAACCACAATATATGTATGTTCATTGTTGGAATGATTCTCTAGACCTATTGTAACGTTTTGTATTTTATATATTTTTTACAGATCCTTGAAAAAGGTTATAAATATAACCGAAAGCTTGGAATGATATAAAAGTGTATCACTTACCTCTAACAGACTGATATTTCCCGATAAATATTGAATCTTCATCTCATCAACAGTCAATAAGAATACCATTTTCAATGTATATATATATATATATATATATATATATATATATATATTAGACTGATTCAAAAAAATCGACTTTTTTTGTTTTCACGAAACCCCCCTAATTATCTTCAGGGTATCGAAAAAAGACCTTTGCGAAAATATCAGATCCAAATAATAACATTTAGAGGTCGCTCATCAGTTATTTCTATTTTGCCTACTAAAAGCAGGGGAAAAAATTCTTTTTTCAATAAAAAATTCCTAGAGCACAAACCAATAGGCGGATTTCTTTGTGTGATACATTTTCGTGTAGGCAATCAGATACTCTACAAATATGTCCCTTATAATATTTCGATAAAACGGCCGCTTCAAAAGTTATTCGATTCGATGCTAATATTGAGGTATTTTTCAAGAAAAAAATTATTCAAAAAATCGACTTCACTTGTTTTCACGCAACCCGCCTCCTAATCATCTTCAGGGCATAGACAAAAGCCGTCTGTGAAAATATTAGCTTTGAATATTAATATTTAGAGGTCGCTCATCGATAGTTTCTATTTTCGCTGTTGATAGCAGGAAAAAAATTCTTTTTTCAATAAAAAATTTTTTGTTCACGGACCAATAGACGGATTCCACTGTATGATACATTTTGGTGTAGGGAACTAGATACTCTACGAAAATGTTCAATACGATATCTCGATAAAACCACTTATTTGAATTTTTTTTTTCAAAATACCTCAATATAAGGTATTAATATAGAGGTATTTCTGAAGAAAAAGTTCGAATAACTTTTGAACGAGCGGTTTTATCGAAATATCGTATGAGACATTTTCGTAGACCATCTAGTTCCCTACACGAAAATATATCATACAATGGAATCCGACAATTGGTTCGTGAAGAAAAATTTTTTTATTGAAAACAGAAAAATTTTTCCTGCTATCAACAGCGGGAATAGAAGTCATCGCTGAGCGACCTCTAAATATTAATATTCAAAGCTAATATCTTCACAGACGCCTTTTTTTGATACGCTGAAGATAATTAGAAATAGAGTTTCGTGAAAACAAACAGAATCGATTTTTTGAATAATTTTTTTCTTCAAAAATACCTCAATATTAGCATCGAATCGAATAACTTTTGAAGGGGCCGTTTTACCGAAATATCGTAAGGGTCATTTTTGTAGAGTATCTGATTATCTACACGAAAATTTATTACACAATGAAATCCGTCTATTGGTTTCTCCTCTAGGAATTTTTTATTGAAAAAAGAAATTTTTTCCCTGCTATTAGTAGGGAAAATATAAATAATTGATGAGCGACCTCTAAACATTATTATTTGAAGCTGATATTTTCATAGAGGTCTCTTTTCGATACCCTGAGGATAATTAGGGGGGAGGTTCGTGAAAACAAAAAATGTCAATTTTTTTGAAACAGTCTAATACATATACAGGGTGTACCAAGTTCGATGGCCTATTAGGCGTTTCTGGAGAACTACACTTATTTGAAATCTGAAAATTGGGATTATGATATTGTTTGACATTATCTACCGAGCTAAAATATTCTTGGAGCCTGACCACTTTCAGTTATACAGGGAGCGAAAAAAAAAATTTCAAAAATTTTTTTTTCTGTTTTTTTCTTTTTGAATTTGATAGAGTATGCAATTCTGAATACATTCGTACTCAAATCGTTGCATTCGTCGAAATACTTTCAAAAATATCGAGAAAAACATGGAGAAAATGAGAGAAAAGAGTATTCGGTATTATGTTTGTTATTCCTAATCTAGATATCTTAAGCATAAACCGTTTTCACATTTTCGAAGTCGAAAAATGTGGAAATATTGTACATTTCTAGAATTTTGAAAAACTCATCACAGGGTGTTCCAAATATTGAGTCAAAAATTGGGATCGATATTGGCCCATTACTTTCGTTTCTCAAATTAGAAACCTATTTTTTTATGATTGCGTTGGATTGTACAAGGAAAAATGATGATAATGTTTTAACATGTTCTTGCTCCTAAAATTGATAATTCTTAAGTTATTTAGGATTTTCTGATTTTATGTCGTACGTAGCGTCAAATTCATTAAATCTGTTTCATATCAACTATGACCTTGGTCACAGAAGATAAATTATTTCAATAACTCACTAGTGACACACCTTCTTGTTCAATTCATTCATCATTGTTGTTATGGAACAGATTTTATGAATTTGACGCAATGTACGACATGGAATCAGAAAATACTAAATAACTCAAGAATTATTAATTTTAGAAGTATCAACATGATTAAACATTATCAGCATCTTTCTTCGCAGAATCCAACGCAATCATAAAAAAATAGGGTTCTGATTTGAAAAACGAAAGTTATGGGCCAATCTTGATTCCAATTTTTGACCGAACATTTAAAACACCCTGTGACGAGTTTTTCAAAATTCTGAATATGTAAAATATTTCCACTGTCTTCGACTACAAAAACGTGAAAACGGTTTGTGGTCAAGATATCTAGATTAGAAATAGCAAACATTATACCGAATACTCTGATCTACTTTTTTTTGGTCTGTTTTTTTTTATATTTCGGAAAGTATTTTGACGAATGCAACGATTTCAGTACGGATGTATTCAAGTGTGTGTCATCAGTGGAATAATTCATCTTCTATGACCAAGGTCATAGTTGATATGAAACAGATTAAATGAATTTGACGCTACGTACCACATAAATTCAGAAAATCCTGAATAACTCAAGAATTATCAATTTTAGGAGCATTAACATGTTAGAACACTATCATCATTCTTCTTCATACAATCCAACGCAATCATAAAAAAAAGGGTTCTTATTTGAAAAACGAAAGTTATGGGCCAATCTTGATCCCAATTTTTGACCCAACATTTGGAACACCCTGTGATGAGTTTTTCAAAATTTTGAAAATGTACAATATTTCCACAGTCTTTGACTTCAAAAATGTGAAAACGGTTCGTGCTTAAGATATGTAGATTAGGAATAACAAACATAATACCGAATACTCTTTTCTCTCTTTTTCTTCAGATTTTTCTCGATATTTTTGTAAGTATTTCGACGAATGCAACGATTCGAGTACGAATGTATTCAGAATTGCATACTCTATCAAATTCAAAAAGAAAAAAACAGAAAAATAAAATTTTGAAAATTTTTTTTTCGCTCCCTGTATAACTGAAAGTGGTCAGGCACCAAGAATATTTTAGCTCGGTAGATTATGTCAAACAATATCATGCTCCCAATTTTCAGATTTCAAATAAGTCTAGTTCTCCAGAAACGCCTAATAGGCCGTCGAACTTGGTACACCCTGTATATATATATATATATATATATATATATATATATATATATAATTATGTATTTTGGGTTGAAGACACCGTTTTTAAAAACAGTTTTATTTAGGAACAATGAGATGATACAATTATGATTTACTGATACAATTATTCTTAAGAGACAGATTATTCTTGACTGACTGATTATTCTTATACCTATTTATACCTTCGGTATTTACGATGCATTCAGCATAAGATAAGCGACACGTGTGCTGAGTCAGCTAAAGTTAGTATGGACATATTCAATAATGAATGAGGTTACAATGTATTGAGTATTTCAGAATACAAGGGGTGTATTATGTAATTCCTCCCCACCTAAATCAAAGGTATCACCTTCTGTAGGTGTAGCTTTGAAAAATACTTTCATAAGAAGATAATTAAAATTATTATTATAACAATAAAATAAATTATGAATCTTGAAGGTTGTATACTCCAGGGGTGGATTTCTTCCAACTCTATATCTGGTTTGAAAAAACCCTCACGACCAGAGAGCAACAATTTGTGGATTTTGAATTTGAATATCGAAGGAATTTCGAAAGACAAGTGTGATTACGTCTCCAAATTAGCTGATGAACATGGTATCAAAGAGATTCTTCTGCAAGAAACCCACACGGCAACAGAATCGTCGTGAAAGAGGACAGTTGAAAGGTTATGTATTAATTGATTTTTTACAAGTTTAGCTTGTTATGTTGAAAAATTATCAGTTACGTAACTTTCAACAGATTCGGAAAGGGGAAATTGATGGAGTTTTTTTTTTTTTTTCATTTCTTTCAAATTTTGTGACATTTCTGTCATAAATATTTATAAATCTCCGAACATTATTTGGCCAAGAAATCTTAATGTTGATGTTTCTTAAAGTAGTAAATGCATTTCCAAAATGCCTTCGATTTATTCTGAACAATTGGTTTCTTTTCTGCTTTTGTCTTTTTTCATTTCAGATTCAGAATTACGAGTCGTTTTGGGAAGAATCTGTGTATCCGAGACCATCGACGGATATCATGAAGATGATCACACTGATGTCTTTCAAGATTTTCCTGATATTTTATGTTATTTTGTTTACGGGGAGGCAGGTTTTTTCGGCTGAGGTTTTTTCCCCTGGCTGTATATATATATATATATATTCTTTTGAATAAGAGAGCTAAAATAATATAATAAATGTTGAAACAAAAAGAACCTAAGCTGAGGTAAAAAAAGGAACGGGGTACCATATGATACAAGTGTTGATAGTATCGTATGATTCTATAGTATCATACAAAGAATGTTATGATACCCCGTTCTTTTTTTACCTCAGCTTAGGTACTTTTTGTTTCAACATTTATTGTATTATTTTAGCTCTCTTTTTCATAAAAATATATATATATCTGGGATGTCTTCCTTCTTGACGGATTCTTCTTTTTCTTGATTTTGGGATGACGGCTCCATTTTCGGAAGGATGATGAATTTTTCTTCATCAGTTGAAAAAGTCGGGGTAATCTCTTTCTTGTCGTTGCTGAACGTACATTTGGTTTTGATAATCGCAATTGGAGGAGTGAAATGATGTTTGATTTGATGTTGGCATATTTCCATTAATTTCGAATTATGAATTGACAATACCTACATTTCCATCTTCTAACAATTTAATATCAGGAGGATCGATGCTTCTTGATTTGGTTTTTTTTTTTTGATTTTTCAGAAGATTTTTGATGCAGTTTGGTGCTTCTGTCAGAGAATCTTGATTACAGAGAAAGTCTTCTTCTACAGGATAACATCATTGTGTTGACCATTTTAGGATTTCTTCTTGAGTGAGCCAGTAAGGATCGGAATAAGGAATGGTTAAATTGTTTTGTGGTAAAAGATGTAACTTGTACAGATTGAAGCTTTTCAAATTCACTAAAGGAATCGATATAAGAAATAGTAATATTCGATTTTTAAATACCACTTTGGTATGACATAATTGATAAAAGTCTTTCAAATGGTGTAAAGGTATAATAGTATTATTTTTTATTAATTCTGAAAATTTGGAATGAGGTAAAATCGACTCATGTAGTAGATGTAACCTTGCGAAGCTTACTGCTGTTTGAATTTCATCAAGTGTATTTTTTATCTCTCTGAGTTGAAAAGTAAATAAGTGCATTTGCTGTACTTCTTGTAGTAATGGTACATTTTGAAGTAATTTAAAGTTTTCCCACATTTTATTAAATTTATCAATGTATTTATTCATTAACGATATTTGCAATTTTCTTTTGGTTTTTCATCAGAACATCCTCATTCTTGGAAATACTATCGAAGTAATTCTTATACAATTCTTCATCATCCGAATCCAGTGTTCCGAATAGGACCTTAGAAATTTTTCCCCCTAAATTAATTAATCCTCTTTTGATCCTAATTTTTTCATTCAATAATTCCTCCAAAGTATTAAAATTTATATCATTTGAATGTTTCAAATATTTATAGTTGGCCGTTTGGGCGAATTCCAATTGAAAATTACAAAATTTATTAACTTCTTTCTGATATTTCAATATTAAATCTGCTATTATGTTTAAATCTATGTGGTAAATAAATTGCAAATTCTTATTGTTCACATATGCTTTTCCGAGTAATATTGGTAGTACGTTATTTTCTACAGGTATTTTTTCCATTATCACTTGAATATAATAATTCTAGGCATTCGTCTAGTTCTTCGTTTGTTACATTATTTATAATTGATATAAGATCATCTTAGCAAGAGCTGTGTGATAAACTAAAAAATCCTAAGGGTTAAAATCGTAATTGAATTTTTCTTGATACTTGTAAAATTGTAAGGAAATTCATATCGAATTAAATTCCAGGAAAACTGATCCCGAAACTGGGAAAAATAAAATGAATATAGTTAAAAGCTGAAATGGCTTGTTAGTACATAATTACATAATATTAAAATACTTTCATTTTGTATCATTCATAATATAGTGAAGCTAAATTTAATGTATGTTAAATAAAGTTGAAAAATACTCTGTTTGGTATTCAGCTTCTATAACCAGAAGTTGATCCCTATAGTATAAAATGTAGAAAATCGATTTGTATTTCGGTCTGTGATAGAATTTATGAAAATCGTGTTGCGTATAATTCTTGAATAACCTCCCGTACAAATGAGGCAGGTCATTTTTACAGTGTGAAAGGAATTTGATGAATCGCACTTTTTCTGCGATCAAACTTCTAGGTGCATCTGGCTTATCAGAATGAGCGTTACCTTGGGATATGATATGAATTATTATGAATCCAGGTTCGTCCTTAGTAAAATATCTATAATTCATTTGGTCACTTGGATTAACTAGAAAATTAGTACTTTGATTAAATTCTTCAGATTCGTCTTCATCACGATTATTCATTGAATATTCATTGAAACCATAAAAATTATTATTAAAATTATTTTCTTCATTGACAGATGAAACTTTTTCAGTCTTAATACCATTAAACTCAATATTATTATCATTGGTTTCATTACGTAAAAAATCATTCGTTGATTCTAATCTAATTCTACGCAAAGTATTGGTATTATTCATTGAACCTTTATTATACACCGTTTTTAAAAACAGTTTTATTTAGGAACAATGAGATGATACAATTATGATTTACTGATACAATTATTCTTAAGAGACAGATTATTCTTGACTGACTGATTATTCTTATACCTATTTATACCTTCGGTATTTACGATGCATTCAGCATAAGATAAGGGACACGTGTGCTGAGTCAGCTAAAGTTAGTATGGACATATTCATTAATGAATGAGGTTACAATGTATTGAGTATTTCAGAATACAGGGGGTGTATTATGTAATTATATATATATATATATATATATATATATATATATATATATATATATATATATATATATATATATATATATATATATATATATTTTCTCTCCCACCGATTTCCGGTTATCATGCGGCTACTGGACTCTCAGTTGTCAAGGTAGTCGAATCGCTATTGATCCTGCAAACACTTTCGGACTATACGAACGGTGTTCAGAAGTACCTGCTTTTGCGCCTGTGAGATTATCGCCTGATCCAGGTCTAGTTTTCGCGTATTTTCAATAAGGTGTTCCTCTATCAATCCATTGGTCGTCATAATCAGTGGCAAGATAGTTATGCCCTTCAAGTTGTGGATCTCTCGAAGCTGAAATGCTAGATCGGTGTACCTGCTTATCTTTTCCGAGTAAGCTCTGGATATATTGTCGTCCGCCGGGATGGTCACATCAAGCAGGAAACAAGTCTTCTGCTCCAGATCAAACAATGCGATATCGGGAAAATTGTGTGCCACTCCGCCATCTGTGACCATTGTGGAATCCCAGTATAATTTGTATCGACTGCTTTGCAGCAGTGTTTTTGGCTGATATCCGAAATGCTCCTGTTCGCTGTGAAGTAGGCCCAGTTTGAGAGCCAAGTGCTGGTGGTATATTTTGGCCATTGCATTGTGTCTGTCCAAATAGTCTCTGGGGGCCAACACCGAGCACGACGAAGTAAGGTGCTGAATTGATTCAGGAGCTTGGAAACATCTTCTGCATCTGTCAGAGGGAACATCTTGTTTGGCTATGTGCTTCAGGTACATTCTAGTTGGCATCACCTGATCTTGTATTGCTATTAGCCTTCCCTCTGTCTGTGGAAAAAGGTACCTTTAGCAGCCAGGAATGTGGGACAGAGTCAAAGGCCTTCCTGTAATCAACCCATGCTACTGAGATATTTCTCAGTTTTTTCCGGGCCTGCTTGGTCATGATATAATCGACCACCAGGAGTTCCTTACTTCCTTTTGTTTTCATTCGGGCCCCATTCTGTTCCACAGCCATCAAGTTATTCTGTCTGAGGTGTTCACCTATATGCTTAGCTAAAATTGATGTGAAGATTTTATACACAGAGGGCAAGCATGTGATAGGCCTATAGTTTTCTGGGTTCTTAGTGTCTCCTTTTATTTTGATCAGATAGGTTATTCCCCTTGTAAAGAGGTCGGGTATGGCTGAGGGATCACAGAGTGACCTCTGGAAATTTCCGCCAGCAGTCCACGAGCACTCGAGAGATGCTTCCACCAGTAATCATGGACTCCGTCCACACCAGGAGCTGCCCAGTTATTCAGACTTTTCACAGCTTCAGTTACGTCCGCCGCTCCAATACTTAGATCCTGCATTTGTGCTCGTGGGATTTTCTCTTGTGCCTCGTGCAACCAGTACGCTTGGTCATCGTAGGTAACATTTTAAGACCAAATTTTACTCCAATACTGGTGAGCGGCTCTAGAGTCGAGATAGCCCTCGTCATGTTCCTTCTCCTGCTCGAGGTTCCGGAAGAACTGCTTTTGGTTCTTGTAGAAAAGTCTGTTGTTATGATGTCGTTTGACCTTTTCGTTGTAGCGCCTAATACGCAGTCCTAACGCTTTGATTTTTTGTTTCATAGTGTCGCACTTGGTCGAGATCTTCTCCCCGAACATGGGGTCCCGGCGTTTAATATGGAACCCAGATGCTACCTTTCGGACCGCTTTAATCACTCTGGTCGACGGTACAGGAGCACTCAGGTAACTATGGATAATACTTTGTTATTTCCTCTTGCAACCGGACTTTCCAAGGAGGGATTGAGGTATTCATCGTATGTTGTTGGTGATTCCTTTGTTGTATTTTCCTTCCATTCATCTCACATATTGTAACGGCTCCTGCGTATACCACATTCACCAATTGCTCCATTATGTATATATATATATATATATATATATATATATATATATATATATATAATATTCCAAGTAATGATCGTTAAATAATCTACCAAAATCGTTAAGGGATATCGATCAATACACCAAAGGTTAATCTATTCTTTATTCATAGGTTAGACAGTTTGTGGTTATGTGCGATGTTGTTTTAATGCGTTGATAGAAAGAATTTTACTAATGTGACTTTATAGGTTTGTTGGAATTGACGAGTTTTATGAATGTTATTATACACTTACACTGTTTACACCTTTTATTCGTTTTCGGTAAGAAGTTTGTCATTTTTATTGTAATTGTTTATAAAATTGCCCTTTACAGTTGCCCTGAGGAAGGAACTAAATGTTTCCGAAAGCTTGGCCTATGAATAAAGAATAGATTAACCTTTGGTGTATTGATCGATATCCCTTAACGATTTTGGTATATATATATATATATATATATATATATATACAGGGTGTACCAAGTTCGATGGCCTATTAGGGGTTTCTGGAGAACTAGACTTATTTGAAATCTGAAAATTGGGATTATGATATTGTTTGACATTATACACCGAGCTAAAATATTCTTGGAGCCTGACCACTTTTAGTTATACAGGGAGAGAAAAAAAATTTTTCAAAATTTTATTTTTCTGTTTTTTTCTTTTTGAATTTGATAGAGTATGCAATTCTGAATACATTCGTACTCAAATCGTTGCATTCGTCGAAATACTTTCAAAAATATCGAGAAAAACCTGAAGAAAAAGAGAGAAAAGAGTATTCGGTATTATGTTTGTTATTCCTAATCTAGATATCTTAAGCATAAACCGTTTTCACATTTTTGAAGTCGAAGAATGTGGAAATATTGTACATTTCTAGAATTTTGAAAAACTCATCACAGGGTGTTCCAAATATTGGGTCAAAAATTGGGATCAAGATTGGCCCATAACTTTCGTTTTTCAAATTAGAACCCTATTTTTTTATGATTGCGTTGGATTGTACAAAGAAAAATGATGATAATGTTTTAATATGTTCATGCTCCTAAAATTGATAATTCTTAAGTTATTTAGGATTTTCTGATTTTATGTCGTATTTAGCGTCAAATTCATTAAATCTGTTTCATATCAACTATGACCTTGGTCATAGAAGATAAATTATTTCAATAACTCACTAGCGACACACCTTTTTGTTCAATTCATTCATCATTGTTGTTATGGAACAGATTTTATGAATTTGACGCAATGTACGACATGGAATCAGAAAATACTAAATAACTCAAGAAATATTAATTTTAGAAGTATCAACATGATAGAACATTATCATCATCTTTCTTCGCAGAGAACGCAATCATAAAAAAATAGGGATCTAATTTGTAAAACGAAAGTTATGGGCCAATCTTGATCCCAATATTTGACCGAACATTTAGAACACCCTGTGACGAGTTTTTCAAAATTCTAAATATGTAAAATATTTCCATTGTCTTCGACTACAAAAACGTGAAAACGGTTTGTGGTCAAGATATCTACATTAGAAATAGCAAACATTATACCGAATACTCTTATCTACCTTTTTTTGTTCAGTTTTTTTTATATTTCGGAAAGTATTTTGACGAATGCAATGATTTCAGTACGGATGTAATCAAGTGTATATCATTAGTGGAATAATTCATCTTCTATGACCCAGGTCATAGTTGAAATGAAACAGATCAAATGAATTTGACGCTACGTACCACATAAATTCAGAAAATCCTAAATAACTCAAGAATTATCAATTTTAAGAGCATTAACATGTTAGAACACTATCATCATTTTTCTTCATACAATCCAACGCAATCATAAAAAAATAGGGTTCTAATTTGAAAAACGAAAGTTATGGGCCAATCTTGATCCCAATTTTTGACCCAACATTTGGAACACCCTGTGATGAGTTTTTCAAAATTTTAAAAATGTACAATATTTCCACAGTCTTTGACTTCAAAAATGTGAAAACGGTTTGTGCTTAAGATATGTAGATTAGGAATAACAAACATAATACCGAATACCCTTTTCTCTCTTTTTCTTCAGATTTTTCTCGATATTTTTGAAAGTATTTCGTCGAATGCAACGATTCGAGTACGAATGTATTCAGAATGGCATACTCTATCAAATTCGAAAAGAAAAAAACAGAAAAATTAAATTTTGAGAATTTTTTTTTCGCTCCCTGTATAACTGAAAGTGGTCAGGCTCCAAGAATATTTTAGCTCGGTAGATTATGTCAAACAATATCATAATCCCAATTTTCAGATTTCAAATAAGTCTAGTTCTCCAGAAACGCCTAATAGGCCGTCGAACTTGGTACACCCTGTATATATATAAATACGACGGTTTAAGGGTATAGAGACTCACGTATCGCTGGAGTAAAAAGCGGACTCTTTTTTCTTCACCAAGCTTTCGCAATCAATTTATTGCTTCATCAGGGTTTCTAAAATTATAGATATAGTTAAAAACATTACACAATACAAATAAATTTTTTTTCGTTTTTACCGAAAGTGAGGATTCACAAAACTGACTCGTCCGCGAAACATACTTACGTACATTCACAAACTCACAAATCTGAACATACTAATGAACGATAAACAAATAGTTACAACTTGAACATTTAAAATTTTTCATTCAATATTTCGCTTGTTTACATATATAATATGTTGTAAAGTACCAATGTGTGGTGTTGTCAAGACAGATTGATGTTATACGTCGTTTTTCTTCTTCTTTATATTTATTCATCTAATGGACCTTCATAATATTCATTTCCTTTAGTCTTTTCTAGTAGGTAGCTGTAAATATTACTCAACTTGTGTGTGTCAGATTTCTTGTTGATCGTATTATCATGCTTATTTATTTGTATCATTTCATGGATGAGTCTCTTGTGATAGTTATTCTCAGTTTTCAGTATTTCTACATTGCGAAAGCTTGGTGAAGAAAAAAAGAGTCCGCTTTTTACTCCAGCGATACGTGAGTCTCTATACCCTTAAACCGTCGTATTTAGATTTCTAAAGACTCTTAATACATTTAACTTATATATATATATATATATATATATATATATATTTATATATATATATATATATATATATATATATATATATATATATTTTATATATATATATATCAGCACCTCAGAGGTAAAGTGTGTTAAGTCACATTTTTTCAGACACGAACTATCTACAATATTGGATTCACATTAGTATATTCTAGCTAGTGGAATACATTTTTGACTCTCTAGGTATATCAAGTCACCAAATAATGGCAGTAAACATTTTTGAAACAATAATCGAACTGAAAAATCTCTGTTTTCTCTAATTTTGATATTGTGACTTAACACACTTTACCTCTGGGGTGCTGATATATATATATATATATATATATATATATATATATATATATATATATATATATATATATATATATTGTTATGGAATCGATGATAGAATTCAATATTTATATTTCATTCAAAATTACTTCAAAAGGATACCTTATACATTACCTGGTAAAAAATATATTGCAAAAACATGCATCAAAATTCAAAAGTTTCAAAACTTCAATTTATTGTTATCATTTCATTAAAATTCAATTCAAAATTATCATTGTTAACATTACATGTATCAGTAGTAGGTATTTTCTAAATTCTCAGTTCATTTCCATTTATCGTTGGTTCAATTGCTGAAATTGAAAGATTTAGATAAGAAAAATGTAAATAGATTCTATGAAATTGTATTTAGTATGTAGTATTAGAAATCAAGATTGTATAGAATATTTTTGGGGAGAAAAACCAGGGAAACGGAAAAAAAAGTGAATTTTTGGATTTGAGTAGTGACAGTTGGAGAGGAATATAAAATATATCATATAAGAATTATAGGAGAATTAGTCAAATATTATAGAAGTATTCTCGAATATATCAAGTGTTATCCATATTCAAGAGAGAAGTTATAATTCAGAAGGTTCATTACCAAATATAAAAAGGAACATTAATTGGAGAGTGCGATTGGCAGAATCAGAGCTGGTGTGAAGAATTTGGAAGGAGCGGTGTAATTTGTTTGAACAGAGTGAAATAACAGTGAGTAAAAGTGTAAATAACGAAAGAAATGATTGACTTAACCTCTAAATTGAACTTCATTGAAAATCATAGACAAACCATAGAGTAGGATAACTTTTCTTAGTGTAGTTTTTAGACAATTGTATTTAGAGAATAGTATTTAGAAATCAAATTTTTAATAGTAAATATTCGTTTTCTGTAAAGAGATTTTCAATTAATTATATTATTTTTAAAATTGTAGATTTAAAATCTTTCAATTTCAGTAAAGTTTATTAGGAACTCTCAATTGAGATAAGAGGAGCCTGGCAAATTTCAAAATTTAAATTTATCAAAATTTGTAGTTTGAAACAAATTTCAATAAAATTCAATTCGAATAGAAAGGATCATCAAGCCACCATGACAATATATATATATATGAAAATTGATGTTTGTTATTAAAAAAAGATATTTAAGAATTTCCATTAAAAATCACCTTCACATTATAAATTAGGGGATAAAATTCAGCGCTTGTAAAACGTCTCATATGTAGTTATATCAAATACAAATTGGTCTCTTTTCAATTACATTGTTGTCATATTCGTATCTAAGGTTATGATATGATTTCTAAGTATTCAAACAACCACCACAGTTTTCAATGAGTAATTACCCATTGTGATGGCAAATCGCAAATACATTGCGATCGCCCCTTGATTTTGAACATGCATAATGAATAAGTTTCACCATGGGCGCCCGCAGAATTTTGTCTCAGGGGGGGCAAAAAAAATCGTCGAAAAACGATAAGGCGCTTGCGACATCAGTATTCCATTTCTTTCTATTTCGTTTTTTATATTCATGCATGAGCGCCCGCAGAATTTGTTAAAAATGATTAAGTTTTCCACCTCAACATTTTTTTAACATCAACAATATAAGGCGATATGTATAAAATAATACGGTAACTGTTTTCTAAACAAATCACAATCCATGAAAGGATATTAACAGGAAAATGAAATATAAATAATATGAAGAAAGGAATGAAATAAATTGTATGATTGCTGATAACTACAGATACATCAACCAGTAATAACGAAATAAAAACAAATATACATATACGCTCGATAAAATGATATTCATAAAAACCATACATGAATAATAATGAAATATGAAATATAAATTAAATGAAACAAACCATAAATTCAAAACTAGAAACTCAGAGATTATTCGAAATAACATAAAATAAATATATTATCAAAATGAATTAATTATAAAAAAATAAAAAAGACATAACACACACAAAAAAATAATAATAATTCTGAAAATAAAATACCGGAATCGTAATACCACGCATATTTTATTCTTAACTAAAAACCAGCCTTCTGTTAGTCTCAAGAAATTCAATAGGAAGTTAATTCCTATATTTTTCTTAGATTTTTTCTTTATCAGTACACGAGGAACAAGTCTGCATTGATGTATAAAGGTTTATTTTTTGGGTGTCTTATAGCGATCGTCATCGGCATTCGATCTCCTTTGGAAAAATTTTAGAATATCATATTATAAAAATATATGAAATAGGTATATATAGAAACATAAGTAAAATGACTCTCAAGAAACAAGACTGCCGATATAAGTGAAATCTGAGCAACTTGTAAACTGTATCGTTGAACTATTTGGTTATCATTTTTGAAGTAATTTTGGTTTACAAAGGAGTGTTTATGATCAGGGATCAAGGAAGTTCAAATTGATCATTAATACTTCCTTACAAATCAAAAATTATTCGCAAATAATAATCTTATGGGTCGACGCTCTACGATATAATTAACGTGTTACTTTGTTTTCACTTCTATCCGCAGACCCCAAAGGCTGCCACATTTCGAATTTTTTACAGTTCTTATCAATAATCTACAATTATAATAGTTGAAATTTCACATTGAGAGGCGCCGAACGAAAAAATCATCTACGTAAATAATCAAAGAAGTTACCCTCGATAACACAATTTGGAGTCAAAGACACTAAAATCGAAGAAAACTCTCTGAATAGGATTGTTTCGAATTCGAATACATCTTTCTCTTGAATGAAAATACTAATGAAAAAATTCTATATTTCCGCCTTCACGAAAAAAATATTCTGATTGGAGAATGGACAATAATTATTGAAATATGAGAGTAGTACCACTAGTCGCATGAAGAATCCCCCATCAAAGAAGCCGCCTTAAAAAACCGGTCATAAAACGAACATCTGGTAGCGATTGAAGAGAATGCCGATTAAGCATGGGGTAGTTTATGAATTTAATACTTCGTTTTAGGTAAACAAAAACATGAAATTCATCGTCTTCGAAAACTTTCCATGATTTTTTTCACCCAAAAAGGGCTCAACACGCCTCAGGGAGTTATCAATTCGATAGAGGATCAAAATCTCAGGGGGGGCCACGGCCCCCCCTGGCCCCCCCCTGCGGGCGCCCATGAGTCTCACTTGAAGTAGGTCTTGGAATAATTATATTTTATTTGATTATCATTGAAGTAAAATGAACAAAATGAAATTATTTTGTCACAAGCAACGTACGAAAAGAAGTTATATAAAACAAAAACATTTTCATGTAAAATGTCGAGAAGAAGACGTGACCGCATTTCTCACAGTGGAACTTCTTTGTCTACGAATATATTTTGGTACTCAATTAGACAAAAATTGAGAGTAGTAGGGCCATTCTTGAAATCGAGACGTGGTGAAATCGAAAGAAGCAATTTTATAAGATAGTAGAGTTTTAAGATAACATTATGTTTTCTTGGAATGCCGTTAGCATCAGGATTAAATTCGAATAGCTTGAATTACCGTTTGGTTCACTAGATCGGGTGAAACTTCACATTTTCATCGTTCACACCAAACATGAGTTAACGATTTTTAGGAACATTCACAAATACGGGTAATTTGTCTTCTGCTATTGTTATGGTGTTTATAAAATGGTGAATGACTAATCAGTTTCATAATTTCTCAGATACTTCTGAGAAATGATTAAGAAGGAACAGCGACGGGCCCAAGGGGGGGGATGGGGGGGGGATCATCCCCCCCCCAATGTTGAACGAAGTTGGCAAATTTTCAAAGCAGTTGGAAGATTTTCAAGGGAGTTGGAAAAATTTCAAAGCAGTGGAAAAATTTCAAAGCAGTTGGGAAAAATTTCAAAAGGGTTGGTAAAATTCCAAAGTATTTGGCAAAATTTCAGAGCATTGGGAAAAAATTCCAAAACAGTTGGAAAAAGTTCAAAGCAGTTGGTAAAATTTCGAAGCAGTTGAAATACATAATTCCAAGAGAGTTATGAAATACGAAGGAATCTGAATTAAAAAAAACAAGTTTGCAATCAGTAGTGGATAATATATGTATAGCCGGCAATAAATGGTATTTAACTCAATATTTTTACCATCAAGTGTTGGAAGAGATGCGGCCTCAAGAAATAGGTACCCAGTTGTGAATTTTTCAGTTAGGTCGCATGGACTGTGTCATAAAAAAACCATCTGGTATCATAAATTTAAGCTGTTCCTTTCAGATATGCAGAATCATCATTAGGTACGCTCTTCGTACATTGTGTTTTGCGAATAAACAATATGTGTACATAAATTTAAATAATGAACTAAAAAAGATTCAAAGTGAAGTTTGAGTTATGTGGTGCCTTATGAATAATTTAAAAAAAAGTATGAACAGAAACTGCACGAAGGAGAACAAGTTTGAGAGAAAATTATGGGTAGTGACCACAGAATATCGGAAGTCACAACCACAACAAAAATCTTTCAAAATACCAAATATATCCTCAATTCCAAACACTAATTACAATGAACGCTGCAAAAGAGTTCGAAATCGCCAACTCAAATTAGGAAATTTTGTTCAAATTTGTTTCTTCAATATGAGTGATTTAGGTTGAAACCGTTTCCCTACCAAATCAGGGATCTGTTTCTTTTTCAAGAAGTATCTTGATTTATGACACACACTTTGACGCACATTTTCTGTGTAAACTAGGGAGTTATTTTGCTTTTCTTTATTTCATAAAATCTGTAAGCAAAAGTGAGGCTCATTTTTTATCAAACAAAATATATTTTCTGAAAATTTCGTTCCTTTTTTTCTATGAAATAGACCCATGTTAGGGATGAGCAGTTTCAATATTTTGAATCTCATCAAAGTGGTAAGTAATTTACTTTGATTTTTCATCTACCCAACATTCAATCATATATATTTCTTTATTTTATGAAATCTGCTTTTTTGTGAAGAATATTTTGTTTCATGATGCTTGAAATTTTGAGATACACCAAATAATGAAACTGAACTAAATTAAAGAATGAAACAAAAAGTGTGTTTCAAAGTATCAAACATACTTCAAGGTACTCCTCACAAAAAAAAAAAACGATTCCATAAAATAGAGAAACTCACATTATTGAATATTGGGTAATTGGAAAATCAACGTTAATTTCTCATCACTTTGATTCCCAATATTTACTCCTTTCACGCAATGAAAAGAATAGATTTTTCCGAAAAAATGTTTTCTCTGATGAAAATGCGCTCCCAGATTCCACGAAATGAAGAAAAGCTACAAAACTGAAGAAACAAACAAGAAGTGTTTTTCAAAGTTTCAAGCAACATCAAGATACTCTTCATGAAAAAAAAAACTCAATTAAATTTACTTAATTGTATGTTCGGTAGATGGAAAAAAGTTAATTACTCCTCACTCTGTTGAAATTCATCATTTTGAATTTTTTTAACCGAAACAAATATTATACCAAAATATATATAACGAATTCCTGTCAATTCAATGTCGAGTTGGAAAATTTTCGATTTATTCCCCCCCCCAAAAATTTGGCTTCGGCCCGTCCCTGAGAAGGAATACTTTCCTACTTAATTATTCTCGAGTTGGGGTATAAAAAAGTCAAGAATCAGGTGAAATAGAATATGTCGCAATATCAGATTGTGTTTGCCATAAAAAATAATTCAAAATAATATTGACCATAATCCTAGTTTAGTCGGAATCGATATTGCACGAGAGAAATAGTCGAATACATTCTCATAACAGAGGGTAGAAATGACCTTGGAGTTGAAAAAGCTGAATCATTCCAATGCCCAAATGCAAGATAATATAGGATCACTCATATCCACTGTTGCCAGATTAAAGTCGCACTATTATGCGTCTCGTGAAAGATGTATATTCAGCATATATGAGCTTTGAAAGTCCTTTACCATTTATGACCACCTGTGTCGTTGTATTTTCAGAAATACCAGAGAAAATGAAGAAAAACAATGCTGCGTCCGATATACGGCCGCAGTACTGTTCAGGACGCAATAGGACGCAATAGTGTATGGCCCAAAGACAATGTATGGACGCAACATAGTACGCTGGATAAATACATATATATATATATATATATATATATATATATATATATATATATATATTTATATATAATAATTTATTGATCCTGTGAGACATTCAAACAATGTAGGACAAGTCAGAGAAAAAGAGAAAGTGAGCAATTACATACAACAACATAATATACTAATTAATAATACCTTATAGATAGAGATCATGAGAAAACATCGGAGAGATACTCCTCGACACTGTAGTAGAAGCCCGTAATTAGCAAAGTTTTAACCTGATTTTTGAATTGTCTGAAATTCATTGATTTCAGTTTGCTGTCCAAATGTTTATACAGGGTGGCCATTTGTAAACGAAACAGGCGAGATTACAGACGAAATAAATTTTTTCGATAGAAATGCTCGGACAGGTCAATTTCTGTTTCGAGGGGGACAACTCAATATGTAGGTTACGGACGCATAGCGCTTCAACCCTTGCTACTACAACCCTCACCCCCAATTTTTGAATAGGGAAGATGGGGTGGGTGATACCTCATTTGAAAGGTATTTTTATACTGATTTCAGCACAGTAATTTTTTTTCATTTTATGCATTAGTTCTCGAAATACAGGGTGGCCATTTGAAAACGAAACAGACGAGATTACAGACGAAATAAATTTTTTCGATAGAAATTTCGTCTGTAATCTCGTCTGTTTCGTTTTCAACTTCTCACCGTACTGATGAGGGCCGAAAGCCCGAAACAGCTGTCTACGGTTCATTTTAGTTTCAGAGGGTTATGTCCATGAAATCTTTCCCATGTATTTAACTGATTCCTCATTATTCATATCTTTTATATATATATATATATATACTGTTATAGGTATGTTTCAGAAATTATAAACAAGATATGTTTCTTATCTTGAAATGAAGAAATATTTATTCAATACAATCAATAATACAAATTCAACTCTGGACAAACCTTAAATGAAAAATCTTTCAATGTCCTTTTTCCAATTTTGACAAATTTATGAATTTTATTCTGACAGATTTCAATACAACGACCACTTTTCATCTGACAATGTTTGAAAATATGAAAAAATGAGATCAAGAAAGAATTTGCTTTCTAACATATATATTGAAACAAAAAGATACGTAGCTGAGGTTGGTGCACAGGAAGACCATAAAGGTCTGTAGTATGAGTGAATGAGGAAACATTTCCGGACGTGGGTGAAAAATTATGACGAGTTCTGCAAGAAAGACTCCATTGCTATACTCTGTTCAAATCTAAGAGAGAGCAATAAAAACTAACAGAATCGTCTGGTTTGCACACAATAAAGCTCGTATTGGTCAAACGGTCATAACAAAGCTCTCTTGGACCGCCCTAAAAGATTGCCAGGATCGTACTCGGAACTATGCTCGAGATTGCGGCAACCAGAGCTTTAGAGATTACGGTAGGAATCTTGCAAGATTCCAACAAAGTAATTCCGGGAAACAACAAATTTGGGCCCTTTCCCCTAATGGGTCAAAGTCATCTTGATTTGCATAAATTATCGAAGTTTTCAATTGACAAGAGTTATAGTTAAAATACCTACTGTGAAGGTCTAGCTATTCAAAGTGTTTATAGATTTTGTTGTGAAAAGTGTATTGTGTTGGAAAATCTTTTGACAAAGTGTCTATAGTGTTTATAGAAAAATGTCGAATGCGGAAACGGATACTGCATCTGAGGGTGATATGTGGGGTCCACCACAAAAAAGGTCCAAAAGGTCACATTTTCCTGCTGAAGAGAGAGAGATAATTTTGAACATTTTTCGAAAATAATTTGAAGAACATCCTGATTTATCGAAAAGAGACTTAGTAGGAATCCTCAGGGGTGAGTGATTCAGCTGTATTCAGAATTCTCAGAGAATATAAAGAGAATAAAACATTGACCGAAAATAATCGATTCGGTTGACGATTTAGATATGAACCTTATCAGAAGAATTGTTCACGGTTTTTTTTTCCGAAATGAAATCCGTACGATGGTACTTGAAATCGTGAATGATGACGACAGTTTGCCAAATTTCGAAAGAACAACGTTCTATAAATTATTGAAAAAAAATGGAATTCAAGTTCAAAAAAAGTGGTCGTATAATCTACTGATAGATAGGAATGAAATAATTGTGTGGAGAAGAGATTATTTGAAGTGAATCCGCTCATTAAGGGAACAAGGCAGAAAAATTTATTACCTGGATGAGACATATAAATGCAGGATACACGAAAAATTCAGTATGGGTTGATGAGTCCATCAAGTCTCGCAGAGAAGCTTTTCGGGAAAGTCTCTCAACCGGACTCAAAAATCCGAGTGGAAAGGGAAAAAGACTAATAATAATATGTCACTTAGGGGGAGAAGACGGATTTATGGAAAACGGCCTATGGCTGTTTGAATCCAACAAGTCCGGAGACTATCACGAGGAAATGAACGGGGAATCGTTCGAAAAGTGGTTCCCTACAATTGTAGGGAACCACAAGATATGGTAAAATTTTACCATATCTTCATGATAACGCTGTTATCGTGATGGATAATGCCAGCTACCATTCCAGAAAAATGGAATCTATTCCTTCTTCTTCAACGCGCAAGGAAGACATCAAAAACTAGTCAGAAAAATATGATGATAATGATGGCCAGTCAAACCGGAAGAACACTGTTGAGACTTCCACCGTATCATTGCGAGCTAAATCGTATCGAGCTCATTTGGGCTCAAATTAAAGGAAAAGTTGCTGCTCAGAACACCTCGTTCAAAATATCAGAAGTTCGCAATTTATTTTCGGAAGTTCTAAGATCAATTGGTGCTGAGGAATGGAAGAAATGTATCAAGCATATCGTAGAGAAGGTTGAAGAAAAGGTGTGGCGACTGTACGATATCATGAAATCAACCATAGAGCGAGTTGTTGTGGACCTTGAAGGAACTGACACCGAAGAAGAGCTTCAAACGAATTCGGAATGATTTGTTTTTTTTAACTGAAAATATTTTAATTTTTTCATTATGTATATATGTTGTTACTGCATATGATATATGATCCTGTTCATTGATATAAACACCTGAATAATTGAAGAGTTCTCATAAACTTGTTATTTTTAAATATGTATATATTTTACTAAGATATATTTCATAAGATCTCTGGGACTGGAAGGCGAGCTGTTAAGCTTTGTCAGGGGGCACAATAGACCATAAGGTCGCAATGGACTGTAACCCCTTTTAAACTATCAACTAGATGTGTTGTATGAATTTAATTCGTATAATAATAACGGTTAAAACTGAACGACTGTGTGAAATCTCCTTGATTCGACTCTGGACGGAAAGTAACTATCCGAAGGCCCTCCTACCTGCTCTCGCTTAGGTTTGAATAGAGTATAGAAAGGTGCAGAAGCCGATAGTTGGTAGATCGAATCAAATAATCTACAAGTTGTACCAAATTTCAATATTCGCATGTTTCGCGACTCAGTCCCGAAACATCCACGGACGAACTACAGGACTTCTTCGAGGAAAAAATGACTAACGTTTCTTGTGAGGAATTGAGATCGATAAAACCTGATATATATTCATCCTTCAAGATAACTCTCCCCTCAGAATTTCTGGACGAAGTTTTAAATCCTGAGTTTTGGCCTGAGGTATTGACAGTAAATAATTTTTTATGAAGTGACGCCTGTCCCACAGGGCCTCTTGGAAAATAGCTCTTGGTCAAAGTTCACACCAGTTACCGCTAGCAAGACATATGTACAAAATCATCATATCACTCGAACCCCACCTACAGAAGCAGGTGCCAACATCAAACTAAAAGCGGTAATAATTTTACACTCAAATATTCAATGCATTTTAAATAAGTTACGTTATATTAAAATTTTATTAGGAGAAAAGAAACCACTTTTTTTTCTGTCGAAGTGATTGCACGTAACTGTTTCTCTCTTACTTCAAAGTTTGAAATATCGGTGGTTTGGAGTGTGGTTTCCTTCAAAAGTTTCTTATATATTCAAATACGTTCAGTGTATGTGGTGATTTCAATTGTTACAGAAGAAATCTATAAACTCGAGGTTTTTATTGGAAAATCCTAAAATCAAGGTCAGATATTTCGAATTTATTTATTTACATACTCCCGCAATATGTCAAAGTGCGCTAATTGTTCCAAGGCGATCGGTGAGCGAGTTTCATCGCTTCAGTGCGATGCCTGCGAGAAGGGAATGTACATGTCTTCACGAGAAGTCAACTTCGCGGCATAAAAATATTATGCAATAGATGTTCCGCTAATGTTGAATCATTTACCTCGTTGAAAAATCTCATTCAGGAATTGAGAGATGGATTTCATACGAGATTTGAGAATATTGGGGCAAAGACGAATATAGTTTACAAGAGGCTCGAAGAAATTGAAGCGTAGATACAGCACCTGATTACGCCGAAAAAACAACTGGTGACAGAACCAACACGTCATCGCCGAGATAACATGCCATCAGTATTGGATTTGGTTATCACTAATGATGCACAGTTTTTTACTCCCTTGGTGGAAGCGCCCGTGGGGATTTCGGATCACTGTGTCCTCTCGGGTCGTGTACAGTTTTTCGTTAATAACTTTACTTCTGTTCGAGTCGAGAAATACTTGTTACAACATTTTGGCGGGCGCGCACAATTTTCTATAGTTAGGCTCACCACAAAACACGGGAGTTATTGTGAAAAAACGAACAGAGATGAGGCGAACATACGTTGGAAATATCATTCATATTTTGAACGTAGGCGAGTAGAAACAAAGAGAGAGGCGAATTTTTGAATTGTAATTTTCAAGCGATAATTAATATCGGATTTGTCGTTCCACTTTGTGAAATGTTTTCACTGTATTCTTCTACTTTCTGAGAGGAAATTGTGAAATCTCCGTTTTACACGCAATTTGAACGCTCGTTCATTATACATCTGTCTGAAGCCGCCACCATCCAAAGTAAATGAAAGAATGAAAATATCAGTATTTCAACTGAACTTTTGATAATTTTGTAGGCTTCTATTACCATTTTTATTCTGACTGCATCATCTACGTAAGAGATCAATATAGGATTGGTGCCCCGTTAAACGAAAGAAAAGGTTTTTTTATCTGAACCGAGACAACCACCCTGAGCTGCTATTCCTCACCCCAACAAAAATTCAACGAGTACCCACCGGACAACGAGTGGATGAGTACAATATATATATATATATATATATATATATATTAGACTGTTTCAAAAAAATCGACATTTTTTGTTTTCACGAAACCCCCCCCTAATTATCTTCGGGGTATCGAAAAGAGACCCCTATGAAAATATCAGCTCCAAATAATAATATTTAGAGGTCGCTCATCAATTATTTCTATTTTCCCTACTAATAGCAGGGAAAAAATTTCTTTTTTCAATAAAAAATTCCTAGAGCAGAAACCAATAGACGAATTTCATTGTGCGATACATTTTCGTGTAGACAATCAGATACTCTACAAATATGTTCCTTACGATATTTCAATAAAACG
Organism: Hippodamia convergens; assembly: GCA_038502775.1. Classification (NCBI taxonomy): domain Eukaryota; kingdom Metazoa; phylum Arthropoda; class Insecta; order Coleoptera; family Coccinellidae; genus Hippodamia; species Hippodamia convergens. The sequence goes on along the minus strand of CM076612.1, from coordinate 6,219,942 downwards.
GCCGTTTCAAAAGTTATTCGTTTCGATGCTAATATTGAGGTATTTTTGAAGAAAAAAATTATTCAAAAAAATCGGTTCTGTTTGTTTTCACGAAACTCTATTTCTAATTATATTCAGGGTATCGAAAAAAGGCGTCTGTGAAGATATTAGCTTCGAATATTAATATTTAGAGGTCGCTCAGCGATGATTTCTATTTCCGCGGTCGATAGCTGGAAAAAATTGTCTTTTTTCAATAAAAACTTTTCTCTTCACGAACCAATTGACGGATTCCACTGTGTAATACATTTTCGTGTAGGGAAGTAGATGCTCTACGAAAATGTCTCGAACGATATTTCGATAACTCTGCTGGTATAAAAGTTATTCGAACTTTTGCTTCAAAAATACCTCTATATTAATACCTTGTATTGAGGTATTTCGGGAAAAAAAGTTCAAATAACTTTTGAACGAGTGGTTTTATCGAAATATCGGATTGAACATTTTCGTAGAGTATCTAGTTCTCTACAGCAAAATGTATCATAGAGTGGAATCCGTCTATTGGTTCGTGAACAAAGAATTTTTTATTGACAAAAGATTTTTTTTTCCTGCCATCAGCAGCGAAAATAGAAACCATCGATCAGCGACCTCTAAATATTAATATTCAAAGCTAATATTTTCACAGACCCTTTTTGTCGATGCCCTAAAGATGATTAAAAGGCGAGTTGCGTGAAAACAAGTAGAATCGATTTTTTTGAATATTTTTTTCTTCGAAAATACCTCAATATTAGCATCGAATCGAATAACTTTTGAAGAGGCCCTTTTATCGAAATATCTTAAGGGACATATTTGTAGTGTATCTAATTGCCTACACGAAAATGTATCACACAAAGAAATCCGTCAATTGGTTTGTGTTCTAGGAATTTTTTATTGAAAAAAGAAATTTTTCCCCTGCTATTAGTAGGCAAAATAGAAATAATTGATGAGCGACCTCTAAATGTTATTATTTGGAGCTGATATTTTCACAGGGGTCTTTTTTTCGATACTCTGAAGATAATTCGGGGGGTTTCGTGGAAACAAAAAAAGTCGATTTTTTTGAATCAGTCTAATATATATATATATACAAGAAATGAAGTCTTTGCTGATATAGTTGAAACAGAGAATAGATTCTTGGGATAGCAGCAGATTGGATGAATTACTCTTTTTCCTTTATAGCTTAAGCTTTCGATAACTTTATTTTTATCTTCTTCAGAAGCACTACAAACATCGACAAAGTGAGATATACATGTAAAATGGAATAAATATAACAAACTTACAGGATTTGAGATTATAAAATTCAAAGGTGTTCATATATCAGAATATCGACATATATATATTTGAAAACCATGAGAAGTTCGGACGAAAACGAAAAATATATTTTTTTTTTTGGATTGATAAATGTCAGTATTGACAAATATCATTGATATTTCTTGGCGATGTTACTGAAATGATTCAAAGGAGTGATCGTTTACAAATTGAGGATTGGTTTTAATTATTTTATCAATCTCTACTAAATTAGCATAAATTGAACTGAGATCTTCTACATCTCGTCTATTATTCATAGAATTTGGTTCTTGTATAATATGAATCATTTCTAAATATTTTCTCGTCCACATTTTACTTTCAAACTCTAGGATTTTGATATTACTATAATCCATATGGTGACCTGTTTGATTTTCATGTACAGCAAGTGCACAAGCTGTGATTTTTCTTTTCGAATCACTTTTATGTGATGTTATCCTCTTGGATAAGGTTCTCTTTGTTTCACCGATGTATACCAAGTCGCAGTTGGTGCAAGGTATCCTGTAAACAATGTTGGATTGGCTAGTTATAGATGTTTTATCCTTTAATTTTGTGTACAATGATTTGGTTGTTCTAATATTTTGTAGGGCCACCAGAGTATTTTCAGTTTTTAGTATTTTGCCCAATTTTCTAGTAAATCCTTCAATATGTGGTAGGATAAGGACTCTCTTCTCATGTTGAACTCCATCAATTAGTTCTTCACCAGTTTCGATCTGTGGTATTTCCTCAATTTGACGTTGTGAATTTGGGGTAGTGAAGATAAATTTGTTCAATAATCTTTCTGGATAGTTATTTTCTTTCATTAATTTGAAAAGTTTTGATAAATTATCTTTCAGCAGAGATTGATGGGATAATTTTGTCACTCTGGTTTTCAAATTTTGTAACAAATTCAATTTCATCGACATTGGATGGTAAGATTTGAAATGAATGTATCGTCCTGATGAAATTGGTTTTCTATACCAGTCAGTGATGATAGTATTACCGTTTCTGATAACCAAGGTATCTAAGAATGGGACAGAATTATTGGATTCTTTTTCGATGGTGAACTGGATATTAGGATGATAGTTGTTGAAGATTTGAAGTACAGAGTCTTCTTCGCCGATAGGTATTGATAGAATTAGATCGTCCACAAATTTTTTACAGAATGGTTTTTCAAAAGGTAATTGCGGAATACATTTGTCAAGAAGTTCATCCATAACATATTGAGCAATTGTTGGTGATAGTATAGATCCCATAGGAGTTCCAATCAATTGTTTATAATATTGGTTGTTAAAGGTGAAATAGGTAGATTCAAATAAAATTGTGAGTAGCTCTAAGAATTTTTCTTTAGGTATTTTGCAACAGGGTTCAATCTTGTGCCAATTGTAAGAGATGCTATCTTTAGCAGATTCAACTAGGATGTTGGTGAAGAGCGAGATCACATCTAAGCTTATTATTTGATAGTTATCTGGAATTTGAACATTGTTAATGAATTCAGCAAAATGAAAAGAGTCTTTAACATAGTAAGGATTGTCAGTTCTATAGGCTGTTGTTAAAATGTCCTTTATAAATTGTGCCAATCGTGAACTTGGACTTCGAATTGATGAAATTATTGGACGCAAGGATAAAAGTGGTTTGTGGATCTTTGGTAATCCATAGAATTTAGGGCATAAAGCATCATAGGTCATCAAAGAGCGAGCTTCTTGTTGAGTTATGAAATTTTTGTTCTTAAGTTATGTTTGTTTATCTTCTGTTCAATTGTGCTTGTGGAATCCCTAGGTATAATTTTATAAAAAGTACTGTCGTTAAGTTGTTGGTTTGCTAAATCTATATAGTCTGATTTATTCATCAATACAGTTACACCTCCTTTATCAGAAATCGTTGTTATGAGATCTGGGTGGTTCCGTAAGAAGTCCTTCGTTTTATTTTCGAGATTAACCAAGTAATTTCTAGTTGGAGTATTTGGTTGCTGTATGAAATTGGTAATAATATTAGTGGCTTTAGCTCTCACGATATCCTTTTCTTTTTTGCTTCTTCCAGGGTTGTTCGACTCAACCAACGCCATCAGTCTTGGTAATGATACATCTTTCTTCGATGGTGGTAATGAAAATTTCGGGCCTAGAGATAAGAACATTTTAACTTCATCAGGTATATCAGTACTTGATACGTTCTTGAACCATTTTTCTTGAAACATAATTGTTTGATTTTGTGATTCTTGAAGGTGTTGAAATTTTCTAATATTTGAATCTCGTTTCTTATAGAAAAATCTATTGAATTTGATATCATCTCTGCGTTTGAATTCAATCCATAAGTGTTCAGGTAACATGGTATTGATAGAATTTGTTAGTAAAACTTGTCTATTCTTGAGGTAAACCAAATTTTTGTAAGTAATATTGAGTTGAAAGTTGATAATTCTGTAGCATAATCTGTCCATAAAGTTCTTCGTTTGTTGTCCTGTTCTTGAGTCTTTGTATTGCATCATGGTTTCTAATTGTCTGATGTTCCCTTCAAGATATTTGGGAAAGAGGCCATTAGATTTACATCTGATGAGAAAAATCACCCTATTCTTTAATGAAGATATTTTTCTAGAGTTGTTAGAATACTCCTTGAGGTCCTGCATAGTTTGTCTGCCATATATGTTGCCGATATCTTGGTAGAATCCCATTTATGTATCAATATATACAAGAAATGAAGTCTTTGCTGATATAGTTGAAACAGAGAATAGATTCTTGGGATAGCAGCAGATTGGATGAATTACTCTTTTTCCTTTATAGCTTAAGCTTTCGATAACTTTATTTTTATCTTCTTCAGAAGCACTACAAACATCGACAAAGTGAGATATACATGTAAAATGGAATAAATACAACAAACTTACAGGATTTGAGATTATAAAATTCAAAGGTGTTCATATATCAGAATATCGACATATATATATTTGAAAACCATGAGAAGTTCGGACGAAAACGAAAAATATATTTTTTTTGGATTGATAAATGTCAGTATTGACAAATATCATTGATATTTCTTGGCGATGTTACTGAAATGATTCAAAGGAGTGATCGTTTACAAATTGAGGATTGGTTTTAATTATTTTATCAATCTCTACTAAATTAGCATAAATTGAACTGAGATCTTCTACATCTCGTCTATTATTCATAGAATTTGGTTCTTGTATAATATGAATCATTTCTAAATATTTTCTCGTCCACATTTTACTTTCAAACTCTAGGATTTTGATATTACTATAATCCATATGGTGACCTGTTTGATTTTCATGTACAGCAAGTGCACAAGCTGTGATTTTTCTTTTCGAATCACTTTTATGTGATGTTATCCTCTTGGATAAGGTTCTCTTTGTTTCACCGATGTATACCAAGTCGCAGTTGGTGCAAGGTATCCTGTAAACAATGTTGGATTGGCTAGTTATAGATGTTTTATCCTTTAATTTTGTGTACAATGATTTGGTTGTTCTAATATTTTGTAGGGCCACCAGAGTATTTTCAGTTTTTAGTATTTTGGCCAATTTTCTAGTAAATCCTTCAATATGTGGTAGGATAAGGACTCTCTTCTCATGTTGAACTCCATCAATTAGTTCTTCACCAGTTTCGATCTGTGGTATTTCCTCAATTTGACGTTGTGAATTTGGGGTAGTGAAGATAATTTTGTTCAATAATCTTTCTGGATAGTTATTTTCTTTCATTAATTTGAAAAGTTTTGATAAATTATCTTTCAGCAGAGATTGATGGGATAATTTTGTCACTCTGGTTTTCAAATTTTGTAACAAATTCAATTTCATCGACATTGGATGGTAAGATGAAATTGAATTTGTTACAAAATTTGAAAACCAGAGTGACAAAATTATCCCATCAATCTCTGCTGAAAGATAATTTATCAAAACTTTTCAAATTAATGAAAGAAAATAACTATCCAGAAAGATTATTGAACAAAATTATCTTCACTACCCCAAATTCACAACGTCAAATTGAGGAAATACCACAGATCGAAACTGGTGAAGAACTAATTGATGGAGTTCAACATGAGAAGAGAGTCCTTATCCTACCACATATTGAAGGATTTACTAGAAAATTGGGCAAAATACTAAAAACTGAAAATACTCTGGTGGCCCTACAAAATATTAGAACAACCAAATCATTGTACACAAAATTAAAGGATAAAACATCTATAACTAGCCAATCCAACATTGTTTACAGGATACCTTGCACCAACTGCGACTTGGTATACATCGGTGAAACAAAGAGAACCTTATCCAAGAGGATAACATCACATAAAAGTGATTCGAAAAGAAAAATCACAGCTTGTGCACTTGCTGTACATGAAAATCAAACAGGTCACCATATGGATTATAGTAATATCAAAATCCTAGAGTTTGAAAGTAAAATGTGGACGAGAAAATATTTAGAAATGATTCATATTATACAAGAACCAAATTCTATGAATAATAGACGAGATGTAGAAGATCTCAGTTCAATTTATGCTAATTTAGTAGAGATTGATAAAATAATTAAAACCAATCCTCAATTTGTAAACGATCACTCCTTTGAATCATTTCAGTAACATCGCCAAGAAATATCAATGATATTTGTCAATACTGACATTTATCAATCCAAAAAAAAAAATATATTTTTCGTTTTCGTCCGAACTTCTCATGGTTTTCAAATATATATATGTCGATATTCTGATATATGAACACCTTTGAATTTTATAATCTCAAATCCTGTAAGTTTGTTATATTTATTCCATTTTACATGTATATCTCACTTTGTCGATGTTTGTAGTGCTTCTGAAGAAGATAAAAATAAAGTTATCGAAAGCTTAAGCTATAAAGGAAAAAGAGTAATTCATCCAATCTGCTGCTATCCCAAGAATCTATTCTCTGTTTCTATATATATATATATATATATATATATATATATATATATGTATATACATATTTTCGATTTTACCTTAACATCGGAGTAAGCTTTATTGTATTATTTTTGTAAATGAATGCCGGCAATCATAAAATCTAAGCCCTTCAGGCACTGTAACACAGCAACATTCCACGTAGTAGAGTTTGATCAATATATATATATAACTGAATTTCCCTTGTTTTTTCCTTTCATTTTTCACTTTGGTGGTTTGAATCATAATTTTCAGGGGCTTTACTATTCTTGGAAACCACCTGGCGCCCTCAAACTAATTTCTTTCACTTTTCGTGTTTAAACCTACACCCTTCACCACTGTAGCTAAGCCGCGAGCTGTACCCCTGAAAATTATTTGTATGTTACATTATCTGGGAATTTGCAGAATTCAGTTTAACACGTAACATACTTCGATATTGTTGACTTTCAAAAATTGAATCATGATCTTGATGAGGCCGACTGGAATGGTCCCCTCTTAAATGAGCAGAATGTGGACGATATGTGGGATAGATGTTTTGAGTTCTTCTAGGGCGAACAACACGACGAAAAAGTTCATTCATGTGAGTAAGAGCAAACCATGGATAAATAATGAACTATTCTCGTCGATCAAACATAAGAAGAAATTGTGGAGTCGTTACAAACCGACATAAGAAACGACTATTGTGCACATCTCAGTTTTGCCAAATACTTCAAGAGGATTATCAGTGAGGCCAGAGTTAAATATGAAGAATCAAACGCATTCGGCCAGAACCCTAAAAGGCTCCACAAGTATATTCGTTCAACACTTTCGTCTCGGGTCACTGTTCCCACTTTACGTAAAGTAAACGGCTCCCTCTGTGGCTCGAATCAGGAAACCGCAGATCTTTTGGCCAGTGCATTTTCTGAGGTGTTCATAGCGGATTCATCTATTGGTGAGCTTTCCTTGTTTTTCGATAGGACTTCTAAAGCATCCTTGAGTAGGGTGACTTCCTCTCCACAGATTGTGCATAAACATATTCAACTACTGAAGAATGGTTCTTCACCGGGTCCGGATTCATTGAGCCCAACTATACTTAGGGTTTGTTCTTTGGTTCTCTCAGTTCCTTTGTCGAAGATCATAGAGAAATCATTCAGGAGTCACTCCATGCCAACAATCTGGAAGACAGCACATGTGACACCAATATATAAAAAAGGAGACAAGCAGGATGTCGGAAACTATGTTTGCTTTTGTTAAAGTTGGAGCTCCATGGTGTTCGAGGTGATTTGTTGTTGTGGACCAAATCCATCTTGTCAGATAGTTTTTTCTATGTGAGAGTTGGAAGTTCTCTCTCCGGTGCTTGTCCTGTTCTTAGTGGATTTCCTCAGGGATCTGTGCTGAGGCCCCTACTGTTTGTTATTTCTACCAGTGACCTTCTGAATAATGTACCCTCAAACGGCGTCTCTTATGCGGATGATACTAAGCTAACCCGATTCACTATCATCAGCAACTCTCCGTTGACCTTCAGACCATTCACGAGTGGTGTACGATTTGGAAGCTGCCCCTCAACATTGAAAAATGCGTGGTTCTGCATATGGAAAGTGCAAACCTTCGAAAACCATACTACATCGGAGAAACAGAGCTCGGAATTGTTTCTCAGCACAGGGATCTGGGTATAATAGTGACTGAGGATTTAAGTTGGTGAAAAAGGCGAATACAAGAACCTATTTCTTGCGGAGAACATTTGAAACGCTCTGCTTCAGAACATCCACACAACTCTACAAAACATATGTCCGCCCGATTCTTGAGTATTGCGGTTCGGTTTTGTACCCGATTCTGGTGCGTGACAGAACTCTCCTAGAAAAAGTGCAACGTACTGCAACTAGAATGTCATTCGGTATAGTTCGGCCTTCCTTCGAACAAAGACTTAGTGCGGCTTCCTTATTAACTGTAGAGCAACGTCGACTACGTGGGGACTTAATGATAACCTACCGATTTCTAAGATTCAATTATGGTGGTTCGAGATCATTATTTGTGGCGAGTGTGGATGATAAATTGCAGGGACATCAGTGGAAACTGGGGATCGGACGATTTGCGTCTTCTGTGAATGTTTTTAAAAACAGACTGGACATATTTCTTTTCGGTTGAGGGGTTCCTCATTGTTTGACTTTCTTGGGATGAATGTACTTTTTTTCTCTCCCACATTGTGGGAGCATATATGATGTATAATCTTTATTTTTGTTTTAATCATTTATGAAGCGGAATCATGGATCATGTGATCCCGGCTCAAATTTATGTATAATGATAATAATAATAATAATAACTTAGTAATTCAGGTACTTTTTGTTTCAATATGTATTGTATTATTTTAGCTCTCTCAATCAAAAGAATAAATATAGTAATTTAGTTATTTCAGATTTCGCATTTCTGCCGAGTGACCAATATTCATGGGAGTGTTACAATTTTTTGTAGAACAGACTCATATGATATGTAAGTTTTTAAATCATGTACATTATGTAAAGAAAATGTATTTCTTTAATTAGCATCATTCGTGTTTTGTGGTGAGAAGCGAACGTGTCAATTATTGACATTTTTAGTTTTGAATAGTCGATACGAAATTTCTGCAATTAAGGAACATTAAATGTCGTTTCTCTTTCCACAGGTGACAATTTGTAATTAGTGTTAATATTGTAAATAATAAAACCAAATCTCTTTCCACAGAGAAACTCAGCTGTGTTTCAATAATTGGCAGAATAATCAAATCAGAAATAATCTTATAAAACGACATTTATTGAAATATCCGAAAGGAAAATGTCAAAGTTGAGGTTCACTTTTCAAGATAAAGCTTCTCAAGATGGAAAGTCAAATTATATAGCCATCACATCGATCAATACTGAATACAACAAAACCTTCTCAATACCAGAAGAGTATCAAGAGTCATCGTTCCATAAGGAAATCTGCGCTACAAATAATTTCAACATGATCAGGAATACCTTAAAACGAAGACGCGAATCCAATATTGTTTGGGTAGCGTTAACAGAAGAGATTAAGAAAACCTATTTCGATAAAGACGGAAACATGATTTTTATGGATATGTACTTGGATGAAGCCGAACAATTAAATAGCTGCTCATCTAATGCAACCCAAATGATGGATGCAAACAATCAATCTTTGGTTAAAATTTTGGAAAAATTAGTTGGAAATAAAAAAAAACAAGAAGAAAAAAATGCAAGGAAAGCAGCTGAAAGATTCGTTCTAGAAAAATATGATGGTAGAACCGCAAATGCATATCAATGGCTCGAAATTTTCGAAAAAGAATTTGGAATTAACAATGATCAGGAAAAAATTGAAAAATTTAGATTATTTCTAGAAAAATCATGTGTAGACTGGTACAATTCCATGATGACGAAATATTCTTTTGAACATGAGTGGACAGTTTGGAGAAGGAACTTTTGCCAAACTTATGCTAATAAAGGCTGGTCTACTAGTAGATATGCCATTGCGTATAAATATCAAACTGGCTCCTTACTGAAATATGCTGTAAAAAAAAAAAACTAATGCTTGAGGTGAGAAAAACAATCGATCAGGGAACGCTCATTAACTGAATCGCTGCTGGTCTACCTGATTTTATTGTGGATAGAATGAACCGGGAACAGTTATTTGAAACACAAGATATTATACGGAAGTATAGTGGTTAAAACCACTATACGGAACACGGAACAGCCTGATGATAACCATAATAAAATCTATTATAAATTTCCATACATTGAGGGATTATCAGAAAAGATTGAAATTTTGGTAAAAAATCACTCAACTAACATCAAGCTTGCTTTCTATCCTCTAACAAAACTTGAGATGATATACACCAAATTGAAAGATTCTCATCCAAAACTAATGACCTCTAATTTAGTGTATCAAATTCCATGTAAAGATTGCAACCTATCGTATGTTGGCATGACCAGACAATACCTGAAAAATCGTATACGTCAGCATACATATGATTGCAAAGAAAATAATAGAGACAAAAACGAAAAAACCGCACTAGCTTTACACCATTTCCAAGAAAATCATAATTTTGACTTTGATGATGTGAAAATTTTGGATAAAGAAAACAACTACCACAAAAGATGTATTAGTGAAATGATACACATTTTTATACGTGACACAGTTAATATCCGAACAGACACTCAAAAATTGAGCATAATTTATAATAACCTAATGAAAGAAATTGATAAAAAATAAATCTGCGTCGTGGGAGTTTCACCGTAACATGTTTGGGAGAAAAACAAGACACCGTCGATCAGTACCATATTAACCGAGCTAAGACCACATACGATTCATAATAAATTTTATAGATCTGACGAAATTATACACACAATTCCTATGAAATTTAACAAGTTCTGCCACATCGTAATACATTTGACCAAATTGGTAAGTTGAATATGAAATTTCCACCTGAATGTTAGTTTTTTCTCAGGGAACTTTATGTAATGTTGTGTTGTGTTATTGTGACCAGATTGTTCATTTGTCTGATATTTTAATAAACTTTTTTAGTCCTGAAGAAGATCCTAAACAGGATCGAAACGTCGACAATTTGAAGAGAGTGTGTTATTCACCCCATTCGCAGTCCTGAAGCCAATATCCCTTTTCTATAATAGTATCGTATGATACTGGTGATGATAGTATCGTATGATTCTATAGTATCATACGAAGAATGTTGTGGTACCCCGTTCCTTTTTCACATTTTCAGAGGACGTGTCTACCATTTGGTCTGAAAACGTCACCGGTGATTTTTCAAAGAATTATGTGTAATATAATTAGAAAGCACAAGCTTTCAGAATTCACTGTGTGCTACATTGATGACATTTTAATCTTTTCAAAAACATTCTCTGCACATATCGATCATCTCATACAATTGTTTCAAGCAGTCAAAGCAGAGGGATTCAGGTTGAAATTTGTGAAATGTAAGTTCGCACTTGATTCAATCAAATATCTGGGTCACATAATTCAAAACAACTCTGTGAAACCATTGAAGGACAATTTAACCTCAATCAGAAACTTCCCTGTGCCAAAGACACAAAAAAACGTTATGCAATTTTTGGGCAAAATAAATTTCTACCACAAATATGTACCAAACATGGCTATAACACTAGATCCATTACACAATCTCCTCAGAAAAGGATAAACTTTTAATTGGACCAAAGAATGTCAAGAATCATTCGATAAACTGAAGGAGGTATTGTGTACACAGCCAGTTTTGACAATTTTTGATCCAAACCTACCTATATATATACAGGGTGAGTCTGACTTGTACATATATTTCAACCGTAGATTCCTGAGGTCAAAAGAAACACTTTTTTCCTTTACTAATTTTTCCGATTCGGCCTAGAAAAAAAGATTTGCCATTTTAAAATTTCATAATAAGCTATGCCACTCCTGGATGTCATAGATATATGCCTGCCATTCAAAACTTGGAAATAATAACCAACTGTACAATAAAAACAAGCGTCAACTTACTTTTTCAATCCTATTCGATGAAAAATTTTTTTTTATTATCATATTACAAGCAATCAGAATAAGTACATTCTATAAGCTCATTTGCTGGCTTCAGAGCTGCATGCTCTCAAATGTCGTTATGGGTTCCTGCCCAGTGGCAGTTCCTCTTCACATCTCTTTCAGATCTGCTGGCCATTTTCTTTTCAGTCGCCTGTCGTTTCGCACTTCAGTTAGTGGGTGGAGGGTAGAGTAAAAGATTCTAGCTTCGTGTGATGTTTCTCGCTTTTTTCCTTGATGACGTCTTTCACGTATGGTATTTTCAAGTCTTCATGTAATGTTTGATTTGAAACATACCATGGTGCGTTTCTGATCATTCTGAGGATTTTGGACTTACTTCTTTGAATAATTGCCATGTTTGATTTACTGGTACATCCCCAGAGCTCGATTCCATATGTCCAGATTGGCTTTATGATAGCTTTGTATTTAAGGAATTTATTCTCCAGTCTTAATTTGGATTTCCTACCGATGAGCCAGTGCAATTCCTTAACTTTTAGGTCCATTTGGTTCCGCTTTTTGATGACATGTTTTCTCCATGTTAGTTTTTGATCCATGTGTATGCCCAGATATTTCACTGTTTTAGATTCAGGTTATTCGAACTCCGTTTATGGTGACTGGCGGACATTCGCCCTTTCGTAATGTGAAGTTGACTTGTACGGATTTGGTCTCATTGATTTTGATTCTCCATTTTTGTAGCCATGTTTCTATCTGAATCAGATGGTTCTGTAACAATTGAGAGGCTTCTTCTGGGTCCTCATCGCTAGCCAGGACGGCAGTATCGTCTGCAAATGTGCCCAACACCGTGTGAGGGTTGGTAGGTAGATCTGCTGTGTATAGCAGATACAGTAGGGGGCCTAAAACACTTCCTTGTGGTACTCCGGATACTATTGGAAAATTGGCGGTTGTTTCATTATTCACTCTTACTCGGAATTATCTGCAGTCCAGGTAGGATTTTAAGAGTTTGAAGTAGGTTAAGGGAATGAATTTTTTTATCTCATACAGTAATCCTGGATGCCATACTTTATCGAAGGCTTGACTTACGTCAAGAAAGACGGACGTGCAGTATTTTTTCTGTTCCAGTGCTTCGTTCACCGCGTGACTTATTCTGTCGGTTTGCTGTACTGTAGAGTGAGCGGCTCGAAATCCAAATTGGTATTGTGGTATCCATTCCCTAGTATTTGGGTAACAGTTAATTCTTCGTAGGATCAGCCTTTCTAGGATTTTCGATGCAATCGGTAGCAAACTAATAGGCCGGTAGGAAGTTGCATTGTTAGGATCTTTACCTGCTTTATGAATGAGAATTGCCTCCGCTACTTTAAACTGCTTGGGCCAGTAGTTATATTTCAGTATTGCATTGAAAATGTATCTCAGTAAAGTAACACCCCTTTCTGGCAACTTTTTTATCATTTTTCCTGTTATTTTGTCAATTCCTGCAGCTTTCCTTGTGTTGAGGTGATTTATTTCATCTTGGACTTCAGATATTCTGAAGAGTTTGATGGGTTGTGTGTTGGCAGGTATGTCCAGGAGTTCTCTCTCTATTTCTCTCTATTTCACAGTCTATGGCGTTGTTGTTTGGGGTAAATACCATAGCAAGATGTTTGGCAAACAGTTGCACTTTTTCCTCGTCACTTCTAGCCCATTGTGTGTTGGATGTTGTAGGGTCACGTATAGCAGGTATGTGGAACGTTGGCTTCCTAGAGTTCTTTATCGGTTTCCATATAGAATTGTCATACCTGTTGAGGTTTGAGACATAGTTGTTGAGTGAAATCTCTTTCGCCTCTTTGATTTCTGCTTTCAGTCGATTTGTTATTCTGTTCAGAATGTTTTTGTCTGTTGGAGAGTGTGTCTGTTGCCATTTAGCTCTTGCTCGCCGCTTCTGTGCTACTAGCTCCTTGATTCTCGCCGGGATGCTGTAGCTCTGTTTTGTTGCGTTCATAGGAGGGGTTACTTCTTGCACAGTCTGTCTGATCAGATTGTTGAACAATGACAGCACTTTCTCGATTTCATTAGGTCCTTTCAGGCTCACTTCTAATCTTATCGTCTCCTCGATTTTCTTTCGATATTCGTCCCACTTTGTTCTTTGGTTGTGTAGTCTTGGTATTGGTTTTTTGTAAATTACAAAGGCGCTTATTGTTGCAATGATGGGAGAATGATCCGAGGATAAGTCGTAGCTGGGCGAGATGTGCATGTTAGAAATAGAAAGGCCATTTGTCACGAAGAAGTCGAGGAGGTCAGGAATCTTGTTCGGGTCTGTCGGCCAGTAGGTGGGAGAACCGGTTGATAAGAATTTGTAGCCATTTTCATGTATGAGGTTTGCCAATTCTCTTCCCTTAGTAGTTGTTAACCGTGATCCAAACAAGGTATTTTTACTGTTGTAATCTCCTCCAACTATATATTTGGGACCCAGTGTTGAGAAGAAGTCGTTGAAGTTCTCTTTCTAGATGTTGTGACGCGGAGGACAGTACGCTGCTGCAACTGTTACTTCGTATGAAGCCATTTGTATTTTTATTATAGTAGCTTGTAGCAGATCTTTTTCATATTTTGGCAACTCTACGTGACTAATGGTGTTTTTCACAATGATGGCGGTTCCGGCGTGGGCAGTGTGATCTGGATAGTTGGTATGGTACGTAGTGTAATGGGGTAAATTGAAATAAGACCTATCTGTGAAGTGTGTTTCGCTTATCAGTAAAATGTCTATTGTATTGTGCTGGAGGAATACTTCTATTTCGTTTTTATGTTGTAGAAGGCCATTGGCATTCCATTCTGCAATCTTTAAGAAGTTAATGAATTTTGGTAATGAGCGTGGTCAGCATGTTTAACATCATAGTATTCTGTTGGATTAGCTGCTGGAACATAGTTTTGAATTCTTCCAAGAATTTGTTCATAACATTGGAAATATCATTAGGTTGCTCTGAGGTATTCAAGTTGTTAGCTGCGTCCGCATAGCTTTTCCTTGGTTGGTGATAATGTTGTAGGGATTTTGTTTGTTCCTTTCGGCATTGCAATAGTGGGTATTGTTGGTCGTCTAGAGGGGACAGTGCGCATTGTGTTTGTGTTGTATTTTTATTTTTTTTTAAGTGTATTCTTGTTTCGTTGGATGTTAAGTCTATTGTTAGGGTTGTTGGTTTTCAATAATTTGTGGTAAAATTCGCATCCCTTATAGTTGCTGGATGGGCGCCACCACATAAGGCACATGTGGCCGGGGAATCTCTACTTTTTTGCAAGATGTTGTATTGTGTGGTCCCCCACATTTAACGCAAGCAAACGGTCTGTTGCAGTAGGTTTTGGAGTGGCCATATTGCTGGCACCTCATACACTGTGTGATTCCTTTGGATTTCATTGGAGGTTCTACTTGTATGGCTCTGTTGTGGAGGTATTTCAATGCGTATATATCTTTGTTGTTATCAGCTGGTTCAAAGCAACAAAAAAAATATTTAGTAGTTCTTTAGTCAGCCTATGCCTGCCGTTGATTATATTTCTCACCTGATGTCCACTTTTCGCCAGTTCCTGCTTGATTATGTCAGTGTCTGTTGTGTGATGAAGGTGTTTTATCACTATCACAGGATAGTGATACAGAGGCACGTTCTTTTTTGGGTTGATAAGTATGGTGTACTACATTGTTATCGCGCATAAACTTGATTAGTTTTCTGTAGGTTTCAGGAGTGGTGCTGTTTAATTTTATAGTGTTATCCGCTAGGCATTTCGTGAAGTATTCCTCTTTTTTTGCTACGGTTTTCAGCTTTATCACCATTTCTGTGTAATCCACCACGTCGTAAATGAATATCGGAGGTGGTTTGGGGGTTTTGATTGGGCTGCTGTGATCTTGTTGGACGTCTTCGTTAATTCCACGCAGAGCATCAAACTTATTATTTGTAGTTGTGGGTGTTATATTATTGGGGTTAATTGGTAGTTTTCACAACCTGCCATTTATTAATTCCTTCAATGTTCACTGGGAAACCTTGGAATTCCTCGTCACTTGTTGAGGAAAGTCTATGATAGTACACATTTTCATTTCTTATTGAGGCATTTGGAGAGGGAGTATACCCCATTGTTGTGTTCGTTGGGGGTCCCTGTGATGGGCCAGCTTGGTGTGTGGGTCGTTTGGAATCAATTTCCATTTGATCTGGGGTCGTGGTTTCGTTCGTCATTCCCGATTCAGCGGTACGCCACTGGAGTTCGAATATCAGACGTTATCAAGAAAGCATCCTGACCATCTGCATCGATGATAAACATTAACACTTTCGGAGTCTCTTTTCTCACTATTATTATTAATTAATTGAGTCTTTTCTCTCGAGTTTCGCACAAGCGATCGTTGCACTCGTAACCGCACTTTGTAAATTATTTTCTGGTATGAAATTCACAAATTGATTTGATCTACAACTACTGTGGTTTGCGAATTGTTTCACACAACATATAAGGTATGGTATGTCGTTCGATGAGAATTCGCAACTCTCGATGAAAAATGAAGTACGATTTTGTTAGTTCTGAATAATTACCGAATTTATGAAATTTACCTACAATGAATACTTATACTTCATACAGAATTTCGATAGCGGCAAATGTTGAATATTCTTCTCTTGATTTCTTTTCCATTATTGATAATGAAGTATTCAGCTTGCTATGACCTATATCTTCAGTATGTAATCATTTTTTATCGTTGTTCATAAAATTTCCTGAGGTTCTCCAACAGAATCATAACCTTTCATTTCCAAACATAAATAAATGTTCACCGCTAAGCTGAACGTTGCCAGTTAGGTTAGAACTCCGTAACCATAGATCATAGACCTATTATAAAGTGTGCATAGACTTAACACATTATAATGATCAAATGTCATTGTGTGTTGATACTATTTTTCAATTATAACGCTGTTGTGAATAATTTGTTATCTAAAATTCGACTTAACATTCCAGAAGATACTCATCATTATGTTTAATATACTTCATAATTTTGACAAAGCAGATTTTTCGCGACTCGTTGATCGTTGTTGCGCATAGAGTGATCGACAAACAATTCAAATTGGAAATTAATGGTATCGTGATTTTTAATTGGAACGTTGTTAACAGCAGTTTTGTGAATAATGTGGCTGAATTGTGATCGTGTGTAGGTTGAGATTCGCATGGTGGTGTCAGAGACACCAACATGATTTTCTCTGGGTGGAGCATTCACTCTGGCTTTTAATGAAAGCGGGAAGTTAGGGCTTCTAACGAACAATCCCCTTTAAAAAAATGTAACTTGCCTGAAGGATAAGGTATTCAGAAAGAAGTGTGTAAATTTGCTCGAATAAATAAGGATGTAAATCGAAGAAGTAGAGGTGACCTCATTAATATAACTCAATTTCCAAAGTACGCTAGTTCCCTTTCCATTCATAATAACCCTGTCCTTCCAGAACATAAATTCTCGGATTTAAACGTGATGATTTTTCACGTGACAACGTTGCAAAAATTGAATTCTGTGCATATTTTCGACAGAGTTACACTCAGCCAAAGTACCCAATTTTTGGAATTTCTCATAAAATTTTTTTCTTTCAATATGGAATTACTCGTAAACGGCGGGTTTTACAAGAAAATATCAAGAATACTTTTATATTCCAAAATGAATGAATATTCATCTCATCACATTGAATTTACTGTTTACAATTAGACTCTTTGAATTTCTGGTGAATTTATGGAATGTTATGGTTATAATTGAGAAACTGGCATATGTTAGTGGAATTTTGTGTTGGGGATAGATTAATCTAGTTTACGGAAAACTATATTCCGCAAATCACTTAATTCGACCGATTCGATTGCGAAATATAACTGAAAATTAAATTTTTTATGGATTTTCGACAGCCTGTATCTTTTCAACGAAGTCGAATCGGAAAAAATGGAAGATGAAAAAAGTATTTCTTCTGACCAGAGGAATCTACGTTCAAAATATATGTACAAGTCAAAGACGCTAGTTTGTGTAGGTGGAGTATTGAAGCAGCCCCAGGAAAATAAAGAAAAAAAACCAGTGGCGTACTTTTCAAAAAAACTTAATGAGGTGCAAAAGAGGAAGAAAGCTATCTATTTAGAGTGCTTGGCAATTAAAGAATGTGTGAAGTATTGGCAACATAAACTGATTGGAAAAAAATTCACTGTTTTTTCGGATCATAAACCTTTGGAGAACATGAACATAAAATCGAGGACTGACTTGGAGATCTCACATACTACTTGTCAAATATTCTCCTGGTAAAAATAATGCAGAGGCCGACTGCTTCAGCAGAAATCCGGTTTTGGAAGCATATGAAAACATGGAAGAGCAATTAAGAATTGCCAATCTGATGAAACTCAAGAATATCTTGGAGGATCAGAGAAAAAACATAGATTTACAAAGAAAAAAACAAAATTAGCGACAAAGTACAAGGTATACTACAAGAAAAGTAGGAAAAAAGAGAAAATTATATTATCAGAAAATTTTAGCATGAGATTCATACAAAATGTGCATGAAAATTTTTGTCATATAGGTGTGAAACAACTACAAAAAATGATTGGATCTGCCAAAAATTTAACGAAAAATATAAAAAATATATGCAAAAGCTGCCACATATGTATTGAAAACAAAACTAGAGGTCAAAAAAGTATGGATTATTGTCATATTTAGGTCCTGCCACGAAACCATTCGAAATCATGTCGATCGATACAATCGGAGGTTTTGGAGGATCTCGATCAACGAAAAAATACCTGCGTTTACTGGTTGATCATTTCAGCAGATATGCATATATTCTTACTTCGAAAACGCAAACTGCATCTGATTTTGTTAAACTGATTAACAACATCGAAGAAACGGAAAAAATTGGCACAATACTTTCAGACTAATATCTAGGCATTAACTCAAAAGAATTTAAAGAATTTCTAGAGGACAAGAAAATCGAATTGATTTTTACTGCTGTGGATTCACCATTCTCAAATGGATTGAATGAGAGATTGAATCAAACGTTAGTTAATAAAATCAGGTGTAAAGTTAATGAAAGTGGAAAAAAAAATAGCTTGGACAACAGTAGCTCAAGAATGTGTCCGGAAATATAATGACACAGTACATACAGTCACACAGTATCCACCATCATATTTGCTGTACGCTAAAGATGTCACAATTTTGCCAAGCGAACTGAAATCAAATAGGGGAAACATGGATTAAAGACAAAAAACTTGCTTTGAAAAACACCATCAGAAATCATGACTATAACAAGAAGATCTACGATAAAGGTCGTGAGAATATTAACTTCAATGTTGGAGATATGGTTTTCGTTGAGAATGGAAACAGACTGAATAAAAAAAAACTTGACGAACTGAGAATCGGGCCATATGAAATTGTGGAACAATTATCGAACACTATATACCGAGTCAATACCGGTTGCAAGAAATCAGAGTCTAATGTATTCCATATCTCAAAACTGACTCCAGCGCTCTGACTTGAAGAAGAGGAATAAATCTTTAAAAGTTCGTGACTATCTCCTCTAGGGGGGTTGATGTAAAGAATAGTATATTCTAAAACAAGTTGCAGAATGAGCTCCTATTCCAACACGAATGCGAAGTTCGAAAACGAGCGACGAAGGAGCGAGTTTTCGATAGCATGAGTGTTGGAATTGCCTTCTGCAACGAGTATTAGACGGTATTTTCTCTATTTCAGTCAATTTTTGTGAAATACTCTCGAAATTCAAATGAAAATTCAGATTAGTGACTTTTGTATTGTATCTTGGCAGTTGGTGTGACATACGAAATTTGAATTGATTTGATTCGAAACTTGATTCGATCGGAGGTCAGTAGTGACAACCATAAAACGAAAAATATAACTGAAAACAATGCTGTAATTGTAATTAGTTTCATTACAGCACTACTTTTAGTACTGTAATGAACTCATTACGATACTGAAATAGAGAAAATGTATTTCTTTAATTAGCATTATTCGTGTTCTGTGGTGAGAAGGGGACTTGTCAATTATTGACATTTTTAGTTTTGAATAGTCGATACGAAATTTCTGCAATTAAGGAACATTAAATGTCGTTTCTCCTTCCACAGGTGAGAATTTGTAATTAGTCTTAATATTGTAAATAATAAAACCAAATCTCTTTCCACAGAGAAAGTCAGCTGTATTTCAATAATTGGCAGAATAATCAAATCAGAAATAATCTTATATCTAAAAATCACTTCGACGGTTTCTTCTCCATTTGAATTTGAATGTGCAGCAGCGTATTCACCCTCATGCTCATTTTGTTTCCTGACTGTTTATAGATCAAATACTAAGGGAGATATACAAGTGTGGTAACAAATACTCAGAGTAAGACAGAAATTACTAACTTTGATGCGGTGTTTTCTGATCACCATGCACCACTTATAAAAATATACATCGCAGTACCCGAAAATAAAAATAAAAATGAAAATCGCGAATTCCTTTGCATAGAAAATTTTACTAAAATGAACATAGCTCACTTCAGGTTTCACTTGAACCGAATCGATTTCATCCATATTGAATCTGAGAACTTTTTCACTCATTTTTGGGAATCATTAAACTGGGTTATTGAGGCATCGTTTCCAAAAACTAAAAGGGCAATACACAAAAAAAAGGTACTCATGTTTTCTGAAATATGAATCGTCTGCGTTAGTGAATATAGAACGTAAGCGTAATCCACACAATCAAGAAATATTTTCATTATATAAAGCATTCAAGAGGGAACACCATTATCATATTAATGAGAAAATATTAGAGTCAAATAACAAAATGAAGACGTTTTTTCAGATAATTAAGGAGAGATTAAACAAAACATCACCCAAACGAAATCAGATACAACTGAATCACAATAATGAGATATTAACCAACCATAGAGAAATAGCCAATGTGTCCGGAAATTTCTTCTCTACAGTTATTAGTGATCAAATTAGCGCTCATTTCGGATCGGAACTTTCTAACGATTGTACTACTGGAATCGTAGTGAGGGAATCTTTCTTTTTCTTTCCGACATCACACGAAGAAATAGAAAAAATTATATCAGGTTCACCCAACAAGAAATCTACCGGGATTGATGAGATTCCAGTTTACTTATTGAAAAAATGCAAAGTGGAAATTGCCCCACTAATCAGTGGCGTAACGTTTCTCAGCCAGGCCCCCCCCAATGAGTGCACCCGGGCCTCATTCCTATTAAAAAAAAATTCGATTTTTTTTAAAATCGTTTCTTTGTTTTTCGGAGAAACTTTAGCAAAGATGAAGAACTAATAATTTTCAACTCGTTTATGTCTTTGCATTCCATTATTATATTATAATTGATTTTTACACAAAAAGTTAATACCTCCTTTTTCACACGCTTCTCGTATATTGTTTTTCTATACTTCTCATTAATTAAACGGTTTTTTTCGAAACCTCAACACACAAACACAAACAAAGAAGCGGAAATCCGACCGCCAAACTCCACACATGGTAGGTACGCTTTGTATAATGCTAATACCGGCTATAACTATTTTTTTTTAATTTTCGTTTTTTGGAAATGAAAGTACTATCTGCGATGAAATTTTAGAAGCTCGAATTTTTTTTTAAGATTATTAGCTTTTCAAAGCAAAAATCGTGATCCTTCAATTTTTTTGGAAATTCGATCGAGTGAAACGAAAAATTGACTGGATGGATTGATTCAGCTCTTCGTAGGGTTTTTGTAAACATATTGAACTCTAGAAAGCATACTTTACATTATTGGTTTCCTCAATATGTTCGATCCAGCGCTTGATTTTTCAAAAGAACACAAGAAGCCTTTTTTTCGTTGCATTTTCAAATTCATGTGAAAAATAAAAAAAAATATTCTCGGAAAAACAATAAAAAGCCGCTGAAGGGAGTTCATCCTGATTCATGAAACCAACCGATAACTTTCTGTGTGATCATTGGCCTCATTCGCCGAAAGAAGATTCCGCTACCGCTAGCTAGCATTAATTGAAAGCGTGTTGAGTTTGCACCGCATGTGCCACCGGACGATTCCGCAACAGTTTCACAACTGTTACGTCCGGTTAATGGTTGCTGAGATATCTATAATCAAAGACGAAAGGACGTATGAAGGTCTAAAAAGCAGAAATTAAAGCTGAATGAATTTTAAAGTGGTAGCAAAAAATAGTTATTTATGCAACCAGTTGGGAAAAGCATTATTTTTCGTAATGAGCGGATTTTTTCGCAAAAGAACGCGAGTTACGAAAAATAGTATTTCCCAACGTGTTTCACACAATATTTTTTCTAATTTTGAATAGGATGTGACTATTTGAATTCAAATTAAAAGTATCAAAACGTCCCTACAAGCGTCAAGTGAATTCGGAGATATATATTCATTTTTCACTTCGTTGCTATGGAAGTATCGTTAGTGACAGTGTCGTATTTCGTAATTTTGATTGTCAAAAAAGTGGAATATCATAATCGCTTCTTTATTAGCAAATAATTCCTTGGAATTGTTTCAAAGTAGAAGAAAATATACAGCAATGTCTGATTCAGAGAACGACTTACCGAGCGACATCGAGGAAGCAGCGCAATCTGCGTTATCTACAATTATTCCTTAGAAGTCGAGGAGCAAGTATGATTTGTCCTATGCCAAATTCTGTTCATAGTGTGAACAAAAACGGATTACTCATTTGAACGAAAAAGTTTTGCTAGCGTATTTTCAAGAAAAAAAAGGAATGAAGAGTTCGACCTTATGGAGCTTATATTCGATGTTAAGAACCGAATTGTGCTTGAATAGAAATATTGATATCAAGAAATATACAAATTTGGGGCTTTTTTTAAAACGTCATTCTGAAGGTTACCAAACTAAAAAGTCGAAAGTTTTTAGTAAAGAAAACATTGACCATTTTCTGAAAGAAGCTTCCGATGGGCAACATTTAATGAATAAGGTAGCATTGATCGTTGGAGTTGCTGGAGCTTGCCGAAAAGGTGAATTAACTTTTCTTCGCGTAGAAAATGTAGTGTTTCAGGAGGAATTTGTTAAAGTTACCATTCCGAACACAAAGACGAAAGTATGTCGAGAATTTGCTATAACTGCTGGAGCTTTTGACGGTATGAACTGCATCGAAATGGTTAAAAAATACGTTAATCTAAGGCCATCAAATGTTAAGCATGACAGATTTTTTGTGAAATATTTGAATCGAAGATGTGAAGTGCGACCTGTAGGAATAAACACATTTGGAAATATTCTGAAAATTATCGCCCAGTTTTTAAAGTTGCCAAATCCTTTTTGTAAACTGGTCACTGTTTTCGGCGGTCATCCACTACTCTGCTTGCGGATTCTGGAGCTGATTTGCTGAGAATCAAACACCATGGAGGATGGAAGTCCAATACAGTTGCTGAAGGTTACGTGGAGAATTCCATAATTAACAAACAGAAGATTGCGACAAACATTCTTGGAGAAAATCACAAAGAAAATACCCAAATTAATGCTATACAAAAAACTGTGTTGTCCGCTGGGGTCAATATCAATAATTGTTCAAATTGTGTAATTAATATTTATAATTAATTTTCCCATTCACGTGTTACAGTTACCTGAATATTAAATGTATTGATCTTCATAATATGTAATATATGAAGGAGGTGAGGAAGTACATAGTTCAAGTAGTTCAGTCTCACAACGATTCTGTGTTTTTCACAATCAATGGCGAAATTTACTTTTCATCACCAGTTGCGAAAAGTTCTACTTTTCGTAACTAGTTACGAGAAGTAAGACGTTTCATGATGTCGATGAGTTTTGAAAAGTGTCACTTTATATGTCAAAATTAGAAAAAAAAATTTTCCACACCCGGGTATAAAAAAACGAATCTTGAAAAAGTTTGAAATTTTCATGTTTTTGGTTTTTTTATTATCATTCAGAAACTACTGATGCTACAATAGTATATTCTAAAACAAGTTGTAGAATGAGCTCCTATTCCAACACGAATGCGAAATTCGAAAACGAGCGACGAAGGAGCAAAACTCTTGAAATTCAAATAAAAATTCAGATTAGTGACTTTTGTATTGTGTCTTGGCAGTAGGTGTCACTAACGAAATTTGACAGATTGCGGAATTTGAATTGATTTGATTCGAAAATTGAGTGGATCGGAGGTCAGTATGACAACCACAAAACGAAAAATATAACCGAAAACAATGCTGTAAATACTGAAATAAAATTTCGATTTCATTTTGATCTGATCGGGCGTCACACAGGGTAGGAAAGCAGGTCCAATACCTAGTATTCCTACTATTTATAAATGATCTGCCAAAACATATATCAGTTGGACGCATGTTTCTTTATGTCGATGTCACCTCAATTGTTGTCTCGGCCCCAACTCTTGAAGACCTTAATTTAAGAGCTAATATTGAGCTGGATGAATTCAGTCAGTGGTGCTTAAAAAATAAGCTTTTGCTAAATAAGGCAAAAACGGTATGTGTTCATTTCCACAAAAACTTGACGCCAACAGTGAACTTCGAAATGCAATTGGATGAGCATGTTGAGACCAATCTAACACTCAGCATACATTTACATATTGTTCTATGAATTATATTATGTCATATAGTAGTCTATGGTATGTAGTTGTTTGTAGATGAAGGTTATATTGTACGGCGGTGAAAGTGAAAATAAAAACTTCTTGAAATATAACGTTTTAATTAAATCATCGGTGAAAACAATCTATAAAATCACAACCTAACATTCTCTGATTCCATTGCAAAACAATAGTTTCTTCAGGTGATGTCCCCAAAACTCATTCAGAGAAATTGAGGTTGGAATTGAAAATATCACATTGTCGAAATGGCAAATTCTACGATGGAAAAATATGGAATTCACCAATTCGAAGGGAAGGACTATGACCACTGGAAATTCAGGATGGAAACAATTCTGGATCAGAATGGAGTTGCAAATTGCATCGAAGAAAACATTCTGACGCCCACTGAGGAACAACAGAAACTGGATAAAAAAAGCAAGTCAATAATTGTTCAATGCGTTGCAAACTCGCACCTAGAATATATAAAAGATAAACAAACTTCATTTGAAATGTGGACAGCATTGGAAAAAGTTTTCCAGAGAGGGTATTGCAAACCAACTTTATCTTCGAAGAAAGTTGTTAACCCAAATAGACCTACCGTTCCATATAAAGAACACCTATCTGAAAGTTTTCTATTCATGCTCAAAATAAAGAAACAAAGAAGGCGTCAATATAAACACATAAATTGATGCTTTCTTCAACACTGAATATAACCTACAAAGTGCTTCAGTATTCAAATTCACTTTAAAGCCATGTTAACTTCATAAATACAGGGTGCGGCATGGAGGATGGATGGTTTTAAAAAAATAATAAAAGCGTTCATTTTTACTCAAAAACACATTTATTGACGGAATCAGATTCTCAAAGAAAATAGCATTTGAGACAGTCAAGTGTGGAAAATCACATCAGGCATGTGGTGGCCGAAATCGGTGATGCAGTGCTGGAGGCGCTCTTGGAAGTTCGCGTAGACACTCTCCAACATCGCTCTCTCAACTTGGGCAACTTCCACGCGAATAGCCCTTTTCAATTCGTCCAGAGTTCGGGGCTTGGTCTCGTATACTCTAGCCTTGAGGTGTCCCCATAACGAATTGAAAAGGGCTATTCGCGTGGACATGGGCGCCCGCAGGATTTTTTCTCAGGGTGGGCAAAATGAAAACTTTCGAGAAATGATGAGGCTCAGGCGACATCAGTGCTTCGTTTCTTTCTTTTTCTTTTTTTATATTTTTGCAGAGGCGCCCGCGGAATTTGTTCTTTTTTGGGAGGAGTCAAAGTAAAATTGGTACATTTTTCTACTTCAACATTTTTCAACGTCAACAACATAGGGTTATGTGTATAAAATAAAACGGCAACTGTTTCCGAAACAAATAACATTCCAGGAAAAAATATTAACAGGAAAATAATAGTATATTCTAAAACAAGTTGCAGAATAAGCTCCTATTCCAACACGAATGCGAAATGCATGAATATTGGATTTGCCTTCTGCAACGAGTATTAGACGGTAGTTTCTCTATTCAGTCAAGTTTTGTGAAATACTCTCGAAATTCAAATAAAAATTCAGAATCATGACTTTCGTGTTGTATCTTGACAGTTGGTGTGACTTACGAAGTTTGACAGATTACGGGATTTTGAATTGATTTTATTTGAAAATTGAGAGGATCGGAGGTCAGTACCACCACAAAATGAAAAATATAACTGAAAACAATGTTGTGATGAGTTTCATTACAGTAGGGTACAGTAATAAACTTAATACGATACTGAAATTGGTCATTAATAATTCCTTATAAAATTAAAATTATTCGGGAATAATAATCTAATAGAGCTCAACGCTCCACTACACAATTCACTGAGTTTCCATTTCCATCAGCAGTTTTCGAAGAATACCACGTTTCTGTTCTCTTACACTTCTGATTAATAAAACATGCACATTGATGAGTTCATTTTATGGCCCCAATATTTTGAATTAGGAAAATTTATACTGTACTGACTGAGGTACTGACCTTCATTATCTATTATTAAATTTGTATTAAAAGCAAAAAGTAGAATATAACATACGAAAAGTCCCTTACGGAAAAAGCAGCTACTTGAAAAATTATAGAATAACACAATTTGAGGCAAAGACACTAAAAATTCCCTGAATACAGTGTTTCGAATTCAAATACTCTTTCTCTAGAATAGGAATGTAAATGAAAAGATTATATATTTTCCCCCTTCTCAGAAAAAATTTCTTGATTGCAGAATGGACAATAATTATTGAAATACAAGAGTAGCTGCACTTGCCCCTTGGTAAACTCCGCATCAAAGATACCGCCTAATAAAAACAACCGTCCATAAAACGATCATCTGGTAAGAATGCCGATACGCATGGGTACTTTTATGAATTTATAACTTCTTAAGGGCGCGTTGGGCGATTTTGGGGTAAACAAAAATCATGAAATTCAACTTTCCATGATTTTTGCTCATCCAAAAGATGTTCTACGCGCCTCAGGAAGTTATCAATTCAATACATCTGCCGATTACATAGTAAGACCTTTTGAAACCGGAGAATTGTTGTGAATCCAACACCTTTTTTCTCGCTCCTAGGATTAGATGAATTATATTGAGGGTGTCGTGCGAAAAACGAAAAGGCAGATCAAGATCTCAGGGGGGGCCACGGCCCCCCCTGGCCTCCCCCTGCGGGCGCCCATGCGCGTGGAAGTTGCCCAAGTTGAGAGAGCGATGTTGGAGAGTGTCTACGCGAACTTCCAAGGGCGCCTCCAGCACTGCATCACCGATTTCGGCCACCACATGCCTGATGTGATTTTCCACACTTGACTGTCTCAAATGCTATTTCCTTGAGAATCTGATTCCGTCAATAAATGTGTTTTTGAGTAAAAATTAACGCTTTTATTATTTTTTTAAAACCATCCATCCTCCGTGCCGCACCCTGTATATTAATTGTTGCAATACCTCATTTTGTCCGGTGGTGTATTTTTTCATATGTATTTATTTCATCGCGTTTGCGAATAAAATAATTATATCTGTGGATGGATGAATAATATAAGAGGCGAATTCATCTTCTCCGTGATTTCAAATCCTGATTTTTGCTACGTAAATGAAGGCGTTCTTTTAACGGAACGGTGGATTATCACCTACTATATTACCTGAATATATTGTTATAACTATTGGAAAAATAATCTGACTCTGCATGAGATACTATATCATGCAGATAATCTGGATATGATTTCAGAACCACCTGATAGCAAAATTTTTTTCTGCACATAATTCAATAGTTTCCTGTAACTGAAATGACAATAAGGTTGCTTATGCGCCTACTAATTTCTTATTCATATTACCATGCACCAAACAAAGTAATAATATATTCACCATGAGAAAAAAAATATCATTGACCAACCAAAACTCATGCAACATTAGAATATATGGGGGGCGTTGACTGATCCCGTAAAAACATGAGTTAGAATCGTATTTCGACAAGGACAAAAATTGTATTTCCCACTTCTTGCACACTGCACTGACATGGTTGTTCAAAACGCAGAAATAGTAACAAACTAGACTAGCTATCATCGCAACAAGATTGCTGGAAACTAATAGAAAAACAACAAAAACAGGACCATCTAAGCAATCAAAGAGTTTACAACAATCCTCAGGATGGGTCAGAGTAGACCATCTGATTGTTTACCACAATAAAATCAAAAAATTGTGAAGTGTGGCATAAAAATCAATATTTTATAAGTATTGAATATAAAATAGCATAACATTCGAAAAATTGCTTCTATAATTACGACATATTATAATTCACTGTTCATTTTTCATAGAATGAATTTTTGTAGCTCAAAAACCTACCATTCTTTTAAAAGAACACCACAAATTTTAACTTTTTGTGAGAAATAAGTACACATCAGGATGGAAAATATGAAAAGGCTCCATTTAAACCATAATCTGACACAATTCTCATTGAAATGAAAGAAAAAAATTTTCAGGTCTATTTGGGTTAAGCTTGAAACTCAAAACAGAAAATCTAGACGATCATTTCCTAAAATTTGAAGAAGTAAGCAGGCAACTCAAATCTGTAGGAGCTAAACTAGAGGAGGTTGATATCGTTGGCCATCTTCTCCTGACTCTACCCGAATCGTACGACAATATTGTTACTGCTTTAGAAACACTAGAGCCACAAAAACTTACACAAGAATTTGTGAAAGGAAAATTGCTTGATTATGAAATGAAGAAGAAAAACACCTCTACACCAGAAAGTATACCAGGAACTTCTGCATTCTATGGAAATAAACGGTGGAGTGGACTGAAGGTTGCGATAACAAGGACTATCAAAAGAAGCCTACAGGTAGAAACCAGGAATTCAAGAAAGGACTCAAATGCCACAACTGCGGAAAGATGGGCCACATCAGAAAGGAATGCTGGTTTGGTCGGAAAGGAGCAAGTGAAGCCATAACAGAAGAAAGCCGAATAACTTTTGCAGCTTCAGCAAACAAAGTTAAGTGCACAGAACATGAAGGTAATGTAATAAAATTTGTTGTTGACTCAGGAGCAACTGATCATATGATGAATAATGAAAATTTTTTTGTAATTCTGAAGACTTAATAGATAGAATAAATATAGCTGTTGCCAAAAACAATGAACATCTGAAGGCTACTAAAGTAGGTACTATTAAAGTAAATTTAAATGGGGAAATAAATGGTGAAGCAGAAATAAAAAATGTTCTTCATGTTAAAAATCTTAGACAAAACTTGTTATCTGTTCAAAAACTTGAAACTGTAGGACTCAAAGTTGTATTTGAGCATGGATCTGTTTGTATTTTTAAAGAGAATAAATTACTAGCTAGCGGTAAGAAGGAAAATAATCTATATGTTATTGAGTTTACAAGTATAAAAGGTGTACAAGCTCAAATTAGTTAGAACTAATTAAAATTCTCTGACCTAGAGATCAGAGAATTTTAATCTAGGTCACATTGGAAATAAAAATCTGAAAAGTCTGAGTAAAAATAATATGGTTGAAGGTATAGATCTTTGAAGAAAATGATTTTGATATGTGTCCAATATGCATACAATCTAAACAAACTAGGTTATCATTTAACAGACTGTTTAGAAAATATTCTAAGAGACCACTTGAAATTGTGCATAGTGATATATGTGGGCCAATTTCTCCTAGTACTTTTGATGATAAAAACTATTTTGTAACATTTCTTGATGACTCTACTCACTTTAGTATTGTATATCTTATGAAAAACAAGAGCGAACTCTTTCAATGTTTTAGAGAATATGAAGCGTTAGTTACTAATGAAACTGGTTACAGGATTGGTTCAATCCAATGTGATAATGGTGGTGACTATAGCTCAAGTCAGTTCATTAATTTCTGCAAATTGAAAGGTATTAAAATTAGACACTCTGTCCCTTATAATCCTGAAATGAACGGATCCGCCGAACGATTGAATGGACATTGATGGAAAAAAGGAGAGCGATTCTTTTGCAGTCAAAGCTACCCAAAACAATGTGGGGTGAAGCAATACTTTGCTCAACTTATCAACTGAATAGAAGTCCCACTGCAGTAATAAAGGATAAGACGCCAGCTGAAGTATTTTATAACATAAAACCAAATATAAAAAATCTAAAGGTATTTGGAAGCTTAGCTTATTGTCATATACCAAAAGAAAAACAAATATCGAAGCTTGATTCAAGAAGTGAAATAAACATAATGATAGGATATGCAGGTAATGGATATAGAGTTTGGGATCCTATCAAGCAGAAGCTTGATAGGAGCTTAGAAGCAATAGAAGGAGAACTAAAAAACCAAATTACTATAACTATTTTGTTACAGGGGAAGACATAGACCACTTAGCTTTACATGCAACAGCATATGTAGAAAACATTCCAGAAAATCTAGAGAGTGCTAGAAAGTCACCAGATTTTGAATTATGGGAGAAGGCTGTCAAAGAGGAAATGAAAGTATTAGAAAAGAATAAAATATGGACATTGATTGACAAGCCTGAAAATGCAAAATTGATAGATTGCAAATGGGTATTTCGTATCAAATCTTGTGATAAAGATGAGGTCAAATATAAGGCTAGACTTGTTGCCAAGAGATTTATGCAAAAACAAGGATTCGATTATGATGAAACGTATGCACCAGTAGCTCGGCTAACTATCGTCAGGGCACTGTTGGCTGTGGCTAACTTTGAAAATTTTATCATTCAGCAAATGGATGTCAAATCTGCCTTTCTTCTTGGAACTTTAAAAGAGGAAATTTACATGAAAATTCCAGAAGGATACAAAGATGATGGAAGAATGCAAACTCAACAAAGCACTTTATGGACTTAAGCAAGCACCGTATTGTTGGAATAAGAAATTTGATGGATTCATTAAAAAGGAAAACTTCATAAAGTCAGAAAATGATCCATGCTTGTATTTGAAGATCACTGATTTCTATTTGATTTACCTATTGTTGTATGTTGACGACATACTCATTGCAGGAAATAGGGAAAAAGAAATTGAGATGCTGAAGAATAAGCTGAAACAAGAATTCGAAATGCAGGTTCTAGGATTGTTAAAAACATTTCTTGGAATTGAATTTGGAAGAGATGAAAATGGAATTTATCTCAGTCAAAGAAAATATATTAAAAATATGTTGCTGAAATTCAACATGAGCGAATGTAATGAAATAAAAACACCATTAGAAACAGGGAATTTAAAACTTACACTAAACGAAGATTTGGAAGAAATCAACAATAAACCTGTAAGAGAACTTATTGGTTGCCTAATGTATTTGATGCTGGGAACTAGGCCTGACCTAAGCATATCTCTGTAGCAGATACCAGAGCAATCCATCTGTACAGTTATGGAAATATTTGAAGAGAATATTGAGATATCTGAAGCGAACCATTAATGCAAAATTGCATTTTTCTAAAAATGATAAGACAAGACTCGTAGGATTCTGTGGGCTGATTGGGCCGGAGATGAAATCGATCGGAAGTCAACATCTGGCTATTTTTTTAAGATTTTTGGTTCCACTGTTTGTTGGACAACTAGAAAACAAACCACAGTTTCCACCTCTTCAACTGAAGCGGAATATTAGCAGTTGAGGAAGGGATATGGTTGTCAAATTTATTATTTGATTTTGGTTACTCAAAAGAAACCTTTATCATATATGAGGATAACCAGTCCTGTATCAAGTTAACAAAGAAATTTGATCACAAAAAACTTAGCATATTGATGTCAAATATAACTTTATCAAAGATATTATAAGTAAGAATATTGTATCTGTTGAGTATATTTGTACAAATGAACAAATTCTAACAATAAACCTCAGAAGCATATTATTTACTAAGCATAGGAATAGTCTGGGGCTAATATTGTAAACTTTAGTAAAAATATTTGAGTTTTAGATTGAGAAGGAGTATTAAGACCAATCTAACACTCAGCATACATTTACATATTGTTCTATGAATTATATTATGTCATATAGTAGTCTATGGTATTTAGTTGTTCGTAGATGAAGGTTATATTGTACGGCGGTGAAAGTGAAAATAGAAACTTCTTGAATGATAACGTTTTAATTAAATCATCGGTGAAAACAATCTATAAACTCACAACCTAACATTCTCTGATTCCATTGCAAAACAATAGTTTCTTCAGAGCATACCACTCTTACTGCGGAAAAAACTGTTAAATTCCTGGGATTACTACTGGATGTAGGATCCGCAAATTTTAGAAAATTAATTTCATTTATTTCTAGCAATTAAATATAAACCACTACGCACCTGTGCATTCGCTAAGAGACACCGGCGCACATTTTGCTACGCTACGACGAAGAGAAAGAGCGCGAGTCGTGTGACGACAAGGGAAGACGACACCCGGAGCTCGCGGTACGACGTGCCATTAATAATCTCAGCGTGCCGTCACTGCCGTCGCCGTCTAAAGCCTCGTTCTCAGAGCTTCGTCGTGGCGACGATCCCCACTCCTTCCTACATACTCACTTGACGCATGTGATCTCCGCGGTCGTAAACAGCTGATTGTCAAACACGAAATAAATGATTGAAGATTGAATGATTCCCAATTCCCATTCTATTGATTTAAATTTATATTCCATCAAATTTTGAAAATGAATTTATGAGTTGCTGGCTATAATGTTCAACATGAAGAGAACCAAAATGTCGAAGTAAACAATATCTTTGAACAAATGCACGTGAATCCAGGTAAAATGGTTCGAGGTAGAACCCGTGCTTTTCCATTTCTGAATTATCCCTGACGAAGGTGTATATTTAATATTCAAGCGTCGATACAGTGAACCAGAGACAATCAGTTAACCCAAAGTTACAATAAAGGTAAGAAAAAATTTCATTTGGCATTTATTGTTTGCATCATATATATGTTTGTATTTTTCTTCTTAGTACATGAGTACTTTTTTATTTACTCATTGATTGCTGCTTATTTTCGATATTTTTTTCCACATTTAGCATTCAGATCATTAAGTTGAATTTTCAGAACATGGATTCATTCATAACTGTTTCTGTGAATCATCCCGCTGTTGCGAATTTTGAAATATCAATGAACTAATAATTAAATAATAATTTTTATTAAGAATTATTTTTAATACAATTTGAATGAAATACTAATATCTCCTGGAATTTACAGGACTATATCAAACATAGAAGGTACCTCAGGTACTCCAACCGAGGTAGGAAGTTCTCCTGTTTTCCATGAAACCCCTTCAACATCACAAGGTAGGCAAGGAAAGCCTTCATCATCAAGGAGGAGCCAATTATCCTTGCAGGATGAGGCTTTCCTTGAAGCTATCAAGGGGTTGAAGCCAGTAGTGAAAAAGGAGGAAACTCCCATAGAGAAATTTTGCTCACGATTAGCTGATGTCTTGTCGAAATTATCAAGGAAGGTCAGCAACCAGCTACAAGTGGAATTTCTGACAAGGCTGGTAGAGGAAGAAAATAAATACATTAGAATGGAGGTTCTGAACCCTCTATTGCATACGAAGCCAATCTTTCCATTATTTTCCCTTTTTCCAACGGTGCTTACTATAGTACGTCCTAAGTGAAATATACTAAAACTTTGTTGGTGAAAATTAAATAGAAAAGGTGGGAGAATTTATATGAAGAAATATAAGTTATGCCTTAGTTTCCGTTCCCTAGCACAGTTTTTTCAGAATATTTTTTCCTTTTACTTCATTTTCACTATTGCCCACGGAATCCATTCTTGGCTTCGCATGCATTAACGATGAAGTAAGGTTGCGCCTAAAATGGCTTCGCATGCATCCAAAGTTCCTAAGAGAACAATTACTCTTGATACCCAAAGAAGAATATTTGGCCCATGAAGAGCAAATTATTAGCCGAACTCTTAACCTTTTGTGTGTGATATAGATATTAATTGCTTTGGTTATTTGTCGTATATTGATACTTATTATGTTTTGTTTCTAAATTTTTCTAAAATTATGCACAATAAAGCTCTATTATTATTATTATTTGTGCTTCACACTTTCAATAATTGTAAATTAAAACAATTTACTTTTGTAAAAACAGACATCGGTTGACGGCCATTTGGATGTTTCCAATAAAGTATAAAATAAATGATAAATGAAAGTACTTTCTTCTACCAATTTAACTCCCTGTCATCAGTATGAAATATTTATTTTTTCAACACGAACTAGATCAAGTCAGAGCTGTATGAACCATAGGGCAGGAGAGATAATTGCCCCATGCATTCTGATGGTGTTTGAAAGATGCCCCCGAAAATTGCACTGCCAATGGGCTCCTGAAAAGGTTGATGCGGCACTGGATCAAGAATTTTTCAGATCATGATAACACGAGATAGATTGAAATTTGGTAATATTATCTTCTGGAACATATTGCAATTGCGATAGTTTGTCTTGAATTTTTGCAATGATACCCAGCAGCACGGCATAGTGATTTAGGGTTTGAAAATGATACTGGAATCCAAAACAGCAGAATTGGAGATGAAGAAATTTGTTTTATTCTACAAGCATGTAGTTAAATCTATTAAATGTTGTCCCATTGCCATGGAACTACACCTTCTTCAAAAAATAACTCTTGAACCTATCCCGAATGTCCCTTGCTGACCTAGAGAATGTATTTGAGGCTGTTTACCCTACACTGATTAAATTAGAGGTTGCTCTCCAATTATCAGGTACTAATGTGTTATCTGCAGTAATATCTCTAAGTGAATTCGAG
Source organism: Hippodamia convergens (assembly GCA_038502775.1). Taxonomy (NCBI): domain Eukaryota; kingdom Metazoa; phylum Arthropoda; class Insecta; order Coleoptera; family Coccinellidae; genus Hippodamia; species Hippodamia convergens. Next base: position 6,185,519 of record CM076612.1, on the reverse strand, counting down.
ATATACTCAGATTTGTACCTGATCAAAAAATTGTGCAGGCAAATAGCACCCTGAATTATTTTTTCTACATTCTCCAGCTTAGCATTTATTGGACGAGGGAATATCCCCCAGCGTACCACCAAAATTCCAAATGCATTTTCTGCAACTCTTCTCGCTCTTGAATGCCTATAGTTATAGATAGTTTTTTCTAGGTCCATATTCTCTCGTCTAAGATAAGGGAGCATCAAATTTTCCATCAGGGGAAACGCCTCATCCCCTACAATCACATGAGGTAATCTAGGCCTCCCCTCAGAAACTTCTTCAGGAGGTGGTATATTCAGTGTTCCTTCAATCAATTTTCTTCCTTTTATGGAATTTCAGAACACTCCACCGTCACTTTGCCTCCCTTTCGCTCCAATATCCACCATCATAAATTCATACTTATGGCTCACAACTGCCATAAGTATTACTGAATGTGAACCTTTATAATTATAGAAAGTGCTGCCTGAGTGAGGGGCAGCCTGAAATAGAATTATTTGAATTCAGATATTACATTAATCGAAAGTTAGGCATATTTACCTGTATCGTTACATGTTTTTAAACCCTTCAGCTGCCCATTTGAAATCCTCTTCCTGTGGTGGTTTCAGCACCTCTGGTTGGAGAATATCCCATGCACTTCCAGGGTAGATGAAATGATTTCACTCACAGTAGACCTTACTACCCTGAAGGCGAAAGAGAGGCTTGCCATACCATCCCATGATGCAAAATATCTGTAATATTCGAATAAAAGGAGGTTTTCTTTGTAAAATTATTAATTCAAAGTTTAACTTAACCAAAATGGTAACGAAATATGGAAAATTATGGATATAAATCGTGTCTTGTCAAAACCTACCTCAACGTAATTGCCAGGCATGTCTGGGGATTAATTTTAATAATTAAAATCCTGAAAGTGAATATCTATAATAAAATAGTGAACACGTGGAATATCTTTAGTGAAAACTGTTTCTTGTCGCTAACAAATTCGTTATGTTTTTGTTTACTTGCGTTTGTGACAGTTCGTGTCGCAGAAATCCAATGTGTAGTTGAAATATTTCAACTACAAACGGGGCGTCATAGAACTATTAAATATAGAATTTGAGCGTAATGATAAAAAGTATGCAAAAGTGAATCCTCCGAACTAGCGCCCGCTGGCGCTATGCGCATGCGTCGTGAACTTTTGTGGCAATAAGAAGGGGCCTGTCATTGTAACCATGGTTACTGTATATGGCATAATACAAATAACAGATTTCCTTCAGTTGAATTATATCTTATTGCTGACATCCACAAGGAATTGAACTGGATTAGTTTATCTTGGTTTTAATCGAGTTCATTCCGGTACTTAAATTCTATTTGAGATCACCAAGTAAGTAAAAGAAATGGAATTAGTAATATTCTTGACGAATTCCTGAAAGTTTTTATTTGACTTCGTTTCTATATATCTTTCAGAATATGGGTAATACAATTCGATGATTTGTATGCAATAAAACAAACATAAAACGATGTGATTCTTCATAGGTAAGTTAGCGCTTACTGAATTCCTTTGAACTAATTCAATTATTTTTCAAGTTTCCTAAAGATTCCACTAATGGTGAAAGAAAGAAGTTTTGTTTCGGTGCAGAGCATATTGTCAGAGAAGTAGATGATGTGTCAAAAATTTTGATTTGCACCAAGGGTTTATTGTTAATATTTTGACCTGGCTGGAATTTGGAACTGAAGCACTGACAAAACGATACACATTGTTTATTAACAATGATTCATTATATCATAAAATGATTCTGGAAAATTTCAAATAACTCTCAAATATATTCATAGTTTAATGATATGCACTGATCCCTCTCTATCACCTTTTTTTGTCTTTGTCAATTCATTCGTAGTGAACTTCTTGAAATTCAAATATGTGAAGGGAGAAATTTCTTCAGATACAATTGTTAATTTCTTTATGGTTTCTACAACATGGAGCACGAGAAAAGTATTTTGAGCAAAACTTAGACAGAAGTGTTTTATCAATCAATTTTAGATTAAAATATTACAGCTTTAAAAAGTAAGCACAGCAGATAACGAATATTAATTGAAAATTAATTGGTCAAATAAATTGGACAAGTACCAAGTATGTATACTTTTATGTATAGATGTTACAATTTTATTGATAGTTATTGTACCGTAATTTGAAATAAATGCAAAGTACTCTTTCAAATTCTATTCATACATAACAATAAAAACCTAAGATGTTTCTACAAAATCCAGATCAAAAACATACAAGGTATTCATAAAATTAACTTATTACATGCTCAAGGGATATGTCAGTACATATTGACCACTCTAGGGTAAGGCTTCCACAAACTTCTTTTCACTGTAATGCACTAGGAAATTTTTCTTCTTTGTAACACACCCTATTAGCCGAATAACACATTCAAGTTCATATGAACACATTCAGTCAATCTATATTGCCTCCCTTTTTACAATTGGTACACATGGTACATCCATTCTCCCTGATTTCATAAGTTCATCAACCAGACATAAGTACATTCAACAAGCTGAATTATTTATACTATTTCATTACCACTATCATGAACTGCTATAATCCAGTGAACATAATATCATCATGTGGTATCCACGATCTGAAATTATGAAGAAGTTTGGATGAATAAAAGTATTAGGACACAGTTAAAGTATTTGTTGAGGACAGATTTGATATATTTCAAACATATTCAGTGAAACGAGATAAAATGTAGAAATATACCTAAGTGATTAATTGTTTTCTCAAAACAAGATGTATTCTAAATAACTCAATCAGTAATACAAACGCAACTTAATTTCACCAAGGAAAAGATCAAATAATGAGAGGATGCACATTTGAAAACATGATACAGAAAAAACATCTTCGTGCAGCTGTGCGAATTGAACGATAGCACCAAAACAAATTTCTAGTTTTGAAAGCAACTTGAACATTAACTTTCTCTTCTAGTCATTTCGCCACATTATATTTGCTGTTCACAACTCATGATTCTCGAAAAAGCAACTCAAAATTGAAAGACAAACTACTTACCTGGTTTTTCTTGTGCCAATATTTTTCCATGTATATACTTTAAAGTTCCACTCCAACCTTTTCGTAATTATGTAAATTCAAGCATCTGGTAGCTCATATATGAACATAACATAATAGGTAGCACTAACCATCATATTAGAATATATATTTCCAATTGAATATCACTAAATACTCCGTTATTTACCTTCACAACTTAACCTAAAATCGAAGTACGTAAAACCGCTGTCAATTTCAAATTTCCCCTAGTTTCGTTGAAATCCTACTCCCTGACATTTCCCCTCATTCGCGCATGCGCACTTAGTATCGCGGGAGCTAGACGCAGCTTACTCAATACCTTACTAGAACACAAGGCCATGAAACAGAATGACAGCTGATGGGGGGTGAAGGGTGTGAGTAGTCAATCATCCGCCATTATTTGTGTATGTTTTGCCGGTATTGTGAGTGTTTTTCAGTGTTTATTCATATATTTGTATTTATTTTGGTGTTACATCAGTTCATAACAGGTGAGGCAAAAGGCCTGCTTATATTGGTTCACTAAAATTTACCTCTAGTTCTTAATAATTTTGCATTTCATGTTCGAGGTTATGTGGATTTAATTTTGATTTTTTCTTCGAGACTTTTGATATTTTTAAGTTCTTTTCTTAGCTGATATCTCAGTTTTTTCCAGGCGATATCATGCCATTTCGTTGCTCTGTTCCCAAATGCAGGGGTAATCATTTGGGTTTCCCAAAGACGAGCAACTTAAGAAAAGTTGGTTAGATGCAATTAAAGGGAAAGATTTCGTTCCTCGTAACAGCAGTGAGGTATTAATTATTGAAAATCAAACTGTTTTGCCTGCCTCTGAAAAGTAACTTGTTTCTAGGTTTGCGAACTGCATTTCCAACCAGAATTCATCGAAAAGTCCACAAGCTATAAACATGAAGTCACAGGTCAAAAAACCATCAAAGTTTCCTAGGTTAAAAATATGTAAGTATTTATTTTTACTTAATTATTACTATTAACTGTGGTTCATTATAGGTACATCTTAAATTTTTTTGGCTTGTATGGACTTTGGATATGGGGGATTAGACTAGTAGAAATGTGCAATTTAACAAAATGTTAATTATCAAGTGGTCTTCTATTTCTCTTTTAACATTTGTTTTAGGAGCGATACCAACAAAATTGCCTGGTTGTCCAGCCTATTTGAGCAGATCAGATGTCCATACTAGAGTTTCTCCTCAATCCAAGCGATCAAAAATGGAATGCCGAGATCTTGAGAAAGCCATAGCTGAGAGTATTAAATCAAGTTCAGCATATGATTCAGCTGTGTCATTTGCAGCTTCAGCTGAGGCTTTTACAGAAGTGTCTGTTCCAGAAGGTTGGATAATGGCTAAAGAAGAAAAAACCTGTTTTTTTTCTATTTGGACGAGTCATCAGAAATTCCAGTTGTAAAAATAAAAGTTTATGTGTCTGAAGACCTGAGGGTTAATGTACTATTTAAAAATATCAGGGTGGACTTAATATTTCCAGTGCATGTTACAGACATAAATATTTTGGACAAAATTTTGTGCGGCAGTGTGCTGTGTTTTAATAACATTAATAAAAAGAGTGGTGACAAAATAAAGGAAAAACTCAACTTTATAAATGATATTTTGGAGGATCTATCTGAAGACATGGAAAATAGTCAAGAGAATTGTGGTTAAGATACAATAAAATTTGTGCGAGAACAACTTCAGCTCTCCACCATTGGGACAAAAACCAGATGCAGATATTCATATGAAATGATGCTATTTTCTTGCTTGCTATTTCAAATATCTCCACATGGTTATAAATTTTTAAGAGGATGTGGTAAACTTACCCTTCCGTCTCCACGAACTATTCAAACAATTTGTGCAAAGTTTAACACAGATCCTAGATATGAACAATGTGACGAACATTTCTTACAGTACATAAAAGCAAGTTTTATTTATTAGACACTAATGACAAAATTGTTTCGTTAATGGTAGATGAAAAACATATGAACCCTGATTTGGACTATAATGGAGGAAATATTGTTGGGGGCTCCAACAATACTATTGAACATGCAACAAGTAGCTGCATTTGGTCAACTGATAAAATATGGATAAACTTTATCATTAAACGCTCTGTATCCTTCTTCAATAGAAAGACAAAATGTGAAATTAGTTTTGCAAGTATTTAATGACAGCATTGTAGCAGCCCTAGAACAACTAGGACCCAAAGTATGCTTGTCATCTTATGAGGATACCTCAGTTTTCATAGCATTAATTGCCAGATGGTGGGATATAATTAATGTGAAAACACCCCTAAAAGGACAAAGACTTCGAAATAAATTCAAAGAACCAGACACCATCAATTCTCAAAACATTTTTGAGTTTCTGCACAATTTTTTGATATAGTTGGAAAAATGGAAAAACAGTGAAGAGCAGCTTTTGTTCTATATACATTAAAATTGAAATGCTGAACATTATCAAAATGTAACAATAATGTTAATAAAAGTTTCCATGAAGCTGAATATTTGTATTTTACTTAAAAATATCAAATGAAATATCCCTACAGATATTTTCCTGATAAAAAGCAAATATAATAATATGTTTATTCATGAAATAATTTTCCTTCACTATAGTTTTGAATCAACTTGAATAAACATCATGCACCCACAGTCCAAAGACGTGTGTGAAAATCTAAAATAAAAAAAAAAGAATCTACACAAAAACAAAATGATAAATAGGGAGAATGAACATTAATTCGAATATAGTTCTGAGACAAAATTGTTTCAATTATCTGAAGTTTGCTAGAATTGTGAGGGCTGCTGCCTTGTCCATAATTTAACTTTCCGACAGTATGATTTGATTTGACAATACATCTTATAACAGAGCTTCTAGGTAGGGTGAAGTTTCTTCAACTTGTCTTAACCATGAGTAACTTCATATTATTATTTCTTGACCAAAAACAATTTCCATTTACATCAAACAAAACTGATCATGTTTGTGCATCAGGGTATCAATATTATTATTCGAAATAAAGCCTAAATATATATTAGGACCAGCTTCACAAGAACAACTATATGCTGATATTTTTGCCAATTCCATATTATTGATTATTTTTCCACTAATTCCTACTGGAAGTATCCTTTTCCTCAAATTTCTACAGATAATAATATGACCAGCATGCAATACCACTTCTCCTAAAATGTTTTTTCTTATGATAATGGATATAAATTTCAATGAATGAATGAACTAACCTTCTATTACATTTCTAACATTAGGAGTTCAATCTCAATGCTTTTACTGAGAAAACCACGATCATATCTTTTAAATATCACAAATAACCTCGGAATACTTTTGTTTACAACGATACTATCTACTCCTTTCTGTTGAGAAAAATAAATCTAAATCGATCAATATATTTTGGCATTTCGGAATTGACTTGGACTACCTATGATGACGTCACCAATGTTGTTTCATGGCCTTGTGCTCTAGTAAGGTAGTGGCTTACTCGAAGCTTCACCAATTATTTCAAGGATCAAATTATAGAATTATGTGCGGGGCGTGTCGCGACAGATTTTGACATAGAGATAGTATAAGAGGAGGAGCGATTTCGTAACTAAAACAGGACCAGGTCCGCCACATTGGTACGACACATTTGTCAAGCGGTCGTTAACCCTGATGTTTCGTGTTCGGTTGTGAGTTTTGTGAAAATTATTTATATTTGAAGGACAATCTTTGTAGAACTAATTGAACAAAATGGTTTCTTGTGCTGTGCGAAGTTGCTGTACCCGGGATGGCGTGGATAAGAAGAAATCATCAGGAATTTCATTTCATAGGTTAATATCAACAATGTACAGGGTCGGTTTAAGTAGATTTGATGTCTGATACTAGGAATTCCTTTTTATATTCATTTAGAGATTTGAAGAATAAAAAGGGTCTTCAATACCCTTCAGAGGATGTCATCAAAATTTGCTTAAAGACCGAAAAAATCATGGAGCGAGAAATCATTAAAGCTGGTCAAAACTGTGTTTCAATTGCAACTATTAATAATAAGATATTTAATGAATTTGTTTCATCAAACATCCTCTCATTTTTAATTGATCACAATTTTGATCAGTTTTTTGGATAATCATCGATTATTATTGATCAGAAGCATAATAAAGAAATATTACAATATAAGAATGATTTCTCTCTTCAAGTATAAAGTTGACAAATCAACTAGTATTAGGCACCAAAATAACAAAATTGTACTGTTTAAGGGACAGTAAAACTGTTAATTGGGTAAAATTTTTGTTTGTGAAAGGAAAACTCAGTTATTGAATATGAGAGAATGTTTGGAACATTCAAATATTTATAAGATTTGATGTAAAAGTTTCCTGTCATCATATAAATTGGAAATATATTTTTTTTTAACTAGGTGTACATATTTTAATATATATGTATTGTATATGCATATTATATAATTTTTTATATTCATCATTTATATTTTAAATAAATTTTTCACCTTATACAAAATCTGTACTTTGCCTATCATTATACGAGAACCTACCATTCGAGAAAGTAATATCTACTCGTGTATATATTTTTGAAACCAAAGGAAGGGTAGGTATTCTATAATAAAAAATCTAGCTGTTATTAATATAAGGAAAAAATTGTTGATCTTCCACCTATACAAACTGAGTCATGATGGAAGAAGTAGCTCAATATTTGAAGGAACGTTAACGAGTACAACTTCCAAAGATGTTATTGAATATCACTAGTTGTTTCTGCTAATTGAAAAAGACAAAATTCCCTTAGCATTAGAAAAACTCAGAAGAATTCAATCTCCATTAAAAATGTTCTCAAAATGAAATAAGTATTGTTTTAGTTTATAAACTGTTGAAATTCATTTTTATTTTATGAATGTTAAAAATCATGATGTTTATTCAGCTTCATCCATAAATTAGCCTGTAATTTATTTACTCCGACCCTGTCCAATTTGTGGTTCTGTGGCCGAAACCGCCACATTGGTACGACACTTTGCCCCGCCCAGTGTACCCGTTTTATGTGGAAATCGTTGAATGCAACAGCGTCTCCTTCTATACTATCTCTATGGATTTTGACAACCAGAAATGAAAAGGTAGGGGCCAGGGGAAGTTTTGTTTACATGCTCTGATTGGCTGAACAACTGTCGCCAGCGACACGACGAAGCTCTGAGAACAGGGCTTAATGAGATGAAAGAGGGCGCGGTCTACATGGCGCGAATTCGTTTTCAAAACGTTCAACTAAGAATACGCAGCATAATATCGGATGATATGATAATATCATATATGAACGTTTTGAGATGACACATATCATGTACCTATATTATTCGTCCAAAAAATTTGATGAATTCAAAATTTACATTCATGGATATGTCTATGAATGATCTTATATTCATTTTATTTCTCATTTAATTTGAAAGAATACTACCGACTTTATTCTACTCCATATGGATTTAATTGGAATATCATAAGTAATATTTGAATTTATCCATAATTTTGTTTTTAAAAACTTCATGATATTCACGAGATTTTAAATAACAAATTCTTTTAAATTGTAATGGATATATAGAACATGTCAATGAGAATTCCTCCTGATTTCGTATATATATATATATATATATATCATGAAAGGAGGAATAAGGTTCTCATTATGTTTGTTCAGAAACTAGAGTAGGAAAGGCAAACACAATAATATTTTGAAATCCATCAATGAGAAAACTCAACTAACTAAAATACAGAAAATAAAAAAAATGAAGCTTTAATTCAATTCTTGAAGGTCATACTCCCTGAATATGGATACCTACTGCCTTAACTTTTCTCTTGCGTTTTTCACACACTTTTTTGTATCCTGAAATTAAGAATTGTAGTATCTTTATAGGCTTTGCAAAAATATTTTTCCTTTATAATTCTATTGCAATTGTAATATACAATTGTATATCCGCTTGTTGAATTATGACCCCTCACAATAGCATAATCCACTTCTCTGTTTTCTTGTCTTCTCCAAGCCTCAAACTCTTCAGTACTCCTAAAATGAAAATGATTTTCTTTGACCAATATATTATGAATTGTTTTCTAATGAATTTCATAATTTTCGTAACTAGAGAACTAGTCTCTCTTATCAGCAGGACAAAAACAACACAATATATTTTGATTCTTGTCCATTTGGATGTCCTCATTATGGATTTTCCGAAGGTGCCTGTTCTTTACTGAAACACTGCTGAACTCCTTTTGGTAAATTCCACATATAATTTGATCTGCAAAAAATTTCAGCATTTACTAAAAACTCATAATATGAACAATATACATAATTAATATTTGAATACACACAAACACTGCTATCAGGTACTTACATAACAATCGATGCCATATCTCACAATAATTTCGAATAGCTTGCCATCGTTCACTGAAAATGATTAGTAAAATAAAGGAAACTAGCAATAAGAATTGCTTTTTCAGAAGTTCTCAAAAATTCTCAGTAACAAGGTTGTATCAAAATGATGAGACGTGAGACGAGAAGGGCGAAGAGCGCCAAAATCCAGTTGAACGTTGACGTTCGAACCGAACAAACGAATTCCGGCGATTTCACACGAATGCTCGTAGGTACTTCTGATTGGACGGCACGCTGAGATTATTAATGTATGCTCGACGTTCCACGTAGACGTAGACAGAAGATGTTTAGCTTGCGAGGGAAGACGGCCGAACGCAACGAAAGCTAATCGGAATACGACAGTTTGAGCCGCTAACTGCTCGTTATTCAAACGACGAGAACCAAAGAAGTAAAATAAGTAGCGTCTATTTTCTTAAACTCTAATGGTGCATATGAACAGTTAAACCATTTGTACAAATTGTAAATAAACATTTTTGTTAGAAAACTATCCGGAGACCAGGTTATTTTCCCTAGACGCAACAAGATCCTACAAATTTGGGGGCTCAACCGGAATGATAACCAGGGGCGGCCTTACCCATTGTGAGGCCTTGGGCGGGAGGTTTTTGCGAGGCCCTTTTTCCTTCGTGATTCTAGTTTCCCAAAATGGTGTTAGAAATAAGGTTTTTTACATGATTCTTTAAAATCAACCACCTCTGAGTTAAGCCGGCAAACAGAATATACAACCTTTCTAGCAAACCAAAAAAAGATTTTGCTTGAACAAAAGACGGTGCTGCATCTCCTAGGATGATATACCAGCTATGACTCTCACAAGGTAAGAAGTAAAGCAATGATATAACCACTTGGTTATATAATTGAAGAATTAGAGCAGTTGCTCTAATTCTTTTATTATGTAATCAGTCAAACTCTCAGCTGTGGTTTTTTTCGACGGATAAAAAGACAAGGAAATGTTCTTTAATTTTAGCTGTATTTGTATTACATTTTTGGTAGATCATGAAAATTGAACTATTTATTTTTATCATCCAGATGAACAGAATAGAAAAAAAAACAGATTTTGCGCTCCTCCTTCCGTAGTTCTCTACAATGGAATGAATTCGTGCATAAGACGATAATTTCAAAGGGACCTTCAAAGAACGGTCAACAGGGCTGTAAATATTTTATGAGGTTCCAATAGTAAACATCGTATACCTAAATATGTACTTAGACAATTTTTACCCGAATTGTTTTGTGTGATTCTACATTCTATTCTTCTTACTGATCAGGGGACCTATTCTTGACCATTCGCAATTTATGCGATCGTTCGCATCTATGATATGACTCATGACCGTTCGTATTTCACAGCGAATGGTATTGCGTACTCGCAAAGGTATGACAGTTCGAATTGTTTCACCAGAAATTTTCGAATCATTCGAGATATTGTTAAATTGACATTGAATTTGGAGAAAAGGTGTTCGATTTGACCGATATTTACCTATTTTCTCCGCATAGCTCAATGTTTGAACGGACAGTGGCCTATTAATCTGAGCCATAAATAACCTCCGAAGTAAAAATTATGACAAATGAGAAAATTGGTTGTTGAATAGTTTACACCATTAAGTATATTTGATGGGACTTGTTAACACATGAGGTGAATAAAAGCAATTGAAAAAAAATAAAGAATAATAAAATCCTGTCGCTTTTCATTTCTGCAAAAAAACTGTAGGTTATGATTTTCTAGATTCAGATTCTATATTAAATTCAATGTTTCGAGAGTAGTTGGATATGTATATCGCACTCATGTATATAAGCCATCAATCTACCAACGAAAGAAGATAAGGAATTTCCATAACATATTCATTTCAATTAGTAAAATTATCACTCGATCATGTTGACCGGCCGCATGACTCACTAACGTTCGTATTTCACTGCGAATGGTTTTGAGTACTCGCAAAATTGAGCGAAGGGTTTGAAGAATTGACAGTTCGAATAATAACAACATAACCAATATATTTGGAATAAATAATAATTAATGTTGAATTATCGAAAATCCCGTTTCCCATGAGAACACATTTGAAAAACATTCCAATTCCATACATGATTATTAGTTTCAGTCTTAATGATGTTTCGTTATGGTAAAAAACATCTTTGGTTTTCTCCGTCTCTTCCATTGTGAATAAAAAAGATACTAGATATATTGAACAAAAATTATGCCGTTATAATAAGTATATAAGTATAATCATGGCCGCCAATGAGCTAGCTATACGAGAGTTAAATTTACTAACAAAGAGCAAACTAATAGAGATTATATTGAACAAAAAGTTACCTGACGATATAAAAGTTAGTGAGTCAACCAGAAGTATAATTGAATCGTCTTTAGATGCTTCCCGGGTTGAATCAGGTGAAATTGATCAAGAACAGCAAAGGGTAACCTATAAGTTACTTTGCACTGAAAAGGATCTCAAATGTGCAAATTCTGAGATCGAATATCAGAAACGATTAATTAATGAAATGGAGAGATCAATTAATAACCAACAAATAGCAATAACATCACAGGAATATACAATTAAAACCCTCAAAGAAAGTGTAAACATTAAAAGTTGCGACATTGCCATTCTTCCCGGCAAATCGAATTATTCAAAGAAGAGTCGAGCAAATAATATTGAAGATCCATCACACATAAAAGGAAATGTTCCAGTTAAAGGAAACCAGTCTGGCAACTCATGGAATGATATTGTACTGCGGAAAGACGGTGGCAAATACCCAGATGACAGATCGAGATGCGCACAGGAGGATACTCTCGCGGAAGATAGACTCACCGATAAACAATCAGATAACAATTATAAACATAAACAAAGTTTATCTTCCAATATTTCCGAAGAAGTTGGTGAAAATAGATTAATATCTACCGCTCAAGACGAATGGACATTAGTGAATGATAAACGAAAACGGAAACCTCGAAAGGGTATGATTTGCACAGGATTGAATGCCCCAAAATCAGGAAATACACCTATAATTACTGGTGCACCTAGAAAACAGTGGTTGTATCTTGGTAAAATTGCAGGGAACATCTCAGAGGAAGCGGTTTCGGAATACCTCAGCAATGTGGAAACTACAGATAAAATTATTGTTAAAAAATTAAACACGGTAGGTTCAAACTCGGCTTTCAGTATTGGCGCCCCAAATGCTGAAGTGTATAACTTATTGAATGATAAAGATTTCTGGCCGACTGATGCAATAATCAGACCTTTTAATTTTCGAAATTTTTTTCAGAGGAGGGAAAGGGATGTAAAGAGTTAAATGAAAAAAGTATTAAATTCAGTATTCTACATATTAATGTGCAATGCCTCCGTAATAAAATTGAACAGATTGAAACCTCAAATATCAATAATGATATCCTTTTATTTAGTGAGCATTGGTTGTGTAAAAATGAATTGGAGCAAATCAGAATAAGTGGTTACAACATTATTTCTCATTATTCTCGTAATAATTATATTCATGGTGGTGTCGCAGCCGCTGTTAAAGATTTTCATGTAGGTCTTTTCACATCTAGAAATGATATAAATTCACTGTCTGTAGAAATGGAACTCGAGGTTTGCGCAATACAGTCCAAAAAGTTGAGACTGATTATTGTAACAATATATCGTCCACCACAGGGTAGCACCGAAAAATTTCTTGATATTGCTGCGAATATATTAGAGACGGTAAAGGCAAATGATTTTCGTGTTTTTGTTTTGGGAGACTTTAACTTTCTAACAAGCAGTCCAAGCAGATATGCAACTTTTGACCTTTTCTCCGCATATGGCCTTCACAGCATTGTGACGTCACCAACTAGGGGGAGTTCATGCTTGGATAATATTTTCACCAACGTTATAGAGTGCTCGGGAAATGTAGTAGATCTTGGTTTATCGGACCATCTTGCTGTGGAAACAAATTACACCTACAGTGAAAAAGTAAATACTGCCAGTAAGATTACACTCTGTAAACCCATAACTCAGGTCGGGTTAGATGTACTTAAGCTCTCAATACGAAATATAAGCTGGGGTTTCGTCGATAGAAACGACATCTGCACTGACGATAAATTCAAAATGTTCATCACCTTCTTGAACAATCATGCAGATTTAGCATTTCCTCAAAAAAGGTATAAGCATCGAGTGGATACGTTGCCAATTGGTTGGTTCAATAATGATTTGAGGAGAATGAGAGAAAATTTGCATTTCTATAGAGATATAGCTTCAATAGATGGTTCACCAAGTGCTAGGGAAATTTATAAAAAATGTCTGAAGCTATATCGATCTGAACTCAAGAATGCAAAAAAAAGGCACAACGATAACTACCTTCGGAATCAGAACTATAGTCCAAAAGCGATTTGGAGTGTAGTAAGAAATAGTACTAACTTGTCAAAAAAACGTGATTGTTGTGATAGTAACTTAACTCCTTATGAATTCAATAATTTTTTCGTTAAAGTCCCAGAAGAAATTATTGGTAACATCCCTCAGTCTGCTAGGTCATCGGGCGATTTCATTCGGGATTACTGCGATTTTGGATCCAGGTTGGATGGAATTCAATTTTCATTTGCTCCTGTGTCGGAGGTTAAAATCAGGGATATAATTATGGCACTTAAAAATAAAAGTAGTCGAGACGTACACGGATTTAACTGCAAAATACTCAAGAGCATAGTTCATGAGATCATTAGTCCATTGACAAAATTAATCAATTATTGCATAAGAGATAGCATTTTTCCCAACATACTTAAATTAGCCAGAGTAGTACCTGTACACAAGAGCGGTTCATATGACGCAGTAGATAACTACAGACCAGTATCGATTATTTCAGTGTTCTCGAAAGTTATGGAAAAAGTAATGCAACAACAACTAACAGCATTTTTTGAAGATAACCACCTTTTCAACAAGTCTCAATTCGGTTTTAGAAATTCCCTCTCCACAACAGCCGCTATTGCCGAATTGATGAGGATAATAAATGAGGGATATGGTGAGGGTGAATATATAGGGGCACTGTTTTGCGATCTAAGCAAGGCGTTTGACTGTATTTCCAAGGAAAAACTTCTCAATAAATTAAAATTCTACAATGTCGATCAAAGCGCAATTAATCTTATTGGCTCCTTTTTAACAAATAGGATGCAGTGTGTAGACTGCGATGGGAATATGTCTAATATGCTTGATATAAAGTATGGTGTGCCTCAGGGATCGGTCCTTGGGCCACTACTCTTTATTATCTATATTAATGATCTCGTGAGCAGTGATGATGGCGCTGACTTCATTATTTTTGCCGATGATACGACGGTGTTGAAGAAGTCAAAATCTAAGGAGCCATTAATCAATATAATGACAGAAGAACTTTGTGTTGTTTCGGAGTGGTTTCACAGCAATCAGCTAAGTTTAAATTTAACCAAAACGAAATTTATGTATTTCTCAATGAGAGATTTGGAGGGAATTGCTACAACTGATGGGGTAAAGTTTTTGGGTGTTCAGTTAGATAGTAAATTATCTTGGAATGCTCACTTGGACACTGTCTGTCAGCATGTATCATCTTGCATTTATGCACTGAGAACCTTGGTTGGTGTGGTTTCGATTCCGGTGTTGAGGAATGTTTATCATGCTTTTGTTGCATCTAGGATGTCGTACGGAATACTGTGTTGGGGTCATGATGCAAACGTAAAGCGACTGTTCGGTTTACAGAGGAGAGCCATTAGGGTAATAAGCCAACTCGGTTTTAGAGATGACTGTAAAACAGCGTTTAAAGAAAACAAAATACTTACCGTTCCATGCTTGTACATGTTACAATGTCTGATATATGTGAAGTCTCATCTTGATGAATATCGAACAAACCAGGACGTACATAAACATAGCACTCGGCAAAAAGCGCATATTTATACCGATTTTCACCGAATCAATAAAATGAAATGTGGAATTACATATTATGGGCAGAAACTTTACAATAAGCTGCCGACCACGGTGAAGATGATGACTCTTAAACAGCTCAAAAGTGTAATGAAAAACTATTTTCTGCAAAAATGTTTTTACTCCCTGGATGAATACTTTGCTTGTGATTTTTCGGATATTCAGTAGTTATAGATATTTTTTTCCTTTAGTACTTTCCTAGTTATTTTCTTTGTTTATGATTGACGTATGTAAACATTCTGTATGTAATAGCATGAATAAACTATTATTATTATTATTATTATTATTATAACTAAGAGAATAATAATATGATGAAATGACAGGCTTTTTTTTCTAATTTTTATCTAAAGCAAAAGGAATCCGCTTTTTAGCAGCAGCCGATTTTTCTTTTGCTACTGCTATTCTCTCAAGGATTGCAATTTGTTTAATGTAATACTGTTT
Source organism: Hippodamia convergens (assembly GCA_038502775.1). Classification (NCBI taxonomy): domain Eukaryota; kingdom Metazoa; phylum Arthropoda; class Insecta; order Coleoptera; family Coccinellidae; genus Hippodamia; species Hippodamia convergens. Next base: position 6,169,722 of record CM076612.1, on the reverse strand, counting down.
ATTGATTCTATTTTTTTCATCAAGAGACTGCTTGTAATGTTAAACAGATTTTTTGCTACCGGAAGTTATTAAATGGACACAGCGAAAAATTTATTCATGGTTGCTTCAGTTTAAAAAAAAAAGTGTGGGCCCCCTTGAATGAACCCGAAATTTTAAATCATAGGGTTGATTTCCCAAGCACATTCGAGGACCTGAATAGTACACACAAAAAACACTGTTAGTAGAAACAATGGGATAAAGTCATATTATTCAAATTATATAATTTGAAAGAAGTCATATTATTCAAATTATATAATTTGAATAATGTGGACCTATCACTGACTACCCTCAGTGAAAATAACTCACCGAAACATGAAATTAAACAAAGAACAATGGAGAAAATCTTAACACACGGCTCCATGGTCATGTACACAGATGGATCAGTCAGTGATGACAACGTTGGATGTGCGGTGTATTCAGAGAGTATAGAGCTGAAATATAAATTGTCATCAATATGCACCATAAACACTGCAGAACTATTCGCAGTATACAAAGCCGTAGAACATTTAGGGACAACAATAACTAACCACCAAAGCATATTAATTTGCTTTGACTCATTGACCGCTCTCAAAGCACTGAAGACACGCAGTACTAACTCTCCACTGGTGAACCAGATATTGTCTACAGTACATCAACTGCATGAGAAAGATATTTCGGTGGAGTTTTTGTGGATTCCATCACATATAGGAGTGCCTGGAAATGAGAGAGCTGATAACTTGGCAAAAACAACATATACAGAGCCAACAGAGGATCTTCAAGTCCCTGGAGATGTGAAGACATACTACAAGTCCAGGTCATTCAAATCATGGCAAACCCGCTGGTCCCAACAAGATTCAAAGCTCCACGACTGCGAAAAAACGATTAAACGATCTCCAGTAACACCACTCAATCGTAAGGAGCAAATAAGTTTGAGAAGACTACGCATAGGTCACACAGCCATAACCCACAAACACCACCTAGAAGGAAGAGAACCTCCATTGTGTACCACCTGCAACCACAACCTTACTGTGAAGCATATGCTTGTAGATTGTCCCAGATTCGAAGAAGAAAGAAGAGCTGCAGCATTGGATAACACCCTGAAAGATGTCCTAGATGTGGACCCGACTAGCGCAAGACGATTGTTCCGTTTTCTTAGTGCTATAAATGTATTTAATCATATTTGAAATTTGTAAAGTTTATTAGGTTGTTGTTTTATAGTACGAGGTGTAAATGACCTAGAAGTCGAGACACCTCAAATGTCGTTAGACATTATTTTTCCAAATAAAAAAAAAAAAAAAATTATATAATTTGAATAATATGACTTTCTTTCAACATCAAAACGGTCAAATCTCTAGTAAAACTAAACAAATTTAATTCCATGAAAATATGAGCCTTGAAAAAGAATCACAAAAGATTCGAAACGTTGGCGATGTATTAATAGGAAATTAAATTAATATACATATTTTGTCCAAATTCCTGTGAATATTATTCCACTTCTTATTAGTATATGTCAATCGTTCATACTACTAAGATGGGTGTGTTTGAAAGTACAGTCCCTGGCTAAATTATTAGACGCACCATGTATTTGATGCAAAATCTGAATCATGAATGTCGTTGGCTAAAAATAAAATATAATGCTGATCGATATATTCAGTCGAAGATTCAACAATTATTCATAAGTTGAACAGAAAAAAAAGAGAAGAAATTGAAATTATTCAGTGGGAATACAAATAGCTTTTATTATATAGATTGTTATTCTAATACCCTTTCAATACGTATACCTAATAGGATTAAATAGAGAAATACCTGACATACTAGCCTTTATCAGTAAAAAAAAGTATCATTATTAGATGTTTACATTCCTATATGAATCTGAAAGTACTTACCCTGAAAATGTTGAATTAGGGATTCCATTCTCCACCTAGTTAAGAAGTCTTCCATTTTTTAACTATTTTTTTTTTATAACAAACATTGGAACAAAATTTGGGGCACACATTCACATTATTGAATTGAAATTTTAAAAAACGTCAAATACATCAAATTTGATTTAAGTTGAAAAACATAAAATAACTATTAATCATAAGATCAAAGGAGAATTTTTCAAGTATTTTCAGTGACAATTCTTGTATGGGTAGGTTGATGTTCATATTTGGAAATTCCATCTTGCTTAATCAAATAAGAATATACAATACTAAGATTTTTTATGTCAGTTCTATCATTGAAAGTGAATTGATGTTGTTATATCCGTATCATCTCAAGGATTTCTCTCTTTTCCAATGAAGACTCAACATCAAGAATTTCTGGATTACTAAAATCCATATTATGACCTGTCTCTTGTACATGTCTGGCTAGAGCACATGCCTTTTTGTTCTTACGAATATCACTTCTATGTGATGTGATTGTTCCTTTAAGAGATCTCTTTGTTTGTCCAATGTACAGACCTTCACAATCAAAACAATTAATCTTGTACACAACATTGGACCTCTGAAGCATAGGTGTGTGGTCTTTCAACCTTGAATGTAGTTTTCGGATCGTCATTATCTTCCTTCTAGACAAGATTATCTTATTTTCATCACAATAAGGACGTAATATTTTCATAATTCGACAGGTAATATTTGGAATGTTGATTATGGATTTGAAATTATAAAGTGTATTAGATGGTGAAGTTACTGTTGGAGTTGTCACTTGAGGATTACCCATCTGTTCTCTCTTTAAGATTTTTTTAACTAGAGGTGGAGGATGACCATTTTTAACAAAAATATCTTCTAGAATTCTAATATTATTATCATGAAAGTTTGGGTGAGATATCTTAAGTACTCTGTCTTTTAACTGATTGATGATCTTAATTTTCATGTTATAACTATGAAAGGATAGATAGTTAATGTATCTATTTGAACTCATTAGTTTCCTATACCAATCAGTTGTCAGTATCTGGTTATGACTTCTGATTATTCTCATATCAAGAAAAGGTAATGAATGAGTTGATGGTTCTTCATGCTCTATAGTGAAATTTATGTTTGGATCTTCTTTATTAAAGATGTGTAAAACTTCATCATGCATATTTGCAGGGATAGCACAAACAATATCATCAAATTTCTTTAAAAATGGAAATTTAACTTTCGAACACAGTTTTCTAAAATATCATCAATGACGTATTGAGCAATTATAGGGGAAATATTAGCTCCCATTGGTGATCCTACATTCTGTTTATAAAAGACGCCTTGAAAAGAGAAATACGTATTTTCATAAACAAAGTTGAAGAGTTGTTTGAATTGTCTCTGATCTAATGTTGTATGTGAACGAGATATTCTTGATAATGGAATATTTGTTGGTACATTATTTGGGCTATTTCCATTATCTATACTGTTGGAATTTACCGACGTTTCGGCAAGCATTCGCCTGCCATCATCAGGGTGTTGTTTGTCCTGAGAAGGACCGGTCTTTGCCAAACTTGTTCCGTTTGGACTTTTGCGCTCCATACTATCCAACTGAGTTGTGGGAATGCAAACGCGAGTTGTCAGAGGTGCAAACTCCGCAACTCAACCCACTCTGACTAACAGAGGAAGCTGGCTGAGAGAACCACCTTGAGCGTTAGAGCAATCATTGAAATGCTTGAGACTTGTATCAATACTACCTACTTCCAGGTGAACAACAACTTCTACCAACAAGAATTTGGTCTGGCAATGGGCTCACCTTTATCTAAAGCTCTGGCATGGAAGATTTCGAGAAGAGAGCATTGGAACAATTCGTATTCAAACCGAAACTATGGCGCAGATATGTAGACGACACTTTCGTGATCTGGCAACATGGAAGTGAAAACCTGGACAGTTTCCTAGAACATTTGAACAACATAGAGGAATCGATTAAATTTACCATGGAAATCGAAACAAATAACCAACTACCTTTTCTCGATGTACTTGTTCACAAACAGACTGGAACTCCCAGGACTACAGTCTACAAGAAACCAACCATTACGGACCAATATCTCCACTTCGAATCGAACCAAAATGGGTGTAGCCAGATGCTTATATAACAGAGCAACCAAGATATGCTCTAATCCAGAAGATCGTGATGAGGAGTTCCACAACATAACAGAAACCCTCAAGAGAAACGGCTACCCCAAGAAGATACTTCAAAAAGCCACAGAACCAAGAGAAACACCAATAGAGCAACAACCAACAGACAATGAACAGACCGAAACGATAACTTCTGTCATACCATATGTGAAGGGGTTATCCGAGAAAATAAGAAGAATTGGTAACAGATACAACGTTAGAACAGCATTCAAGACCAATGATACCGACAGGGAAAAACTCACGAAGGTGAAACCTGACAACGAGAATCAAAATACCAAAAATTGCATCTATGAAATACCATGCGAATGTGGCAGATCCTACATTGGTGAAACTAAACGCCCTCTGAAAGTAAGAATCAAAGAGCACCAAAGACTAGCTCAACTAGGAGATACAGAAAAATCCAGGCTAGCCTAACATGCTTGGAACGAGGACCACAACGTCAAATGGGACAAAGCTTCCATAATATCAAAGGAAGAAGGATGGAGGAGAAGGAAATTGAAAGAAGCGGCTTTCATGGCGATAACTCCCAACCCAATCAGCTCGCCTTCTCTGGAAATGAAGAATATCTGGATGCCCGTACTGAGATCTGAGTTAAGGAGGACGAACGCGGCCCAAAGAAGCAATTAGTCCTGACATGAGCCAGTCCTGACGTAGCCTAACCTACTGTGCAAACCAACTACACAAGAGATAAGTACAGTTGATTTATGACTTCTTCTTCTTCTTCTTGAAGTGAGACTGAGTCTTGTCAATTCTGTCATCAGCCTTCTTGTGATATTGATGTTTATTATTTATTTATGACATTTATGTCCAAGTGTCAGAACAACTGACAACTCGCGTTTGCATTCCCACAACTCAGTTGGATAGTATGGAGCGCAAAAGTCCAAACGGAACAAGTTTGGCAACGACCGGTCCTTCTCAAGACCAACAACACCCTAATGACGGCAGGCGAATGCTTGCCGAAACTTCGGTAAATTCCAACAGTATAGATAATGGAAATAGCCCAAATAATGTACCAACTAATGTTGTATGATTTCTTATTTTATCCCAATTTTTTTATGATGGAACTAAATGCCCTTTCTTTAGTAATGTTGGTGAATAATGAGACCACATCAAGACTAACAACAACAAATCCTTCTGGAAGTTGGAATTCATTAATGAAACTAGAAAATTCGAATGAGTCTTTCACATAGAAATCATTTATGGTATTATGAGAATTGGTCAACAACTCTGTTAAAAACAGACCAACATTACTCGTAGGACTGTTTATGCTGGAGATAATTGGTCGTAAGGGAATGTTATCTTTATGAATCTTTGGTAAGCCATAGAATTTTGGAGCAACAGAATCATATTTATGGAGACGTCTAGCTAGATTATCATCTATTAAATGTTTTTTCTTTAGTTCAGTTATCATTTTGTTTCCTTTCTGTTCAATAGAACTTGTCGGATCTCTCGTAAGAATTGTGTAGCATTCACTTTCATGTTTATCAGTAGCAGTCAATAAGTCAATTGATTTTTGTAAATATTCACTTCTGTTCATTACCACAGTTACATTGCATTTGTCAGAGAGTAGGACTAACAACTCAGGGTTATCTTTTTAAAATTCTCGTGTTTTGACAAACAAATTCCTGATATACTTTTGTTTTGGATCCAAATAGCTTTTATTGATAAAGTTTGTTATGGTATTGGTAGACAACAGATGGGTAATCCTCAAGTGACAACTCCAACAGTAACTTTACCATCCAATACACTTTATAATTTCAAATCCATAATCCACATTCCAAATATTACCTGTCGAATTATGAAAATATTACGTCCTTTTTGTGAGGAAAAAAAGATGATCTTGTCTAGAAGGTACATAATGACGATCCGAAAACTACATTCAAGCTTGAAAGACCACACACCTATGCTTCAGAGGTCCAATTTTGTGTACAAGATTAATTGTCTTGATTGTGAAGGTCTGTACATTGGACAAACAAAGAGATCTCTTAAAGGAACAATCACATCACATAGAAGTGATATTCGTAAGAACAAAAAGGCATGTGCTCTAGCCAGACATGTACAAGAGACAGGTCATAATATGGATTTTAGTCATCCAGAAATTCTCGATGCTAAGTCTTCATTGGAAAAGAGAGAAATCCTTGAGATGATACAGATACAAAAACATCAATTCACTTTCAATGATAGAACCGACATAAAAAATCTTAGTATTGTATATTCTTATTTGATTAAGCATGATGAAATTTTCAAATATGAACATCAACCTACTCATACAAGAATTGTCACTGAAAATACTTGAAAAATTCTCCTTTAATCTTATGATTAATAGTCATTATCCCATACATCTCAGGGACAAAATCTTCATAAAAAACTTCGATATTTGAAGCAATTGGTTGTGAAGTAATGAGTAAAATATTACAAAGTACTAAGGTTGTGATATCTAATTGCGTCAAAATGAAATCTCCAATCAAATGCTTGAAAAGAAATCTGTACTTTCTCTTTCACTGAATGAGATTTTAGCAGTGGCTAGTTTCTCAAAGTGATGGAAAAAGCCCAATTCTTTTTGCGACTGCAAAGCCAAATGTTTTTAAGAAAAAAAAAATTCTTTGCCTTTACGGAGGCCACATCGAGAAAATTTTTGAAACATAGATGAATTCTTCAGCATTAGATTTCTACCTTAGAAGGACCGCCTCTATCTTTAGTTCGGTCACTACCAATGACCGCTGATAACTATCAAATAGCGTATGAATCGCTTGTCAGTCGATTTTCTGATGAAAGATTGAGAGCTTAAGCTCATTGGAACGCCATAGAGAACACATCTAAAATAAATTGCAATAATCGCTCCGCCCTTCGAAGTTTGCTAAATACGTCCACTGAAAATTTAGCCGCACTCGAAAATATAAATTTTCCGGTGGAATCTTGGGGTTTTATTATGTTCATGCTTCTTATAAAACGCTTAGATAACGCAACAGTGGCTCGCTTTGAAATAGAAAACGGCTCTTCCTCCCTTCCAGAGTTCAAAACCCTTCTTGAATTTCTGTATAAATATTGCATCGCAATGGACCCGTTGGGCACGCCTCAGAGTTCTAATAATACCTACTTCTCCAATAACGATAGTAGAAATTAAAAATTCACGTTCAAAGAACATTCCTGTCTGTACGATTTGTAAACAAGATCATCTCATACATTTCTGTTCAAAATTCTTAGAAAAGACTCCTGAAGAACGTCACTCTTTCGTAAAGCAAAATCATTTGTGCTTTAACTGTTTGAGTAACATCCAAGATTTGCGATAGTGTAGGTCTACAAACACTTGTCGAAAATGTCTTGAACGCCATCACACTTTATTACACCTTGAGTCCACTTCTGTTAAAACTCCTGCTGGTTCAGAGGAGCCTTCGACCTCCACTGATTGGGCCGTTTTATCTGCGTCCACTGGGGTCGCTCGAGGTTCGCCTGCAGTTCTCTTCTTATCAACTGCCGTGATCGAGGTTAGAGATAATTTTGGAGAGTTCCAAAGGTTTCGTTGCTTGATCGATAGTGGATCTATATCTTCCTTCATGGGCCGCAAAGCTGCGAATCAGTTAGGTTTGCCCCGCCATAAAGTTGATGTGCAGGTTAAAGGTCTTAATTTAATGAAGACAAACACCACTCATGGCTGCTTAACTTTAATGTTTCGCCCGTTCCAGGCAAAGAAACCGACCATATTAACAGATGCAATAGTGTTAGATAGAATATGTGATGAGATTCCTGCTCATCGTATTCCTGAATCTCCTTGGTTTCATTTGAAGCGCAGATATTTTTTCGAAGATTTTGTTGCCCGAACAAATAATTGGAAAACCTGGCCAACTTGATGCTATAAACACTGTTCTAGGATATATTCTGATGGGAAAATTCAACTGTAAATCGAATACGCCAATAACTTCCTTTTTCATATCATGTTCAGAATTTTCCATTGACAGACAATTACAGAAATTTTGGGAACTTGATAGTGTACCCTCTGTGGAACCCCTGCCTGCAGATGACAAACGATGCGATCAAATATATTCCGATCAGCATTACCGCGATAGGGAGGGTCGACATGTGGTATCTCTTCCATTCCGAAATATTTTTCCGCAATTTACTGGAATGCGAGAGCTGGCACTGAACCGTTTCACTTTTCTCGAATGTAAGCTCGTTGACGCTCCGTCCTAGGTGAGCGATCAAAAGAGAGCGTGCGATGCGTCCGGCAAGTGCGATGCGGACGGTGCGCACGGTGAGAGCGCTGCCTTGTCCTACGTAGCACAAGCGTCGAAAGCGAATCGTTTCATCGTTCAAGTGCAGTCAGTTGCTAGTTGATGGTGCAAACGAAAACAATATGTCGTGGACTAATCTGCGTAGAATACTATTGCTGGATAATATATTACTGAAATTATCCACTATCCGAAGGCAAAAAAGGAAAAGGAAGACAGTGAATCTAATTTATTTAGAAAGTGCACAATTGGGCGAATTTAAAGAATTAAATGAATGAATGAAAAATACTCTTCGATCGCATCGCCCTCACCGCACAGATCTATCGCTCACCTAAGACGGGGGGTAAGAATCCAGATCTGGATAAACTTCATATTGAGTTCATGCGAGATTATCTGAAATCAAATCATATAGATTTGGTCCTCCGTGATCGTATTTCTCAAAATTCTTTTTATCTTCCTCATCATGGTGTGTTTGAAACTCAGAATAATCAGATCAAGATTTGTGTAGTTTTCAACGCCTCCGCAAAATCGCCATATCAAGAGGAGGGTTTACTCAATGACCATCTCCTAACAGGAAAGAAATTACAAAAAAATATCATATCTATTTTATTACGTTTTCGTTTACATGAATATGTTGTTTGTGCCGACATCCGACAAATGTATCGCATGAATCGCGTTAATCCAGAACATACTGATTACCAACGCATCATTTGGAGATTTTCAGTCGATGAAGATCCCCAAGATTATAGGTTGCTCACTGTAACGTATAGAGTTAATAGTGCTCCATATCTTGCATTGCGGCCCCTCATCCAGGTGGCTAAAGATGAAGGGATAGATCAGGGGCCTTGCTGGAGAATACTTATGTCGACGATATCGTCAGTGGAAGTTCCACGTTGACAGAAGCAGAACGATTGCTCAGAAAACTGATAGATGTTCTGGCGAAAACTCATTTTGAAGTTTTCCTCTAATTGTCCTTCAATTTTATCGGGTTTACCGCCTTCTCATCTTTCAATTGATCCTCTATCTTTTGATCGACATGGAGAACCCGTTTTCCTCAAGATTTTGGGTGTGCAGTGGCATCCACCACAAGATTGCTTTCGTTTCAACGTAGAAACATCTGAAAACCTTTCTACAAAACGCCACTTACTTTCGCAAATAGTACGCATTTACGATCCGATTTGGTTTTTGGCACCAGTTACATTATACTCAAACACCTCATGCAAAAGGTGTGGTTCTCAGGTATTGGTTGGGAGGATGAACTTCCAAGGGAAGTCTCTGATATTTGGATGGCTTTTAAGAAAAAATTTTTTATTTTGTCGTCCATAAGTATTCCTCGCAAAATACTCACGCCTATGGCAAAATCCTATGAACTTCTGAGATTTTGCGACGCATTCGAGAAAGCTTATTGTGCGATGGTATATATACGCGTAAGTGATGATCGAGATTCAGATCATAACAAATTCTTGTGCGCCAAGAATGAAGTTTCCCAACTCAAACGTATTACTGTTCCACGACTTGAGCTATGTGGTGCAGTTTTACTCTCCGATCTTCTTTCATTTTGTTTAGACACCTTCTCGGATAAACTCACTTTCACTAAGGTTCTCGCCTTTACAGATTCTCAGATCACGTTAGATTGGATCAAAGGATTCCCACATCGCTGGCCAACATTCGTGGCAAACAGAGAGCAATGAGTCACTCAATGTACGTCGCATACACGTATCATTTAAGACCATTGTTATATTTCGCATTACGCTATTATTTTCCATTTTTTGGAGGCCGGAGAATGTTGAGTCTTGTCAATATTCTTCAAATTCATGAGGCTGAAGCGACGGCTTAATGTCATAGGCTTACGCGTAAACTAAGTCAACATTGGTGACTTCGCAACTCCGAATGGAAAACATACGCAGTTCTTCCCAGATTGATTGAATTTTCATCGAGATTCCGCTCTGTACTTCTGGGTAGAAAAGTCAACTGGCTTATACCTCTGAACAAAATTGTGCTATTTGTTTTGGATAATTCCACGCTCATTGATAATAAAAACCGCATACTTCTATTGTATAATTCCGCATCGCATTTTGATTGTGTTTCCAACACCGCATATTAAGAACCAAAAATTGGGGCAGATTTGCCGCAGCCAAGGGTCCCTGAGAAGAGCTGGGAGTTGTAGCCGAGCACTCCAAGTCATCACCCTTAGACCAGTTAAGTTATCATTGTTGACCGCTATTCATTTATTATATAATTAAGTGTACATTTCGCTTTCGCTCCAGCTTCAACGCAAAATAAAAATTCAGTCTATCGATTACTATTTTTTACTGATCTATCGGACGCTAACATGCCTACAGAAAGACTCCAGAATATGCAGGTTGTTACTTATTCAACGTATTACCTGCCGAAATTCGTAATGCTTCCATATCGATTCCTTATCTATTTTTAAGAAAAAATTAGTTTCAGTACTCAGAAAAGAGGTTTTTTATGATTTAGGTCTAACGCACACGACCTACAATCGGTGGGCTACTATTTTGTCGGTCGAAATGCAGAACACTTATATATTTATATAAGCACCCGAGCGACTTTTAGTCGTACCTACAAAACAGTCGGATCGCGCTCTATTTTCGGACCCGTCACGATTGTCGGTGAAGCAGATGGGCACATAGGCTTCTCTTGTTGCAACGCAAACGAACGACAATTTAGTCGGTTCTTGCTTCTATTATGATGTAAATTACTATAGACGTGCGTATTAAATAATAGGGACATGACAAAAAATGGATATCGACATCGAAAAATTAATCTGTGAGGTACAGAATGCAAGACATTTGTAGGATACCTCAACAGCAGAGTATTCGAATAAAATAATGAAAGAGAAACTTTGGTAGGAAGTGTGTGTTCAGTTAATTGATGACTAGGGTAAATTGGAATTTCCGTATAATATAAAAAAGGTGGCTTGTTTTTGTCACTTCTTTCATTAATACATAATGATTTCAAAATTACATTTTATCGTATTGCCACGAAAATGATCCTTGTGGAGACGTGAAATATTTTGCAAAATAGTACCTTGAATTCCTTTCTGTTGTACAGGGTGAGCAAAATTGGTGATACAACTTTTCAACCGTGAGAGATAAAGGAAAATGAATGACACGTTACGGGTCCTTTTTAGAGAACTGATAATGCCATCAACTGCATTCCTCTATCTTCTTTTGTTTTCGAGTTATATGCCAAAATTGAAATTTGGGCGATTTCAATTTTGACCATTTTCTCCGTTTCTGTTTGTGCTAAGATTTTGAATTGAAAACATTATGCAGGCAGTATTTTATAGCAATCCAGTAGCGTACTTTGTTTTCTCGCAAGAGGTTTCCTTGCTGAGCTATAACATGAAGTTGTGTTATTTCTTATTGAAACAATAGTTTGAAATGGCTTAGAAAGAATCGGCATTTTTTTTCCCGTTTCAGAAATTTATCATACATCATCCTCAGATTCATTCAGATATCATGAAAATATTCCTTTAGTTGGTATTTTAAATTTGAATCAATGAGTTTTAAGTAGGCTGAATCACAGAATAATATGTCTGTACGCAAGGCAACATTTTTATTTTGCCATTGTATTTTTGATTCAATTTTCCGTGGTTCGATCTCTGTTCAAAATAACTGTCAATTATTAAAGTTCGACGTCATTATTGCCAGCATTATGAAAATGTTCAAAAACTACGAAAAACATTATATGTTAAGATGCAAAGATTATAGAGTATAAAGATGGGAAACGAAGCGACTACAGTGATGTCAGCGACATCTGTTTTTCAAAAGTAATCGGTCTATGGTTAAAATATTTAATTAAGGTCCATTTGGCATAGATTATATAGTGTTTATTAGTAGGCTGTTGTCATTTTTGAAAGAAATACTTGAATAAATATTCTTGCTGAATGATTATTATATTTTCTCGCGTATTTTCCACTGAAATAACTCAAAATCTACAAGAGAAGCACCTAGCTCACTCCATAATCTTCAGGGCCGTCTTTAACCTCTTGGAGGCCCTGGGCACATTAGGATAATGGGGCCCCTACCTACAATACCACATACAAAATACAAATACAGGGGAATTCCCTACCGCCGAGTAGGTTTATTCACGACACACATAGCCACGGTATGTAAATGCCGTGATGTGATTTAATTATCAAATCGAGAGAATTTTGCCGATTAACGGAATTTCGATACTCGAAAGGGGGAAGGGATTTTTTAGCCTGGAATCCCCTGAAATTTCTTGTGGTGGCGTGGCGTAAATTCGGCCTTCCCTCTATAGATCTATTATTGATAATGTTATGATAAGATTTCTCTGAAGTTTTTCAAAGGGAAATTATGACAAAAATGTTATGAAAATAATTTATATATTGAATAACAAAAATTTCTAAACAAAATAATGTAAATTCTGATATAAAAGTAACTAGAAACTTAACCATTTCCAATTGTATACCTTTTTTTTTCATATTCTGTATACCTTTTTTAAAATTTCCGAAAAATTTTTTTTTTCTTTTATATTATCGAGATAAATAGATTATATTAATTCGAGGTCGTAGATTATGAATATGTTATTACAATTTCGATACTACCAATATTTTGGAAAATATTCGAAAAATTCTAAAAATTTTTAGAAAAATCGGCCAACTTTGAACAGCAGATATAAAAAAAGTATGGATGCTATAGTTTTAGTCTTTCCTCCATATTATAGTACGTTTCTCTGAAAATAAAATAGTGTATTTATCCTTTCTCTACGAGGGATATTTTGGATTTCGTAAATTATTCCGCGAAGGCCCTTTTTTCGGAAAATTCAAATCGTTATAATTTCTACAAAAATCGTTTTATAAAAAAAGTAATTGCATATTCTTAATCTACGCCCTCGAATTGACTGATAACATGAATTTGGTCGATAAATTCGAAAATCGAATTTTTGGCAATTTTTCCATATGGAAAAATTTGCGATTTTTGGCCAAAATTTTTTTTTTTAATTGATCGACCAAATTGAGATTATAAACTAATTCGTGGGCGTAGATCAAGAATATGCTATTCGTTTTTTTTTTTTAATTTTTTGTAGAAATTATAACGATTTGAATTTTCCGAAAAATAGACCTTTGCGGAAAACGTAACGAAATCTGAAATATCCTTAATAGAAAAAAGGTGAATACACCATTTTATTTTCAAAGAAACGTACTTTAATATGGGGAAAAGACCAGAACTATAGCATCCATACTTTTCTTATATCTGCTCTTCAAAGTTTACCGATTTTCCAGAAAAATTTTGGAATTTTTGTAATATTTTCCAAAATATTGGAGGTATCGAAATTCCAATTACATATTCGTAATCTACGACTTCGAATTAATATAATCTATTCACTTCATCAATATAGAATGAAAAAAAATTTTTTCGGAATAATTTTCATATTCGGTATACCTTTTTTTAAATTTTCGAAAAAAAATTTTTTTTTCTTTCTATACTAACGAGATGAATAGAGTATATTAATCCGAGGTCGCAGATTACGAATATGCAATTACAATTTCGATACCTCCAATATTTTGGAAAATATGAAAAAAATTGTAATTCAGAAACCGTCAGTTGATATTCAGGCATCACTTGTATTTCAGATTAGTCAATTGTATTTCAGAAAACATCAAATGTTATTCAGATTTGTCAATTGAATTTCAGAAAATATCGAATGAAATTCAATGAGTGATCCGAAATACATTCGATGTTTTCTGGAATTTAATTGACTAATCTGAAATTCAATTGACGCATTCTGAAATTGAAGTGACTAATCTGAAATACACTTGACGGTTTCTGAATTACACTTGGAAATGGTAAGAATTTGAAAAAAAATTTTATAACAAAATTGCATTCACGTTTTTTAATTTTTCTGTGCAAACATATCCATCAACTTGTCGATAACCAAGCTTCTGGCCACTTTTGTCCAAAGTTAAGTAAGCTCAAAAGTATGATAGACGTGTTTGCGACACATTTAAGGAGAGTCCCGAAAAGCTTGACGGTATATTAAAAAACCCTTGAAAACAGGGTAGCAGATGAAGTAATTGAGTGATAATTCAACTTTCGAATTGAATTACTGGAAAACTCATATATTTTTTTATAATTTAGGAGTATTTCTCTATTTTTTAGGAATGATAATTTTACCTTCTTTGTATGAGTTTTGTTCATTATATCATGGGAAAAATCTAGCGAACCGGCAAGTTCAATAGAATGAAATAATTGGGGCGTCATTTTATGCTTTCAGTTTGACTTGGGGGCCCCTTTGGTGCCGAACCTCCCTGCACCGCAAGTTCTGCGTGGCCCTCTGATAAGTACGCAACTGATTTATTGTCTTGTAGCGCTGTCTGAAATTATGTAGTTAAATGGGGATTTCCTTGGAAGCTTCCCAATGAATACAAGAATGTGATCAACAACCCGATTCGAACAGATGTTTTATGGCTAACCACCCCAACAAATAACACAAACTAATAATTGCTCTTATCTAGTGTATACCAGTATGAATGAGCAAGGGTCATAAAAATTGCAACCTTCGAGAACTTGTTGATAAAAGACTCTGAATTCCAATCCATTTGGAATTATTGTGAATGATCACTTCTGCCTTTTTACCTGAAGGTAATTTTAGTACGCGAAAGGTAATTTCGAAATAAAGAACAGTTGAGGTCTTTTCGAATAAATCAGTTATATAATAATATAGGGAATTTTCTATGAAATGGGAAATTTCCAAATGTTATTGAGGAAATCTTCGATCCTTTCAGTTCGGAACAATTAATCTGAGCGGGGCCCCTATCGATCGCGGGGCCCTGGGCACTTGCCCAAAGTGCCCTAGGCGAAAGAGGGGCCTGATAATCTTGGTTTGTGTGTTTTTCTGTTTTAAATTCCGTTTTGAAAACTGGCCGACATTCGAAATGCATGGTGATTAATTGCAGAAATAATAGAAAGAATAATCTTGAATGTGCATTCTTTTCACTACCGAAGAGAATGGAAATGTAAGTTTTGAAACTCGTATCATGTAACTGTCTTGTTCATTGCTTTTTATTTTCAGTGTTGTCAAATAAATAGAGGTTTCGGGGCAAAAATATATTGTTTTGGATAATTTGTTTGCGAACCGAACTTTCTTCGGTCTAATTCATTAGATCAAAAAGTTCCACTCATAGAGGCAATGGTGGTCAGAAGAACGACTTATAGAGGTGGTGGTTCTCTTGACGACCCTTCCAGCAGTTCGACTCATCTACTAGACCCTCTAGACTCATTGAGGTGAAAATACACTGGGTAAGAGATGTATGAATCGGGTCCACAACAACTGTTTGACTTATCGATGTTCGATTTATCGAGAGTTCACTGTATGAATAAACTCTTGAAATTGTTATAATAATTCTCTAATTTGTGAACGAATTTTCGAGATGTTCTCAATTTCATAATTATCTAATTCTAGTTGATTTTACACAATCATTTCAAATAAAAATATAAAGAATCCAGAAGCGTATTTCATTTGATTCAAAACAATATGTAGATGGAAAATATCATCCTGACCAAAAAACTGAGCTCTGCTTTTGTTTTGTCGATCAGGATGTTTCTCTAAAAGCTCGACAAGGAATACTCAATGGAAATTTATGAGAAGTATAATTCGAATTAATTAAAATAGTTTTCTGTACTTCAGCGCCATCTAGGTGTCACAAGTAAGAAACTAGCCAAAAATCGTAGTCGGATTTTAGTACCACAAATGTAAGGGCGTTTCCTATCTTTCTAACTCTATAATCTTTGTTAAAATGTTTTAATTTAGCAGCAATAATGACTTCGAATTGAACAGAGATTAAACCTTGGAGAATTGAATCAAGTATTCAATCACAAGATAATAATGACACCATGCGCAGAGACATATTTTTCTCTGATTCAGCCTAATTAATACTCAATACAATAAATTTCACATACAAACTATATTTTTCACGATATCTGAATGAATCTGGGGGCGATGTATGATGTATGATATATTTTTGAAACGGGGAAAAATGGCGATTCTTTCTAAGCCATTTCAAACTATTGTTTAAATAAGAAAAAACACAACTTTATGTTGAAGCTCAGCAAGGAATCCTCTTTGGAAAAAACAAAATACGCTACTGGATTGCTATGAAAAAGTTCTTCTATAATAATTGCATTTCAGCAATAATTGTCATTAGAATGACAATTCTCGTAATATGTCTTAGTTTTCGGTCCTGAAAAATATTCTGTTTTCTTGTGTTATAACATGTTTGGTTTATCTATGGGAGATGATTGCCTTTCATTGGGGTCCCGTAGCGGTCTTCAAACATCTGAAGTGCCGAAAAATCATCACCTGGAAGGTCGTATCTGGTTTGAAAAAACCCTCACGACCAAAGAGCAACAATTTGTGGATTTTGAATTTGAATATCGAAGGAATTTCGAAAGGAAAGTGTGATTAGGTCTCCAAATTAGCTGATGAACATGGTATCGAAGTGATTCTTCTGCAAGAAACCCACACGACAACAGAAAAAAATCCTCGTGAAAGAGGACACTTGAAAGTTATGTATTAATTGATTTTTTACAAGTTTAGCTTGTTACGTTGAAAAATTGTCAGTTTTCGTAACATTCAACAGATTCGGAAAGGGGAAATTGATGGAGTTTTGTGTCATTTCTTTCAAATTTTGTGACATTTCTGTCATAAATATTCATAAACCTCCGAACATTATTTGGCCAAGAAATCTTAATGTTGATTATTTTTCAAAGTAGCAAATGCATTTCCAAAATGCTTTCGATTCATTCTGAATAATCGGTTTCTTTTTTGCTTTTGTCTTTTTTCATTTCAGATTGAGAATTACGAGTTGTTTTGGGAAGAATCTGTGTATCCGAGCCCATCGACGGATAACATGAAGATGATCACACTGATGTCTTTCAAGATTTTCCTGATATTTGATATTTTATGTTATTTTGTTTACGGGGAGGCAGGTTTTTTCGGCTGAGGTTTTTTCCCCTGGCTGTATAGTATCGTATGATACTAGTGTTGATAGTATCGTATGATTCTATAGTATCATACAAAGAATGTTATGATACCCCGTTCTTTTTTTACCTCAGCTTAGGTACTTTTTGTTTCAACATTTATTGTATTATTTTAGCTCTCTTTTTCATAAGAATATATATATATATATATATATATATATATATATATATTTCAGCAATCTAGCACAAACAGAAACGGAGAAAATGGCCAAAGTTGAAATCGCCCAAATCTCAATTTTTGCATATAACTCGAAAACAAACAAGATAGAAGAATGCAGTTGATGGCATTATAAGTTTCTCTGAAAAAAAATCGTAACGTGCCTTTCATTTTCCTTTATCTCTCACGGTTGAAAAGTTGTAATTCAAGTATCACCAATTTTGCCCACCCTGTACACTTGTACGTTCCTTAAGAGATTTAAAATGGGTATAAAGTATAAAATTGGCTTTTCAATACCTAAACGCTGGGAAATTACTGCATGAAGCCAAAATATCCCATTTCGTCTTTTCTTTCTTCGGTACCTCAAATAAACCGCAACACATCTCAACGTTTTTCTATCCATCTCTCGTTGCAATCACCGACTGAATAATCGTTCGTGTGCGTTAACCTCCTACAAATTAGTCATTCACCGACAATCGTTCGTGTGCGTTAACCTCCTACAAATTAGTCATTCACCGACAATCGTTCGTGTGCGTTAGACCTTGGTCGAATTTAAGGAATTTTATATGGCTATTAGAGAGTAAAATAGAAAATAAATATTGGGGTTTCTTTTTTTCATTCTTTTTGGTATTTTTTTTCTCCTCTTCATAATTGTGAATGGTGAACTTATTTCCATATATTTGTTGATATTTTTGTTTAATCGTTTATATGACTTATCCTGTACAATAGAATTTGTAATATAAGGATGAATAAATTGGTTATTGTTATTATATTATTCGAATAACATTCAAGTTTCAAACAGTCAGCGGGCGCAGCGCAGGACAAAAAAAAATAATCGTACGTCACAACTGTCAGAGTAGGTATGTGTTTACTCTCCCTAATAACGGAGTATGCAGAGTTTACTTGGAGGAAGTTTATGTATGCTCACAGAGTATACTCCGGGGAATACAAAGTTTACTGTTTTGTAAGCATCAGACAATATTTATCATAACTCGCTTACATTTTAATTGTTTTGTTTTTTCACGATTTCTCAAATTTCACATGAAAAGAATCCCCTACCACCCACACAGAAAGAAAATCATAAAGTTTTATAAAAACTTTAACGAAACAATATTTATTATTTTGGGACATTATTTACATATTTCTCAGTTTTTGTAATTTCTTCAAACTTTTCGAGATTTATTGATCCATTTATACAGGGTGTTTCATGAATGATTGTACAGGCTTTCAGGGCAGATGCAAGCCATTTTGGTGAGTCTCAATCAGTGTTAGAAATATGTCCTAACAATATTCGTTTAAGAGATACAGGATGTTTTATGTATTTTCACAGAAATTTTCTATAGGCATAACTCTTGAACGCCTGCATGGATCTTCATGAAAATTTCAAGGAATGTGTATGGGCCAATGGCAAATATTCACACATAATGGCTTCCTGATAGCGCAGGCCCGGACTGAGAAAATGATTTTCTTTATTCCACATCTTATAAAACAACCTGTATATCAAATTTTTGAAAAGCGACATTATCCTCAGATTCTACAATAAATACTTTTTCAAACAAGCCTATCAGGATCAATGGCACACTTCGCATCATCATATTATGAGCCATTGATTATTTGGAATTTTCAATTTATAGTAAACACGGACCTGTAAATCTCCGAATAATGAATTGATTCATAATTAAATCGAATGAAAGCCTTAGTAACATTACTTAGGTATTGTACTGCATCTTATTCCATCCAATACATGGATTTGGGGGACATACTCATCTTCGAATTATTATACTTCTTTCTTCGAATAAGTGAAACACGGATGCATGGCAGCAACATCAAATATTTCTAAAAACAACTAAATTTAATCGAAAACTTGATTTAACATTGAACATTTAATTGTACTATTATAAAATGTACTTAAGAAAAAAATGTGAAATGTATCTTATGAACATGTTGTGTTGAACTGAAAAAAATGGACAATAAATAAGAACAAAATTATAACTTGTTTTCGAAAATAACCCCTCTTTTTTCTAAACATTTTCTAGCTCGTGTTATCAAAGGAGCTACAGCTTTTTTCAGAATTTCTGGTCTGTTTCGTATAGCTTCACATGCAGCTTGAATACGATTAATCAAATGTTCCCTGTCTATGATTACTTCAGAGTAAACTTCATTTTTCAAGTGTCCCCAAAGAAAATAATCCATGCATGTAAGATCAGGGGATCTTGCAGGCCAGTCATGAGGTCTCCCTCTACCAAACCAATGTCCCGGATAAACTGCATTCAAATGCGCTACAATTTCACGGGTGAAATGTGCTGGAGCTCCATCATGTTGGAAGTACATTCCTCTTGGAACATTGCTTCCATCATTCAAGAGCCCTGGCAAAGACTCTACTGAAAATTGTAAATATGTTTATCCATTCAGCCGGTGTGGAAGAATATATGGTCCAATTAAGCGATTATTGTAAATTCCACACCAAATATTTACTGAAAAACGATGTTGAGAATTGCGTTTCCTAGTCCCTCTAGGATTTTCTCTGGACCAACTATGTGAATTGCGGAAATTCAAAATGCCATCTTTTGTAAATGTCGCTTCATCAGTACAAAGCGTTCAGAAGATAGGTCGTTGGTTCCGCAAAATCCATCTGCAAAATCGCATCCTCGGTAGTTCATCACCTGGCTCCAAGGTTTGGACGGATTGTATATGAAATGGATGCCACTTTTCACGGTGCAGAACTCGAAAGACCTGACAATGTGGCAAACCTAAAACTAAACCAAGACGCCTAGTGCTGGTTGAGGGATTTTCTCGGACAGTTTCTATTATCTCTTCATGGTTTACCATCGAATTGGCTCTTTCTCGTTTACTTACTGACGGAAGGTGTTCAGTTTCACGAAGTGACCGATTAACATGTTCGAATGTTTGGTGGTTAGGAATTCGACGATCCGGATATAGCCTTCGATATTCCCTAGCAGCTTCACGACCATTGCACTTACAAAATCGATAACTATCAACATATCGGTATATTCGGCATTCGTGAATGATGGCATTTCGATAAATCTCGTATTGAAAATTTATGAAAACACAACAATCCACCACTTTTCTATTTCAACAATTACCTGACAATGGTCTGAAACGTCAAAATTTTTATCAGGAGCCCCTTAGATTTTGAAATGGGTTGAATTCAGAATGAACGAATTTCTTCTGTGATCTTCCACATAGCATTGAGAATAAATGATATCTGAAGCTATAGATCGATTCAAGCTGCATGTGACTTCTCACATGGTAAAATAATAATGGAACCAGAAAGAAAGGCTAATGAAAGCTGTCAAAAAGAAATAGGAACTTTTCGAGAACAAATCACGTACGAAAATTGATAGAGGAAGGGGTGTGAAAGAATTTCTTTCCGAGAGTGTAAATAAGATGTCTAAATTTATTTCGTTTTGTGTGTGTCTGATTTCAGTCAGTTATTAATTTTTTCAAATAATATTTATTTTTTCCCTTTGGTATGTTCGCGCCCCCTAGGGCGGTGCACCCCACAGGTTGAGAAACGCTGCTTTAAGTCATGATACTGGAAAATTAAATTCATTCGATATGAATTAACACAATATTCGGAGATTTACTGGTCCGTGTTTACTATAAATTGAAAATTCCAAATATTCAATGGCTCATAATATGATGATGCGAAGTGTGCCATTGATCATGATAGGCTTGTTTGAAAGAGTATTTATTGTAGAATCTGAGGATAATTTTGCTTTTCAAAAATTTGATGTACAGGGTGTTTTATAAGATGTGGAATAAAGAAAATCATTTTCTCAGTCCGGGCCTGCGTTATCAGAAAGCCATTATGTGTGAACATTTGCCAATGGCCCTTACACATTCCCTGAAATTTTCATGAAGATCCACGCAGGCGTTCAAGAGATATGCCTATAGAAAATTTCTGTGAAAATACATAAAACATCCTGTATCTCTTAAACGAATATTGTTAGGAAATATTTCTAACACTGATTCAGAATCACCAAAATGTCCTGCATCTACCCTGAAAGCCTGTACAATCAGTCGTGAAACACCCTGTATATGATGAGAAAAAATATTCCTGAAGTCTAATTTCATTTGTTATGAAGTAATGATATTAAGTTGAAAAATATTTTATAATCTGGGGTTTACCCCTATCTATGATGTAGTAATATTTACGCACCCTTATATGAACTAGAAACTCGTCGATATTGATATTACCATCGCCATTGGAGTCGAACAACTGAAAAACTTTTTGGGCATCTCCATCGTTCATATCCATTCCGGTATCCCTGAGGCCTTTAGTGAATTCTTCTAGATTCAAATTTTTATTACCATCATCATCCATTCTTCTGAACATCCGTCCTAGGTTTAAAATTCCTGTTGCTCCTCTAGATAGGCAGAGTAATCTGAGTTTTTCTATCGGGTCACCCTGGGATCCCATGGATTGAAGTTGTCTACGGCTCCTGCTGGCCAGTTCGTTCTCATTACGGGACATTGCACTTTGTGGCCGATGCATTCTGAAAATTAGGAGTTCAATTATTGTTGTTACAAAACTAATAAAGTATTATTTCAATATTTTTGAAACATAGATGAATTCAAAATAGTAATCATCGAAATGAATACCATTTTCAATTCCCAGGCTCAGAGATCTTTTATCATGAGGTTGGAGAAATGATATTAGATTTTGACACTGAGATGAGAGATATACCGGTTTCGGCCTTGTTTGGCCTCATCAGTATCCCATACATCTCGGGGACATAATCTTCATATTATATTTGGAGCAATTAGTTGTGAAGTATATACTGAGTAAAATATTACAAAGTACTAAGGTGGTGACATCCAATTGCGTCAAAATGAAGTTTCATATCTCCAATCAAATGATAAAAAGAAGTCTGTACTTCCTCTTTCACTGAATGAGATTTCAGCAGTGGCTAAAAAATGTTCTCGATAAGGCCTTCGTGAAGGCAAAGAATTTTTTTTTTATTATTTTAGTAGATTTTGTTGTAAGATCAACCGTGTCATTTTATCTCCGCTTCAGAAATGAATGACCTTTCAAGTTGTTAGTAGTTGGAGAAATTTTTACAATCTTCTTTCAATTAATTTGGTTTCAATTATTTCAGCTCAGTTTCTCATCCAAATCGTGTGCAATATAATAAGCGATTCTGTACTTTCAATATGAGAGTAGAGTTAGCGTAAAATATCTTATTGAGAGTATGTGGATTGTAAAAGGAATTGACTTGACAAACCATCTACAATAATTTTGGGAATTCACTAGTTATAACAAAAGAGTGTGATTGTGAATTTTATTGTAGGTTTTCTGTTCTTGATATAATATAATTTTTTTATATTATTTTTTTTTCCTTTCCTATAATTTCATACAAAATCATCTCACACTGACAATAATATAAGTCAAAAAGGAGGTTGAAGACAATTAAAAAAGATTTAAGTTTAACTCAGATATCTATTGAAATATTGTCTGGGAGGTCTTTGCATATTATTCCTGAAAACTTTATTTTGTTTTTTCTCCCAGTCTCTGAAACAAGAAAATTTTTTTAAATAATAGCAGAAAGGCCCCTGCGTAAAAATTTGAGCACTAATTTGTCAGGCGCCAAAACTTTACAAGAAGAAATTGTTGCCTAACAATGAACAAAAAGAAAATACTTTGAACTTTGAAGCGTTAAGTTTCGGAGTCTGATTTA
The DNA here is from genome assembly GCA_038502775.1 of Hippodamia convergens. Classification (NCBI taxonomy): domain Eukaryota; kingdom Metazoa; phylum Arthropoda; class Insecta; order Coleoptera; family Coccinellidae; genus Hippodamia; species Hippodamia convergens. Next base: position 6,146,511 of record CM076612.1, on the reverse strand, counting down.
GACCAATCACAAAAATATCATCGATATATCGCCACCAAGTATTTTGTTTCTGTGAATATGTATCTATGTTTTTTTTCGTTTAAATATTATATATATATATATATATATATATATATATATATATATATATAATATATATATATATATATATATATAATATATACCATATATATATATATATATATATATATATATATATATATATATATATATTAGCGAGGATCCTACAGCTTCTGCCGCATCTCGCATTTCGATCTCCATACTTGTCGATTTCTCCAATCATCCTCATGAATTGCTCTATCCCTCATAATTTCAAAAACATTCTTCAACCAAGTTGTAGCAGGTCTTCCTCGTTTTTGTTTTCTGTTTATATTGTACTGGAATGCTCGTTTCGGCCATCTTTTATCCTCCATTCGTTGCACGTGACCATACCATATCAACTGTCGGGTTTCTATTCTTTCGGATGTTCTTAGTATTCTATTTGTCCTTCGACTTATTTCATCATTCGTTATATGTTCAATTCTGGATATTCGACATGACCTCCTCAAATAATCCATTTCAACGGTATCTATGTTTTCTTTTATTTTCTTGGTCATTTGCCAACACTCCGAACCATAAGTTAGAATAGGTTCTGCTATGGATTCGTACAAGGTTAATTTGTTCTTTAAAGAGATTTGGTATTACTTATGACTGGCGATAGAATCCCGAATTTTTTTAGCGGAAAAAAATCTGATGAAAATATGTTGAATGTTATATTATACAAAGATACTTGATTCAAAAATGAAATTGTTGACGCTAACATTTTTTACACAATTTTTTTTTTTATTCAAGCAGGTCCTTTTGGGCAAAATCGGGTTTTGATGACGGGACAAAACGGGGTCCCGTTTTAACCCATCCTTGGGGACCATGGATTGAGATTTATTATGTTTTTGTATTGGTTTCAGATGGTACGAAACTACGCAAGAAAGACAACTCGTCAAAATGAAAGAAGCGCCAGAAATGTGTTTACCGAAGCTCAAGAGTTATAGATTGTGAAATATATAATGAAGATCACATAACTAAGGGTTTTTGTGTTAATAAAATATGTTATTTCACCTACAAGTTCCTTATACACGAAGCCAGAGACAATACCCCATTTTTCCCCGTATACGGGGCAAAACGGCGTAAGGCCTGGCCTGTTTTCTGAAAAATACATGAAAAAACAACGTAAAAATTTTTATTTCTTTATTTAGTTGGCTAAACGCAAATGAAAACCAATTTAGCTAGCTAAGGTCAATTCCTATTATTATGGATGCAGTTTATACACACGCATATACAGGGTGTTTCAAGAAAAGGTGACCCCCTCTCTAGGATAGACAAAAAACTGAAAAATATTAGGGGTTTGTTCAGTAAAAAATTTTCGTAACGCTATCCGTGTTCAAGATACAGGGCGTTGAAAAAAAATTTAAAAAATATATACACATTTTTTACGATTTTGCCGAAACTACTGGTAACATTGTAATGAAATTTTATACGAATGTGTTTTGGAAGCTGATACATCTAATGAATGTGTTTTAATGTCTGACTCTCATGGAGGGCGCTGGTTACTCGGTTCGTACCAAGTTGTTTTGAACATAATTTTTTTTATATTAGATTTATTGAGCTAAATTTCGACCGATATCAAACATCACTCAATTTTGCAAATATGTAGTATATGTAGTGGCTACGAGGACTGGGGAAATATATATATATATATATATATATATATATATATATATATATATATGAATGAGAGAGCTAAAATAATACAATAAATGTTGAAACAAAAAGAACTGAAGAAATGAAAACCCTTTATGAAATGCCGACGTTTCGACCTTTATTTCTGGTCTTTTTCAAGGCTATTCACATGGAGTAAACCCCCTACGACATAACTGTTTAAATACTTAATATAGGCTTTAGTCAATAAATTAAAACTTCGGAATTATAATTTTTAATAACAGAGAAGCAGTTAGTTTGTAATCAGAATTCAGTATGAAACATTAGAAAGTTTAGTGAGTTGTATCATAAATACAAACTCGCAATATAAGAAGAACATTAAAATAAAACTCAATGTACAGCACAATTGAGACTAAAATTTTAAAATCAAGGCCATTGATCTAGTCCTGCACGAAGTCGGTGTCCCCGAAGAAGTCGTTCTCCTCTTCTCCATATGAAGTAAAGGGGCATTCAGTTTCAATGTGATGAACAGTCTGGCGAGGTTCTCCCCTGTCACAAGTCGATGTTTCAGTGAGTCTCCATCTATAGTATGACTCTCGGCAAATTCCGAAGTTCTTATCCTGTTTTCCACTCTAAGCGACGTAGTTCTATTCCTGGTAGGGATAATGTAAGATCTGGTATATGAACCGCTTGAGCCGGCTCCGAAGCTTCCCTGTTTTCTTTTCATTTATCAGTCAATTTGAAATTCTCTCCCACAAGTGGTTCTGGTAGTGGTAGGGAAGGAGATCTGGATTTCAGTCTCTGCAAGCCGGCATCGAGAAGGTCACTGTACACAGGAAGTAGGAGACTCAGCATTATTTCATTATATTCCCTCTGAGCCCTCTTGTCTGCGGATGGTGGAAGGTGCAATATTGCTCAGAACCGGGAACCAAGGCAAAGGTATGCTCTTCAAATAGCCGCTGATCATTTTCATTGTCTCATTGAGTTTCGTGTCGATAGTCTTCGCATGGCAGCAGTTTAGCCAGACTGGGGCACTATATTCAGTTATGGAGGAAACAAGGTATTTTGGGTAGATATTGTAACGCAGTAGATTATTGTTGAGATACACTTGGGGCTCTAGTCGTGCTTGTTCATTATTTAGGTGGAAGCACACCACTTCAGTTCTATTCATATTAAGGTGGACTTTCGAGCCGGGCGTCTATAGCGACAGTGGCGACGCGAGTAGCATGAAGTAGCATTCGAGCAGAGCGTTACTTACATCGCGACAGTGTCAAACGTCGTCAATGCCGAGCTTGAACTTCTATTGTCGTGTTTTCGTAGTTGACAGACGCCGCGTCACTGTCGCTCGGCTCGAAAGTCCACCTTTAGGGATTAGTCTCCAGTCGGCGAAATATTTCCCCAGCATTGAGAGATCTTCAGTCAGTATGTTCCTTGCCTCCTCCTTGGCTCTACTCCACGATGCAAGAGCCAGATCATCAGCATATCCGAACTTTCTTGACGTTGTATGTGGCATGTCGGAAATGAATATATACAGGGTGTTCCAAGTTCGACGGCCTATTAGGCGTTTCTGGAGAACTGGACCTATTTGGCGTTTCTGGAGAACTGGACCTATTTGAAATCTGAAAATTGGGATTATATTATTGTTTGACATTATCTACCGATCTAAAATATTCTTGGAGCCTGACCACTTTCAGTTATACAGGGTGTACAAAGTTCGGCGGCCTATTAGGCGTTTCTGGAGAACTAGACTTATTTGAAATCTGAAAATTGGGATTATGATATTGTTTGACATTATCTACCGAGCTAAAATATTCTTGGAGCCTGACCACTTTCAGTTATACAGGAAGCAAAAAAAAATTTTCAAAATTAATTTTTTCTGGTTTTTTCTATTTTAATTTGACAGAGTATGCAATTCAGAATACATTCGTACTTAAATCGTTGCATTCGTGGAAATACTTTCAAAAATATCGAGAAAAACCTGAAGAAAAAGCGAGAAAAGAGTATTCGGTATTATGTTTGTTATTCCTAATCTAGATACCTTAAGCACAAACCGTTTTCACATTTTTGAAGTCAAAGACTGTGGAAATATTGTACATTTTTAAAATTTTGAAAAACTCATCATAGGGTGTTCCAAATGTTGGGTCAAAAATTAGGATCAAGATTAGCCCATAACTTTCGCTTTTCAAATTAGAACCCTATTTTTTTATGATTGGGTTGGATTGTATGAAGAAAAATGATGATAGTGTTCTAACATGTTAATGCTACTAAAAATGATAATTCTTGAGTTATTCAGGATTTTCTGATTTTATGTGGTACGTAGCGTCAAATTCATTTAATCTGTTTCATATCAACTATGACCTTGGTCACAGAAGATGAATTATTCCACTAGTGACACACACTTAAATACATCCGTACTTAAATCGTTGCATTCGTCAAAATACTTTCCGAAATATAAAAAAAAACTGAACAAAAAAAGGTAGATAAGAGTATTCGGTATAATGTTTGCTATTTCTAATCTAGATATCTTAAGCACAAACCGTTTTCACGTTTTTGTAGTCGAAGACAGTGGAAATATTTTACATATTTAGAATTTTGAAAAACTCGTCACAGGGTGTTCCAAATGTTCGGTCAAAAATTGGGATCAAGATTGGCCCATAACTTTCGTTTTCCAAATTAGAACTCTATTTTTTTATGATTGCGTTGGATTCTGCGGAGAAAAATGATGATAATGTTCTATCATGTTGATACTCCTAAAATCAATAATTCTTGAGGTATTTAGTATTTTCTGATTCCATGTCGTACTTTTTTGAAACATAGATGAATTCAAAATAGTAATCATCGAAATGAATACCATTTTCAATTCCCAGGCGCAGAGATCTTTTATCATGAGGTTGGAGAAATGATGCGGGATACTGATGAGGCCCAACAAGGCCGAAACCGGTATATCTCTCATCTCAGTGACAAAATCTAATATCATTTCTCCAACCTCATGATAAAAGAACTCTGAGCCTGGGAATTGAAAATGGTATTCATTTCGATGATTACTACTTTGAATTCATCTATGTTTCAAAAATGTTCTCGATGTGCCTTCGTAAAGGCAAAGAATGTTTTTTTTTCTTAAAAACATCAGGCTTCACAGTCACAAAAAGAATTGGGCGTTTCCATCACTTTGAGAAACTAGCAAGCGGGTCCTGAATAGAGCCACTGTTAAAATCTCATTCAGTGAAAGAGGAAGTACAGATTTCTTTTTTTGCATTTGATTGGAGATGTGAAACTTCATTTTGACGCAATTGGATGTCACCACCTTAGTACTTTGGAATATTTTACCCATTACTTCACAAGCAATTGCTATAAATTCTGAAGTTTTTTGTGAAGATTTTGTCCTGAGATGTGCGGGATACTGATAAGGCCCAACAAGGCCGAAACCGGTATATCTCTCATCTCAGTGACAAAATCTAATATCATTTCTCCAACCTCATGATAAAAGATCTCTGAGCCTTGGAATTGAAAATGGTATTCATTTCGATGATTACTATTTTGAATTCATCTATGTTTCAAAAATGTTCTCGATGTGCCTTCGTAAAGGCAAAGAATTTTTCTTTTTCTTAAATCCATGTCGTACGTTGCGTCAAATTCATAAAATCTGTTTCATAACAACAATGATGAATGAATTATAGAAAAAGGTGTGTCACTAGTGAGTTATTGGAATAATTTATCTTCTATGACCAAGGTCATAGTTGATATGAAACATATTTAATGAATTTGACGCTACGTACGACATAAAATCAGAAAATCCTAAATTACTCAAGAATTATCAATTTTAGGAGCATCAACATGTAAAAACATTATCATCATTTTTCTTTGTACAATCCAACGCAATCATAAAAAAATAGGGTTCTAATTTGAAAAACGAAAGTTATGGGCCAATCTTGATCCCAATTTTTGACCCATCATTTGGAACACCCTGTGATGAGTTTTTCAAAATTCTAGAAATGTACAATATTTCCACATTCTTCGACTTCAAAAATGTGAAAACGGTTTGTGCTTAAGGTATCTAGATTAGGAATAACAAACATAATACCGAATACTCTTTTCTCTCTTTTTCTTCAGGTTTTTCTCGATATTTTTGAAAGTATTTCGACGAATGCAACGATTTGAGTACGAATGTATTCAGAATTGCATACTTCGACAAATTAAAAAAAAAACAGAAAAAAAATTTTTTGACAATTTTCTTTCCGCTCCCTGTATAACTGAAAGTGGTCAGGCTCCAAGAATATTTTAGCTCGGTAGATAATATCAAACAATATCATAATCCCAATTTTCAGATTTCAAATAAGTCTAGTTCTCCAGAAACGCCTAATAGGCCGTCGAACTTGGTACACCCTGTATAGGGAGTGAAAAAAATTAGAACAAAAATTTTTTTCTGCTTTTATTTGTTTTCGAATTTGATAGAGTATGCAATTCTGAATACATTCGTACTCAAATTCCATTCGTCGAAATACTTTCCAAAATAACGAGAAAAAACTGAAGGAAAAAAGGGAGATAAGTGTATTCGGTATTATGTTTGTTATTCCTAACCTAGATATCGTAAGCACAAACCGTTTCCACATTTCTGAAGGCGAAGAATGTATGGCGGCGGAGAGTCAATTCATATTTAATATGTGTGATTCACTGTCTTCTGCTGGGAGCCTTAGAGAGCGTTATTAATCGTGCAGCAATTTGGTTTGCTGATACTTCCGGTGGCTCGCGAGTAGGTAGGTTGGAGCTACCCAGCTTCTTCAAAATGCTCCAGGCCGACTAGATCTCTTAAAATCCATGCTGCCTGTCGTTTCTTCCCATCTTTTGAGGCGTTCTGTGTCCAGCCGGTTGATGAGCTCATCAGCTATCTCAGAGTTTCCACTGTTCTGGAATTCCGGATAGAGCTGCTATCCTGGTACGTATTCTCGGCGGCAGTCTCGGGGTATATACTTTTTCGCCGTTGTTATTATGATTTTTGTGAGTCTGTTGAAAATACTGCCTACTAGGGGGGATCCATCTGACGCTTCGTCTAACTGGGCAGCAAATTTATCCCACTGAGCCTCTCAAAGGTTCCACCTTAGCTTGGGTGCGAAGCAAATTATAGGGATCTTAATTCCAACCTCGAGAACCACTCGACGTGTGGAAAGTCAGCCGTTTTCGGGCATATTCTGACACAAAGCAGATGTCCGCGTTGGTTTGGGTGTTTCACGCAGCTGACCTGAACGTATTTCGTTCATTGGCATCGAAGATTAGGTGAAGATCCTGTGAGTCCACCCAGCACGCAAGACGCTCACAGTTCTCATCAGTAATTCGATATTTCCAATAAGTGTGATCGCTGTTGAAGTCGCCTGCGTATATAGCAGGATGTGGATAGACATCTAGCACGCTATCAAGCCAAGGTATCTGGGGTGGCATATAGATGTTGACCAATGCGATATCAGTTATTCTTGTTATTACTTGGTGGACATTTGAATTCACACTGAAATCTATCAGTATAACATTTCCGGTGTCTCTCCGGATGTAGGTTTCATTGCGATAGGGTAGCCCCAAGCAAGTGGAAACCCTGAATTTTGCATCTTCGGCGCTGTTGGTCTTCATTCTTCAGATGGTTTTCCTGGATGAAGGCCATGTCGATGTTATGTCTAGCAAGAGCTTCGAAATGTATTCACTCTTAGCTCTGCTAAGTCCTTCGGCTTTTATTTGCCCAATTCGGATTATTTCTCCGAGATTCTTTGTCTGTTGGTTCTGAGAACGACCATGGTTAGAAGACATTAAAGTACGTAAATCCATTCAGGAGATATTGTCTGGCCGCCGAAGTTCGTTAGTGGGTAATCAGAATCTCTAAGAAACATGCGCCATGGATGATTGACGTGGGGAGTGGCAATCCACTGCAATCCCCTCCCCATATCAATATAAGGGAACGGGATAAAGCAGTGAGGGGATATTTCAGAATTTTTGACTGTATTTAGTAAGAGTTGAAATTTTTAGAGATATGGGGTGAATCGCGTTCAGACGTCAACTTGTGGTTTGAAGTTCCTGATTGAATTAATAATTATTTTTTTAATACTCCTAGTAAAAATTCAGACAAATCGGTTTCTGATCATCGAAGAGACAATTAAAAAAAAGTTCTGAACGTTTTAATTTTCGCCTGGGAGATGAAAATGAAATCATTCTAGATCTGAAAAAATCGAGAATTGTGCGCCAGGCTCAGATGGTATTTCGATATCATTCATTGAAATTTGAGAGCCCGCATATTCTTCCATTTCTTATGAACATTTTCAACATTATCTTACTCAGTTGAAGGTGCCCAGTTCCCAGTTTCCTAGAAGTGTGCTCAGAGTTTAATCCTATCCTATACCAAAAAATGGTTTACTAAATAGTTTTCAGATGTGAGGTCGATCAGTATTATACTGCAGGATTGGTCCAAACAATAATGACGGTCTAGATCAATGGGATTCTGCCAGCAGTTCAGTCCGGTTTCCGTCAAGGTTATAGTGCCACTAATGCACTTCTTAATAGTAGGGGAGCCCACGATGCTAAAGTTGGATCTACTCGAACTTATTTTGACCAAGGTGTAGAGCACAGAACACAAATAATAAAAAATGCTAACTCTACTTATCGTTGGCGACAGTTTTAGCCACCATCTTAGGTGTCTGAAGTGGTAGGGGTTAGGCGGGGCGGGAAATTCAAATCAAATTTAAATATTTCCTGTGCTTATATTTACGGTTTTAATACCGATCCTATACTCAAAAAATAAAGAAAACAAGAATGTTGATAAATAAATTTAATGCATGAAAGTTATATTCAACATAAAAATTAAATAAATAAAAACTTTCCTGGAAATATCATAAATATATGAAGCAATAATGAATAGGCAAGATTTGTTGAAATCTCTTCAAATCACAAAATGCTTGTATTACTGCTGCTACAGTGTGTCTTACCTGTCAGGTTATCTCACTCACCTTCGTCTTCATGTAGGGATATGAGATATTGAAATAATTTTCAGTTGACTTTTTGAAGCATGCATACGTTCTCTTAGAATTAGCGAAGAGTACTGTGTACTTACCAACTTACCTGCATAAATCTAGATAAAGATAAACAATGGAAACAATGGAACAATTGGCCATCGTTCAATGTAACCTGTTCTTTCGAGCATTTCGGCCTTCGTCGTTGATTAGTTCTCGACGTTTCGCCAGTTCGAGTGGCTGGCATCTTCAGGAGTTATATTTCAGGAGATGTTCTTACTGGACCGAACCGCCTGATTGTGACGGGGACGCAGATTGTACGTCCTTATATAACCTCGGTCGGGGGGCGTGGCCGCACTTGACCGGTCTCGTAACGATACCGAACGCGCACCGGTGTCCGACCGGTTCATATCCGGTACCCGATCTTCATTCACTTCATGAACTCGGTTATTATTGGAGGGAAGTGGTTGTGTGTTTTTGAGTACTGGCACCCATCTTCTATTGACTTTCAAAGTTTCCTCCGATTTATTGAAATTCGTTGGGTGTTTATGAATTTCGATTGTTTTCCTGTAAAGCCTGGGGTAGTATGCGGTAGTGGTACACAACACTTGGGTTTGGTCGAATTCTATTGCATGATTCGTGTTGTTCAGTGTGTGTTCTGCGACGACGGATTTCTCTGAATGACCCAGTCTACAATTGGCCTTGTTTGAATATTGCCTTAATGTTATGTTTCCCCAGAATTCATCCGATTCTATCTGTCACCCGTGTGATAAACGGCAAGAATGCTTTTATTTCCGATTCTTGGCGACCAGATACATTGTCGTTGTTGTGTTCAGGCCTCTGTTTGATGTATCTATCGATGTCGTTTTTCTTGTAGCCGTTAGCCATGAGGGCGCGCTTCAAGTGTTCTAACTCGGTTGCTAGTTGTTCTGGCTCACAAATTCTTCTAGCTCTGTCGACTAGTGTTTTGATTAATCAAAACACAGAAAGTACAGAAAAGTCAGATGTTCTGTGATGTACCCCGCTAGGGTTGGTTCGGTCAATCGTCATACAGCAGAGGGATGGTAAATTATACACTGGAGTCTCATCGAGGGTGTTTATTTCTTAGACACAGATACACAATGAATGAATCATTCAATCAATGAGTTCAGTTCAACTCTGCTTTGTTTTGTTAGGAGGATATTTCATATATTTACATCGTTTACTGTTATTAAACAACAGCAGGTATTCATAACTATGGGTATAAACAATGTGTATAGGTCTTCATCACGTTTTTAGGATGATGTAAGGTTACTGGAACAGTTGAGACCTTGTTGTCTCAAGTATGATAAATATACAGGATGTTCCTATTGATACATACTACACCTTCCCTCTTTGAGAGAAAAAAAAATTTTTCTATGAAAGTATGAAAAAAATTTTTTTTTTTTTTTGACTTATCTATAGCTTAATACCTATATTTACATACATATATACATAACTTATCATAACTCATAATCTCAATGGATCTTACATCTACAGGGCTTAGTACATTATTTTCTTAATCTAATTATTTACATCACAGTCTCTTAATTCTAATCACTGATTAGTTAGTATAAGTCTTTATGAAAAATACGGTTTCACTCTGTTCTTGTGAACTTCTTTGAGTTTGTTCTTGTCCGTTTTCACAATAATGTTCGGGTTTCGCACTTCCACTATTTCGTAAGGACCGTTGAATAAGGGGTCAAGTTTATTATCAATGTTCTTATTATTCAAGAGCACCTTATTTCCTACTTCATAGTTTATCTCATTACATTGTCTGTCGAAACTTTCTTTTCTTTTTAATTTTACCTTTACCAGGTTTTCTCTAGCATCTTTCCACGCCGTTTGTAACCTATATTTTAGTTCAAGAGGATAGTTGTCAAAATTGTATATTGGATCTATCGGCTTTTTAAATTTTGTGGAAATCTACTAAGTTTTCCAAAAACTAATTCGTAAGGACTATAGCGAGTTGAAGAGTTCACGGTATTGTTATATGAAAAACACCAATACGGAACCCAATTACTCCAGTTGTTACTTTCCTTAGCTGTGTGCATACGAAGGAAAGTTCCTAAGTGTTTATGCGAATTTTCAAGCGCACCTAGTGTTTCGTGGTGATGAGCTGTTGAATTGAAACGTTTAATTTTGAGCAAATCACACGATTCACTAAATATTCTTGATAAGAATTCTGTGCCTTGGTCTGTAACAACTTCAGAAGGTATACCATACCTTAAAACAAAGTTTTGAATAAAAGACTTTGAAACTGTTTCCGCTTCTTTGTTTGGAAGTGGGTAACACTCTACGAATTTGGTTAAGTCACATTGATTTGTGAGTATATATTTATTATTTTCAATGTCAGTGGGTAATGGACCTACAAGATCTAGAAAAATTTTCTGAAAAGCAGACGAAGCTGTGGTAGTGATTGTCAAAGGTTCCTTTTTAGGTAAGGAATGTTTATGACGTTGGCACTCATCACACTTCTTTACAAATTTTTCAACATCAGATCTCAATCCATTCCAAAAATACTCTTTTTTGATATTATTGAACATGCGCTCGATACCTGCATGTCCACCGGTTGGAAGCATGTGAAAATCGTTCAGAATTATTTGCCTTAGTTCTCTGTCTTCGATTCGCGTTACATCTCTTATTATATTAATTTTTAAGGATGTTCCTAGAATTTCTTTCTTGTAATTTGTCAACATATTCAAAAATTTTTCGTTACTAGCTAGCTTCATGAGGTACAATTCTGATATATTATTTTCTGCGCATAATTTTTCCAGTTTCCTCAACGATATACCTAAGTCGTACGCTGATCGGATTTCCTGGTTAATGAAAATAATTTGTGAATTCACATTGTATATTAAATAATCATGGTATTCCTCTGAATGTTGATTTTTCAAATTACGAAATTCTGTTTCTGGAAGTGGCTTTAACTCAACACTTTTGGTTGGACGTTTTAAAACTTCGACAACAACAGGGTGATCAATCCTTTTGCCATCGGAGGCATTCGTCTCAAGTTGTTTAGAACCTACTTCATTTTTAGTTCGGGATCTCGTAATGACGCTTATGTTTCCAACTATCCCGTTTGTCATTTCTTTGAGTTCTTCTGAATCTATTTTAATACGCGATAAGGCATCTGCTGTAACGTTTTCTGAACCTTTTACATAATGAACCGTGAAGTCATAATCTTCTAAAATCAAACGTTGTTGGCCTGATTGACGAATCGTCGACCGCGACCTTGCACTTGTTTCGCTTTTGCTGAATTGAAGTTTCGTTTGTTCGAATTATTTCAACGGTCATAACCTTTCTTCGAATGTTTATAATTGCCTTCACGATTGAAATTATTTCGATAGGACATATTTCCATTGACATTGGCTAAAACAGGTAATGATTCTGGTGACTTTTTAGTTATTAGAATTTTTTTTTTCATATCCAATATCAACTCTTCAACTTTCTAATACTATCGCTTCAATCTCGATTTTGCGTTCATAATTTAATTTTGAGAATTTAATTAATTAGAGATTTTTTTTACCTTGATCATCCAGTATATCTTTATATAATTCTATGGCATCAATCAATTGCAGAACCGATTCTTCTGCGTTTGTTATAGATGGCAATAAAGAGGATGCTGTCCTTAAATCAAATTTTTCAGCCATTGTTAATTTTTCCAATTGACTTTTATCTTCAATTAATTTAAGTCTTGCTTGAAGCAATATCCTAGATTATGACAATGGACTTTCTATGATTGAAGACTACTCAATGCTTCGAGAAAACTTGGTTCCGGCTTGACATTTAGTTTTGTGAATTTATATTCTAACTTATTAATTCTATCGGTCCGTTCCCTACGTTCTCGCGGCTCTTTTTTTATATTATCGAGAAATTTTTGGGACACAGCACTTAGTTCCGCAAATAGTACCTCACTTTCCATGAACAATCATAATAGGGAAACAAAAAAGAAAATTCTTACGGTCGCACTTAAAACAAATATTGGTGGCTTCTCTTCATCTCCAACTTCACCCTCTTCTTTATGCCTTTTTTCACCTTCCAGTATTCCCAATATCTTGATTGTCCTGATTCCATCTCGTATTGTTGTTGGTGCCAAATTATATACTGATGATGGAAACCATATTTACCTCTAACTGCATGGGACTGGCAGGATCGCCATGTGATGTACCCCGCTAGGGTTGGTTCGGTCAATCGTCATACAGCAGAGGGATGGTAAATTATACACTGGAGTCTCATCGAGGGTGTTTATTTCTTAGACACAGATACACAATGAATGAATCATTCAATCAATGAGTTCAGTTCAACTCTGCTTTGTTTTGTTAGGAGGATATTTTATATATTTACATCGTTTACTGTTATCAAACAACAGCAGGTATTCATAACTATGGGTATAAACAATGTGTATAGGTCTTCATCACGTTTTTAGGATGATGTAAGGTTACTGGAACAGTTGAGACCTTGTTGTCTCAAGTATGATAAATATACAGGATGTTCCTATTGATACATACTACAGTTCAAGTCAACTTCAAACACTGAAGTTGACAAATGGAGTGATTCTGTCAGAGATAACAGAATTATTAATGAAAGTCGAACTCCAAACAATGCTGATCAGGACGGAAGAGACGTATAGACTGGGCAATGGGAAATTGTTACGAACAGAAAAACACGTCGTAGCGTAAAGAAAATTGTTAGTACTGGTGAAAATAAAACATGCGGAAATATTACAGGTGCTCCCAGAAAAAAATGGATTCATGTAGGTAAAATTGCCGGAAAAGATGTTTCCGTGGAGGATATTAGAGACTATTTACAAAAGAACGGAATTACAAATTCTGAGTTAATTGGAAGAAACTCTTCCTTCTCATTGGGAATTGCAAATGATGATATTTTTAAAACTATATTTAGTAGAACATTTTGGGCGGATGGAATTGTGATCAGAGAATTTAATTTTCGAAATTTTTTTTGGACGAAACCTCAAACGGATCCCCCAGAGTAACTAATGTTTTTGAGAATTCCAACAGATGCTTATCACTTATGCATCAAAATATACCGAACATTTCAACTACCTTCCTGAGACTTACTTCCTGTTTACAGGACTATAAGCCAGATATTTTAGCGATTACTGAGTACTGGTAAGATAGTGATCAGTTGAGTTTTTATCATTTCCCAGAATATAACTTTATATCTAGTTTTTGTCGTGGCCCTGGCCAACATGGAGGCTCAGCAATTTTTTGCAGGGGTTGTCTTAAGTAGTCAAGGCGTACTTATCTAGAGTCTCTTTCAATTCCATCTGTCTTTGAGTGACCTCCTACTCCACTGTTGGAAAATTTCGATCTCTTCTTGGAGAATATATGTAAGATTTGTGGAAACTGTCTGAATGAAAATGTAAAATGTATTTTTACTCTCCAGTTCAATGTTCATATAGGTGTGGATTCTAGAGAGTTTCGTGAATTTTTGGCGCTGTTAGCTCAGTTTGATATGGTTCCAACTATAAAGGAACCAACACGAATAACTGCCACCTCCAAATCAATGTATTGATAATATTTTCATAAACATCAAAGATTATAGTGATGCCTATGCTATGCGGCACATTTATCTGATCATCTCGCCCAGTTCATTAGGTTCAACTTCAATACAATGAGTTATGAAAAAGTTGAGTTTAAGACTAGACGTTTTACCGAAGACGCGATAATTAATTTCATTTCTGAAATCACAAATGTTGTTTGGGATGATGTTTATGCACTTCCCATTGATGCTGTCAACGGAGCATGGGATTGTTTCATGGCTACTTTTGCTGAGGTTTTCAATGCTCATTTTCCTGAAGTCTCAGTTACTCGTTCAAATAGGATAAAAACTAAATTTGTACCTACGCCTCATCTGATAGCAATAAAAAACCAGCTTGACATAATATATATTGTGACTATGAGCAGACCATCTTTTAATATATAAATATAAAAAACTAAAGCTTAAGTATGATATTGAATGTCGGCGTGCCAAACAAAAATATTTTGCGGATGTGATAGAAAATTCGAACAATAAATCAAGAATGTGTTGGCAAATTGTTAATCAGCTAACAGCTAACCAACAAATCACGTAAAGTTGTGTGCCCAACCATAAATGGTGACCCGTCAAACACTGTTGAAGCATTTAATAGATATTTTATTGACATAGTACCTAATCAGGGTTCACCTACTGATAATCATAACAAGTCTTTTATCATGTTTGAGATCACGGAATCAGAGATTTTGAAAGCTGCCAAAAATGGAAAACAAATCATCTAGTGGTTATGATGGTATTCCCATCACAATTATCAAGAGATGTATTAACCATATTGTAAAACCTATATGTAAAATCATGAATAATGCTTTTGTAACGGGTTTCTTTCCTGAGTCATTGAAGATCTCTATTATCAAACCATTACATAAAAAGGGCGACCCCGACGATTTGAATAATTATAGGCCCATCAGCTTGATCGCAACTTCTGCTAAGCTTTTTGAGAAAACTCTTGCGGACAGATTCATGAAGTTTTTTCTCAAGTTTGGAATCCCGAGTGGTGCCCAGCATGGTTTTCTGAAATCAAGAAGTACTGAAACAGCCCTTTACTGCTTCACTAGGGCGATCATGGACGCTTTGGAGTGTGGTGATATTCCAACTGGATTATTCGTTGACTTCTCCAAAGTGTTAGACTCAGTGGACCATTCAATCCTATTGAGGAAATTGGAGAAGTGCGGGATTCGTAACGAGCAACTCAGAGTTATTAAATAATATTTGGAGAGATAGTTTCAATGACGGTTCAGGGTGTGACTTATTTATCGTCACCAGCACTGACTAATAGGGGAGTTCCCCAGGTAAGCATCCTGGGACCGCTACTGTTTTTGGTTTATATTAATGACCTACCTGAGTTGTTGTTGGCAAACGGTGTGTCTCCTTTCATCTATGCTGATGACACGAATATGCTCCTGATCTCTGACAGCGTAACGTCGCTGCCAGATGATATCATTGTTTATTGTTTATTTTTTATTGTTTACTGTTACAGCGAACGTACAACAATATTTTGACCCATCAAATTTACATGGGGAGTCATAATAAATTACAATAATGTAACATTTCAGGCTAATAACATGTAACGTGAATAAGACAGTAGACATTTCACACAATGGACAAACATATTAATATATAATCGGATCTGCGAAGTATTCCTCAATGCTGTAGTAGGCTTTCTGAACCAGCTTTCTCTTGAGTAAATACCGTATTTTCTTGCTGCTCATAGATTTATACTCATCTGGCAGTGAATTATAAATTTTTATTGCCAGGTGATTCACACTCAGTTGTGTTGCCGAGAGCCTATGATACGGGATGACGAATCTATTCGCATTTCTGGTATCATAAGAATGATTGAAGTTGTTCTTGACTAATTCATCCTTGTGGGCATGGACAAAAGTGATGCACTCCATTATGTAAACTGAGGTAAGAGTAAGAATATGTTCTTGCCTGAACAATGGCCTGCAGCTTTCAGTTCTCTTAGCACCACATAATATTCGGATAGCATATTTCTGCTTTATGAAGATGCTGTTTATCAAGAGGGCAATGACTTCTGTAGAGGCTTGGTGTCGTGATAATCGACTCTCTGTCAATGTATCAAAAACAGAGGGTGTTGTCTATTCAACAACCAGATCTAAGATTACACTTGCCGTCAATTTAAATGTATCGAAGCATCCAATAGATATTGCTTCCCACTCCAGAACTCTTGGCATTAATATCGATAGACATCTTAAGTGGTGTCCTCATGTCGACTATATCAACAAAAAATTTAATTCGGTCATCTATATGCTAGGAGTGCTGAGAAAGCAATTAAATTTCACTGCTCTCAAGATAGTTTACTAGTTTACTTTTCTAGCGTGCAGTCTCGGTTGAGCTACTGTATTGTTTCGTGGGGGATGGTATAACCGCTGCGGAGTCCTTTTTCAAAACACAAAAAAGAGCAATCCGTGTCATGTGTGGCATGGGTTTTAGGGAGTCATGTCGTGGAATGTTCAAGAGTAAAGGTGTTTATTGTTTGTATATGAAAATGGTATATTTTTTGACAAGTATCGGAACCAAAATGATACGAGGCAGATGTTTCCTTTGTTTTACCCAGTGCATCACCTCGCCATGAGTGAGAGTGCCACCACATACTGGTGCATTAGACTATTTGATTGTTTCCCGCAAGAGATCCGAATGTTAGAGTTTAAAGGTTACAGGAACGAAATCTTGAAGTTTTTAATTAATGCTGAACCTTACACAGTGGACAATTTCATGGTGGCTTGTAAAACGTGGAGTCCTTGTGAACTTTAAAATAGTTTTTTTTGTGTCCTTATTTTTAGTGGAATATTTTTTTTCATCTATTTTCTTCTTTGTTGAAACTTGTACAATTGATTATGAAAATAAATTTAATTATTATTATTATTATATTATTCCCTTACGTTGGCATGGATGATGATTCGAGGTGTTGTGTAGATATCTGTCGGTGGTGTAGGTTTTCGGTATACAGTGTGTCCTAGAGTAGTTTCTTTCCGTGTGACAAGTACATCAAGGAAAGTCAGATTTCTGTTTTCGTCTTTTAATTCCATTGTGAACTGTATACTTGGGTGCATGTTATTTATGTGTGCCAGAAACTCATTGAGCTTTTCTCTTCCATGACTCCATATGACGAATGTGTCATCTACATATCGAAACCATACTTTCGGTTTGAGAGGTGAGGTATTCAGAGTTTTCTTTTCTAATTTCTCCATGAAGTAGTTCGCTACCACTGGGGCTAGTGGATTACCCATTGATATTCCATCAGATTGTTCGTATATTTCCTGGTTGGAGGTGAAATAGGATGATGTAAGGCATATTTTAAATAGCTCGCTGATGTCTCTTGGAAATTTCTGCTCTATCTCTACCACTGCTTCATTCAGTGGAACATTTGTGAACAGTGAAACCACATCGAAACTGACCAGGATATCATTGGTTTCGACTTCGATATTTTTGATCTTCTCTATGAAGTGAGCGGAGTCTCTTATGTACGTGGTTGTTTTTCCGACATGTGGCTGTATGATTGTGACTAGATGTTTTGCTAGGTTGTACGTTGAAGAACCTACTGTGCTGACAATCGGACGGAGAGGTATGTCTTTTTTGTGGATTTTAGGTGGTAATCCATAAAATCTTGGAAGCGAGGCCTCGCTTCGGCACAGTCTTTTCTGTAGTGATCCCTCCAGCGAAGATGCTTTTATCAGTTTGTTGATTTTTCTGATGGTCGCCTGTGTTGGATCTTTTTTGAGCTTTCTGTATACTGGGGGTTCTAAGAGCTCGCTGATCTTTTTGTTGTAGTCGCTCTTGTTCATGACTACTGTGGCGTTCCCTTTGTCGGCACCTAATATCAGTATGCTATCGTCCTTGTCGAGTTCTTTGATCAAGGACCATCTCAACTCCTTCAAGGATAGAAGGGACCCACTCAGTACACCGGGTGTATGCCGAATTCCGTGCAGCTGTGGGAGTGTATACATCGGTACAACGAAACGATCCATCAACACGAGGATCAAGGAACACAAGGCCAATTGTAGACTGGGTCATTTAGAGAAATCGGCCGTCGCAGAACACACACTGAACAACACGAATCATGCAATAGAATTCGACCAAACTCAAGTGTTGTGTACCACTACCGCATACTACCCCAGGCTTTACAGGGAAGCAATCGAAATTCATAAACACCCAACGAATTTCAATAAATCGGAGGCAACTTTGAAAATCAATAGAACATGGGTGCCAGTACTGAAAATCACACAACCACTTCCCTACAATAATAACCGGGTTCATGAAGTGAATGAAGATCAGGTACCGGATATGAACCGGTTGGACACCGGCGCGCGTTCGGTATCGGGACGAGACCGGTCAAGCGCGGCCACGCCCCGCAACCGAGGTTATATAAGGACGTACAATCTGCGTCACCGCCACACTCAGGCAGTTCAGTCCAGTGAGAACATCTCTTGAAATATAACTCCTGAAGATGCCAAACACTCGAACTGGCGAAACGTCGAGAACTAATCAACGACGACGGCCGAAATGCTCGAAAGAACAGGTTAATAATAATAATAAACAATCTTTATTCCGAGGAAAATATCTGTACATACAATTAATTACATATACAGTAAATTAAATGGAATAGTGTCATGAAAAAAAGGAAAAAATACATACTATTTCATCTACATCTATATTCTTCCATAGAGTAGGGCTCAAGTTTTAGAAGTATATTTTTTATTTCTCTTTTAAAACTCTTTAAAGAGTTGATTTTTTTGATATTTCCAGGCAGTTCATTGAATAGTCTAATTGCTGAATAAGATGGATGTTTCTCATACATGGTTAGTCTATGTTCCGGAAATAATATATTAGTGTTTCTTGTATTGTATTCATTTGTTGAAGAACATTGTATAAACTTATTCATATTTTTGAAGATATATATTAAACATTCATATACATACAGAGCAGTAACTGTCATAATGTTATTTTCCCTAAATTTACCTCTACATGATGCTCTATATTTGATCTTGAACAAATTCCTTATGACCCTCTTTTGAACCTCTTTTGAACAATAAAAATCTCATGTATACGTGAATTTTCCCCATAGAAGATTAAACCATACTTCATGACGCTTTCAAAATTGAAAAAATAAAAGATTTTCAAAGTTTTCTCATCTACATATCTGCTTATTACCCTAATATTATAATTTATTGAATTCAATCTTTTTTCTATACAGGGTCTTTCACGAGGAACCTCACCCATATTTATACGGGAAACTACTGAACGTATTTTCATGAAATTCAGCACTTATAAGTATTTCACGATGCTGATGAAATCTAAAATATTTTAAAGGCATGAGCACCTCCGGTTTTTCCGGAAATGACGTCAACTTCCGTTTTTCAAATTAGAACACCATTTTTTTATTGCAGAAATAGATTCCTTAGAAAATTTCAAGTTATTTTGATGTAACATTTTTCAGTTTTGGTTGGAAAATTCTCTCTGAGCGGGAAAATTCGAAAAAAAAATCGAAAATAGAGCTCCGCTGAAACAAGGATAACTTCGAGGTTTTTGGATGGAAAATTTTCAATTTTGGGATTTTTCAAGATGTAAGATTGATGTATCCACTTTAAAAATCGAAATCGCGATTCATGATACAGGGGGTGAAAAAATCGCTTTCAAAGTTAGGGATGACAAAATCGTGAAAAATCAATTTTTTCAAATTAGAACCCCATTTTTTTATGGCAGATATTGAATCTACGTTAAAAAATAATGTGAGTGTATGCATCACACCCCTTGCCCTAAAGTGGATATTTTCTGAGTTATTCACAAAAAACTGTTTTTCGTCTTGAATTTTCAGCTATTTCTTTTCCCTTCACGCCAAAAAGATGAAATTTTCAGGGACTGTTATTTGAACCATGCTGTAGATTTTTCACCCCTTCTTGAAACCGACTTCAAGTTACTATTAGGAGAACCATGGCAAACTCTCGCAGTTATAACTAGAGAAGATGCTCAAAGTTTTGACCGTTAATTTCTAGACATTTATTTATACGTCTCAGGAATGCTTCGTGCGTTGCTCTTCTTATTTCATCGGGAGGAAGAGATCTGCAAAAGTGTTTAAAAACCAAATTGAGTTTCAAAACCATGAATCTAAAAATCTAAAAAACCTGAACGCATTTCTGACTCGTTCTATGCAGTCCTCTTTATCAGTCAAGGGAGTTGAGTAGACAATATTTTTTATCCTACCATAAACATAATAGTCTAAAGGAGTTAAATCGGGAGAACGTGTTGGCCAAAGATGTGGACCATTGTTCGCCAACCATCGATATTCAAATAGCCTGTAGAGGATATTTGACACATTGAGTGAATTGTGTGGAGGCGCGCCATCTTGTTGATACCATAAGTCATTATGGTTCTGTACTAGCGGCTCAATTATTTGAGTCAATATGTCAGAATATCTATCTCCTAAGGGAGAACATTCTTTAAATAATGCAAACATGTGTAGTGTTCTATCTTACCAGTTAAAGTCCCATCATAAATGTGAACATCGAGAATTGCATTATTTTTGATGGCGCAAAAAACATTGAAACTCCAGGTCTCTTGAAAGTTCCATTGTCTGAAGTGGTGGTTGTTCTCTTCATCCCAATAATGACTGTTATGCCTATTGAAAGAACCATTCTTTGTGAATTTAGATTCATCTGTCCAAATTATACAGTCCAAAAAGTTTTCATTCTCTTGAAATCGAATCATCATAGCTTCGCAAAACTCTGTTCTCCTGACGAAATCAGATTCCTTCAAATGCTGTACCCTATTGAATTTATATGGGTGCATTTTATGTTTTTTTTAATATTCTCCAAACACTCGATTGAGATAATCCCAGATCAATCCCGGCATCTTTGAGAGAATTTTGAGGATTCACACGAAAATATGCAAGAACTGTAATTTCGTTGTTTTCATCTTCTACTACACTTTTTTCTCTGTCTATAGTTTTCTTAACGAAAGATCCGACATTTCTCAAGTTTGTCATGGTTCTGTTAATGGTATCTCTCGTTGGTCTGGGTCGGTCAGGAAACCTCTCAATGAACAGTCGAATTGTTCTATCTACAACTTTATTACATTTTCCATGAAGTAGAATGAGATTTAAATAATCTTCATTGGTAAAATTAGGCATAGTGATCGATTTTATAACTTAATACGAATTATCACCAAATTAATAGTAAACACAAAATGCTACTGAATAAAGAGGAATTTGGCAGATGTAATTAATGATATCTATCATTAAAAAAAAAGAATGTAAAACATGGTAAGTTTTTGCATATGGTTCATAAGGAATTATTTATTTATCACTGGAGAGAAAACCGATGGCCGATTAGTTGAAATAAAGAGGTTTCCGATACAAATTCGAATCAAAATTCGCCATCTATTTAGGAACAACCTGTAACTTTTTTCTCTTGCATATTAGGGTAGTAAAATCTAAAACATGGTTTAAGTAACAGTTCCTGAAAATTTCATCTTTTTGGCGTGAAGGGAAAAGAAATAGCTGAATATTCAAGACGAAAAACAGTTTTTTGTGAATAACTCAGAAAATATCCACTTTAGGGCAAGGGTGTGATGCATACACTCACATTATTTTTTAACGTAGATTCAATATCTGCCATAAAAAAATGGGGTTCTAATTTGAAAAAATTGATTTTTCACGATTTTGTCATCCCTAACTTTGAAAGCGATTTCTTCACCCCCTGTATCATGAATCGCGATTTCGATTTTTAAAGTGGATACATCAATCTTACATCTTGAAAAATCCCAAAAATGAAAATTTTCCATCCAAAAACCTCGAAGTTATTCTTGTTTCAGCGGAGCTCTATTTTCGATTTTTTTTTCGAATTTTCCCGCTCAGAGAGAAGTTTCCAACCAAAACTGAAAAATGTTACATCAAAATAACTTGAAATTTTCTAAGGAATCTATTTCTGCAATAAAAAAATGGTGTTCTAATTTGAAAAACGGAAGTTGACGTCATTTCCGGAAAAACCGGAGGTGCTCATGCCTTGAAAATATTTTAGATTTCATCAGCATCGTGAAATACTTATAAGTGCTGAATTTCATGAAAATACGTTCAGTAGTTTCCCGTATAAATATGGGTGAGGTTCCTCGTGAAAGACCCACTACTGAACGTATTTTCATGAAATTCAGCACTTATAAGTATTTCACGATGCTGATGAAATCTAAAATATTTTAAAGGCATGAGCACCTCCGGTTTTTCCGGAAATGACGTCAACTTCCGTTTTTCAAATTAGAACACCATTTTTTTATTGCAGAAATAGATTCCTTAGAAAATTTCAAGTTATTTTGATGTAACATTTTTCAGTTTTGGTTGGAAAATTCTCTCTGAGCGGGAAAATTCGAAAAAAAAATCGAAAATAGAGCTCCGCTGAAACAAGGATAACTTCGAGGTTTTTGGATGGAAAATTTTCAATTTTGGGATTTTTCAAGATGTAAGATTGATGTATCCACTTTAAAAATCGAAATCGCGATTCATGATACAGGGGGTGAAAAAATCGCTTTCAAAGTTAGGGATGACAAAATCGTGAAAAATCAATTTTTTCAAATTAGAACCCCATTTTTTTATGGCAGATATTGAATCTACGTTAAAAAATAATGTGAGTGTATGCATCACACCCTTGCCCTAAAGTGGATATTTTCTGAGTTATTCACAAAAAACTGTTTTTCGTCTTGAATTTTCAGCTATTTCTTTTCCCTTCACGCCAAAAAGATGAAATTTTCAGGGACTGTTATTTGAACCATGCTGTAGATTTTTCACCCCTTCTTGAAACCGACTTCAAGTTACTATTAGGAGAACCATGGCAAACTCTCGCAGTTATAACTAGAGAAGATGCTCAAAGTTTTGACCGTTAATTTCTAGACATTTATTTATACGTCTCAGGAATGCTTCGTGCGTTGCTCTTCTTATTTCATCGGGAGGAAGAGATCTGCAAAAGTGTTTAAAAACCAAATTGAGTTTCAAAACCATGAATCTAAAAATCTAAAAAACCTGAACGCATTTCTGACTCGTTCTATGCAGTCCTCTTTATCAGTCAAGGGAGTTGAGTAGACAATATTTTTTATCCTACCATAAACATAATAGTCTAAAGGAGTTAAATCGGGAGAACGTGTTGGCCAAAGATGTGGACCATTGTTCGCCAACCATCGATATTCAAATAGCCTGTAGAGGATATTTGACACATTGAGTGAATTGTGTGGAGGCGCGCCATCTTGTTGATACCATAAGTCATTATGGTTCTGTACTAGCGGCTCAATTATTTGAGTCAATATGTCAGAATATCTATCTCCTAAGGGAGAACATTCTTTAAATAATGCAAACATGTGTAGTGTTCTATCTTACCAGTTAAAGTCCCATCATAAATGTGAACATCGAGAATTGCATTATTTTTGATGGCGCAAAAAACATTGAAACTCCAGGTCTCTTGAAAGTTCCATTGTCTGAAGTGGTGGTTGTTCTCTTCATCCCAATAATGACTGTTATGCCTATTGAAAGAACCATTCTTTGTGAATTTAGATTCATCTGTCCAAATTATACAGTCCAAAAAGTTTTCATTCTCTTGAAATCGAATCATCATAGCTTCGCAAAACTCTGTTCTCCTGACGAAATCAGATTCCTTCAAATGCTGTACCCTATTGAATTTATATGGGTGCATTTTATGTTTTTTTTAATATTCTCCAAACACTCGATTGAGATAATCCCAGATCAATCCCGGCATCTTTGAGAGAATTTTGAGGATTCACACGAAAATATGCAAGAACTGTAATTTCGTTGTTTTCATCTTCTACTACACTTTTTTCTCTGTCTATAGTTTTCTTAACGAAAGATCCGACATTTCTCAAGTTTGTCATGGTTCTGTTAATGGTATCTCTCGTTGGTCTGGGTCGGTCAGGAAACCTCTCAATGAACAGTCGAATTGTTCTATCTACAACTTTATTACATTTTCCATGAAGTAGAATGAGATTTAAATAATCTTCATTGGTAAAATTAGGCATAGTGATCGATTTTATAACTTAATACGAATTATCACCAAATTAATAGTAAACACAAAATGCTACTGAATAAAGAGGAATTTGGCAGATGTAATTAATGATATCTATCATTAAAAAAAAAGAATGTAAAACATGGTAAGTTTTTGCATATGGTTCATAAGGAATTATTTATTTATCACTGGAGAGAAAACCGATGGCCGATTAGTTGAAATAAAGAGGTTTCCGATACAAATTCGAATCAAAATTCGCCATCTATTTAGGAACAACCTGTAACTTTTTTCTCTTGCATATTAGGGTAGTAAAATCTAAAACATGGTTTAAGTAACAGTTCCTGAAAATTTCATCTTTTTGGCGTGAAGGGAAAAGAAATAGCTGAATATTCAAGACGAAAAACAGTTTTTTGTGAATAACTCAGAAAATATCCACTTTAGGGCAAGGGTGTGATGCATACACTCACATTATTTTTTAACGTAGATTCAATATCTGCCATAAAAAAATGGGGTTCTAATTTGAAAAAATTGATTTTTCACGATTTTGTCATCCCTAACTTTGAAAGCGATTTCTTCACCCCCTGTATCATGAATCGCGATTTCGATTTTTAAAGTGGATACATCAATCTTACATCTTGAAAAATCCCAAAAATGAAAATTTTCCATCCAAAAACCTCGAAGTTATTCTTGTTTCAGCGGAGCTCTATTTTCGATTTTTTTTTCGAATTTTCCCGCTCAGAGAGAAGTTTCCAACCAAAACTGAAAAATGTTACATCAAAATAACTTGAAATTTTCTAAGGAATCTATTTCTGCAATAAAAAAATGGTGTTCTAATTTGAAAAACGGAAGTTGACGTCATTTCCGGAAAAACCGGAGGTGCTCATGCCTTGAAAATATTTTAGATTTCATCAGCATCGTGAAATACTTATAAGTGCTGAATTTCATGAAAATACGTTCAGTAGTTTCCCGTATAAATATGGGTGAGGTTCCTCGTGAAAGACCCTGTATATGTAATATGGTCGTTCCAGTTCAAGTGTTCGTCAATATAAAATCCCAGGAATTTTGTAGATTTTTCTGGTTCTCTCTTTAAGTTGGAGAAATTTATAGTTGAAGGTGTTTCAATATTTTGCTGACTTGTTCTGAATAATATACCATATTTCAAAGAATTATTCATGATATGGCATAAAACGTCTGCTATCTCATTTATGCAGAATTTAATCAGGCTGGCTGGTATTTCATCATCACCACTTGAGTTTTTATTTTTCAATTCATTGCACAGTTCTTTGATTTCAAATAATGTTATTCTGGGATGTGACATTCCGAAACAAATCTGGTGCAGTCGATATCAAGAAATTATTATAATTGTTTGCAGCTATCCCAGGGTCACCCTCAAAATATGTGTCTGATACAGAGTTCTTTCCAGTTATTTCATTGAAAACATTCCACATAGCTTTCATTTTGTTGTCTGATTTATAAATATTGTACTTGTACCTATTTTGATCTCTTTTCAGCAAGAAGTTTCTGATATTCTCTTTAAAGATTGTTATATATTGGTCTGATTTCAGGTCTGTAAGTTAATATAACCCCCAAAGTACTCAGTAGATTTTTACACTGTAATACATCATATTTAAGATAGTGTCCCTGCACTAAGGGGGCCTCCGAGTCAAACGAAAAGCTTTGAATGGGGGCCCCAATAACTATTGAACTTGCTTGGGGTGTTCTCCTATTTTGGTGATCTCCAATTTTGGTGATCTCCAAGTTATAATAGGCGCATCCACCTTTTAGTTTTTTAAATAGTCTGGAAATGTTAGAAAATCATGGTAGGTATGAACACTTGAAGTATGAATTCGGGGTTGTTGTGGTATTCGGTGGTATTAGTTGTATGTTTTCCTATAGCTCTATTTATGATATACGTCGAGTAGTTTTTTTTTCTAATAATAATAGTGTTTATTTGTAGAATTCTTGCAAAACATACAGAATAATAATAAAAAATTTACAAACAATTCAGAAATAAACAAGATGAAATCCACTAAAACCGAAGTTGTTTTGGTTCAAGATATTTCTCACCTTTTTCAGGTTGGATTTGTGGAATTTCGTGTCGCTAAGTTTCAATGATCTTTTTATGAGGTTGTCCATTATGTAATTTTTTTGTTTCATGCTGTGGTTACTGTAGAAGTTGATACATCTGTTGATGCTTAATGGTTTGGTGTACCAATCAGTTATCAAGTTCTCTCCTTCCCTGATGACTAACAAAATAAGGAAAGGTGAACATTGGTTCTTTTCTTCTTTAAGTGTGAATTGGATCTTGTCATGATATGAGTTGAAGGCTGTGAGTGTTTCCTGTATTTTGTCAGATGGGACTAGCATCAGTGTATCGTCGACGAAAAGTTTTAGGAGAGGAGTGTTGAAATCCAATCTGTCCAAGGCGTGTTAGAAAGTTTCGTTCATTGCAGATTGGCAAGTGTCTGACTTGCGGGAGAACCCATGGCCGTACCGTCAAGTTGTCTGTAAAATTGGCCTTCTTAGACAAAATATCCATTGTCAAAGCATAAGCTGACGAGCTCTAAGAATTTATTCTTGTTTAAGTCTGTGTGACAGTTTATGAAGGTCCATCTTTTTCTGATTATGGAAAATACATATTTTTTTGGGATATTAGTGAACAGTGACTTAACGTCTAATGATATGAGAACGTAACCTGGTGGGACATTCATGTTCTTCAAAGTTGGAACTAAGGAGAAGGAGTCCTCTACATTGAATATTGAACAGGACAATGCCGCTTTCAGAATTTCATGTGGGACACTTGCCAATCTGGTAATGAACGAAATTTCCCAGCAAACACGTTACATCGCCTGACACTTTTGTGGAGTTACATTTTCAACATGAAATAATATCTTCATTGTGATGTCGCATATGCGTCCAAAACCTAGTAATTTTGTGATATCGCTTTGTTAACGAAATGTGGAAGAAAAATTCTCGACATTTTGACGACGAATAAAGATATCTCAAATGTGATTCATATGCGATGCAAATATTCGTTCATATTGTGGCTCATAGCCAAAGAGTATTGAGTTACTCAGTGTTGTTATCTCAAGGGAAGCAAAATATGCTAGTTTTGCGTTCAGAAAATGCCAAAAATATGCTTTTTCATTTGGGAAAGTGCCAAAAAAATGCTAGTTTTTCATTGAAATTCTTTTCTATAGCTATTTCTGAAATATACATTTTCGTCGACTCACAACATTTCAATGTGATTGAATATTGGGGTTCTGAGTTATCAGATTTCAAAATATTCCTAGGTCCTGGGTTAAATTTTCATTTTTTTATCGTCAGAACTGTTTTTCCCAAACTTGAATGAATTGAAATACGGTTGTTGCGGTATGGATATTCATCAAATATGTTATATCTTAATATTCTCAAATGGATATGCACATTACTGGAAACTCTATTTTTTCAAATGGAAACCATATTTTTTTTACCCACATATTAATTTGTGAGGTGAAAATAGGTGGAGTTTATTCAGGGTTCCCTATATCCAAAATGTACCATTTTTGAGATATTCAGGAAAAACTGTTAGTGTGTCAAAGTTTGAATTCCAAAAAAGGCAGAAATTCGATTTTTCCAAATAGAAACTGTATTTTTTTCACTCCCATTTCAATTTGTGAGGAAAAAATAAGTAGAGTCTTTTAAGAGTTCCCTATATCTGAAATGTACCATTTTCCAGAGATTCAGAAATAACTGTTAGCAACGGGCATATTATAATATGTGAGGTATCAATTATGATCTATGTTCACCCTTTCATAAGATTCTGTATGATTTTGTTCGAAATAATCCAGGTTTGTTCCTACTGAAGAATTAATCGTGCAATGTATTGGCAGAATTCTGTTACAGAATGAATAAGGAAATCCACCAACCAAGAAATATTGGGAAGGTGGGAAAAATATTTGGAAATAGGTGGACGAAATTTTCAAAATGTGTTATGACTCAATTTTCTATTCTGATATATCTGAATAAAAGTTCAGGAAGTTTCATGACTCGCTTTATAAGTTTTGCATTACAATTTAAGCTTTCGATATGTATGTCATATTTTCCGGAAAATATCTCGTTATGAGCATTATGAGCAGTAAAAAACTAGTGGTCGTTTTCTTTGAACACTGAGATAAGTTTTGAGGAATATCAACAACAGAAGCATGGAAAATTATTCATAATAGATCATAATCGATACCTCATATATGTGTATTATAATATGCTCGTTGCTAACAGTTATTTCTGAATATCTCGAAAATGGTACTCCACTTATTTTTACCTCACAAATTCATATGTGAGTGAAAAAAATACGGTTTCCATTTGAAAAAATCGAGTTTTTGGCTTTTTTTGAATTCCAACTTTGACACTCACATTTTACCTCCCAGTATATCAAAACGTTATTTTCTCTACAGAGTGACGTCGAATATCTTTTCGTTAGCCCATTTCAAAAAACAGATATGAGATTGTGCGTTGCGCTTTCATTGAATTTTCAGTGTTCTACAAGGCTCAATTTGTATTTTTTTTTCACAAAACAGTGAATAACTCGAAAACGACTTCAGATGGCTATAGGGAATGATATATAAAATGAATGTGGAATCCGAAGATCTACCCAAAAACCTCATAATATACAGGGTGTTCCATTTAAAATAAGAAAGTTGATACCATTTCCGGTGAAAGCGGAAGTCATTGATATTTGAAAATATATCATAAATGAAGATCGATTTAGCTTATATATCCACACAAAATTTGAAATGGATCGAATAATTATTTTTCTATAAACTTCTAATGGGCTCTCCCGGTGGGACACCCTGTATACATGAATCTTCATGCAATATTACAAACGTTACAAAACACTAATACGATAATTTTTTAAAGTGTAGGTACTACCACTACCTCGATTTTGCTTTTGTTCCGAACTCATCAATAATTGATGAGTTTGCTATTTTCCAGTAAACTGTTAAAGAACTAAAAACTTCTATATAGATTATATTTTCGAAGAATCGCAGTTATCATCAAGTTAATTATAGTTGGATTCAAGTTAAAAAATAACACTTTCATTCGCTTAATAATTTGATCTTATTTATTAAACTGAGTAAACAATGGAATCAATGATTTGTAATTTATTTATATGATTGATACAATGAAATGAAAGAGCAGGCAACAAATTAAACGTTTTAATTTGTGAAAAATGGACATGCTATACTATATCGTATATCGACTTAGAGTCGAGTGACTTTTTAAATAATTGAAATGTTTGATGAAGCAGAAAAAGAGGTCCATTATGATTTTGATCTTATAGGAAAGAGATCAAATATATATTGTCAATAAATGGAAAAGCAATATATGATATATGATAAGTGAAAAGGTCGTAGACAAGTTGTCAAAAATCATATATGATAATCAAATATTAGTCAGCAGAGGTGAGAGTAGCTTATTCCACTGGAGGATAGAATCAGTTTTGCTCATATTTTTGGTTCCATGAAGCTGCCATGTGGTGACAGAGATGTCTGGAACTTAGAATCTTTCTAGTTCAACTTAATACTTCTTGCTTTTCATTGAACCAAAAACATTGCATTTCAAACATTTCAGAGCCATCGTAGGTTGAGGAAGTTATGTGGCCACTTCGAACCATATTTTCGCCCTTTCTAGATATTTCCTTGAATTTTATCAAAATATCTGACAGAAATACCAATGACATTATTTCTTTACAGGAATAAAAATACTCCTTTATAAATAAAAATTAACTATTTTCTGGCCTCTACCCATTCTCAACTCCTGCAATTTCGTTCCCTGAATTTACCGATAAGAATATCAAATTTCGATTTTACTGAGATTTGACTCTTTCTTATGGATGTAACAAAGATTTCCTTGATTCTTGATTCAGTCGCCATATTGTTACGTCACGACTTTTTCAGTCCAAATATTCATATTTTTGTTTTGTGGTCTTGGATTGAGGTTATTTGTGTTCTGTGATTAGCAGTTTCAGTTTGGCGTTCCAAAATGGTCGTCACGTCACGGTGGTGACATGACTTATGGAGCTCCATGAGTTGAAAGAGTCTTATTGAAAAATTATTAGATTGTGTGTGGAGTTGAAAATATGTTATTGTTTGAGTATTATGTGATAAATAGTTTGTGATGCAGCCAAGCACATGATAAAAGATTAGACAGACAGACGAGAGCATGACTGGAGGAGCGTTAATATCAAATCGGCGTTGGTAGGTACTCTTATATTTGGAATGCTTGAAAAAGGTTTGCGTAATATGCCAATCAGTCAGTGCTTTATCTTTGGTTATGTATATTTACGTTTTTTCAGGTCAAAGAATTGAGGACTTAACCGTGAGGAAGTGATAGAAAGGATATTTCAGTTGGGTTGAGAAAAGCAAAAACAAACTTTTCATCCCTAATAAAATTGTGCAATGTTCTCAAAGGTATAGCATAAATAATTTCAGTGATCATAAAACCCATATTCATGTTTTATTTATATTTTCAGAGGTTCTTATGCAGAATGAAAATACTAAATTTGTTACTGAAAAATGGTTCCACGTTGTGCATATAGCTCAAAGCTAAACCAAAATTTTGCTTTCAATCCAAACGTAACAACTACAGGAGCATGAGTGGAGGAGGGTGTAAGTCTCAGCCAAGCTGTATATCGTGATTTTGTTCCTGCAAGCAAAAAGGCTGAACAGGTTGAAAATATTAGTGGCATCGGTTCGGATTTAGACTCAAAACATCAAAAAAAGGGATCATCTTTGAGAAGGAAGGTTGCCTCGATATGAATTGCCAACACTGCCTACTAAAATCCAAAGTAAGTTTATAAATATTAAATAATCAGAACAGATTCCACCATTACTAGAGCAGTAGACAGCCTCGTATCTTGAAAATCTTAGAATCACTGTTTTTTTTCAGGGCCAAATCTGTTAGTTGAAAGAAAGTCAGATCAAAAAATTCCCAACTTGCTCTGAAATAGGTACCGAGAGAAAGAAAAAGGTGAGGAAGACCAAAAGCTACCCGGATGAGCGGCATACAGAAGACAATGTCTGAGAGACCGGGAGAATGGGTGTGGATAGAAGGGGCTGGGGACTGGGGTTTGGAAGGCCTAGGACGCTATAAATCCGAATATCTATTCAGCACTCCAGAAGTAAAGTGTGTTTAGTCACAATATCAAAATTAGACAAATGCGAGATTTTTCAGTTCGATTATTGTTTCAGAGAATGTTTACTGCCTTTATTTGGCGACTTGATATACCTATGGAGTCAAAAATGTGTTCCACTAGCTAGAATTTACTAATGTGAATCCAATATAGTAGGTAGGTCGTGCCTGAAAAAATGTGACTTAACATACTTTACCTCTGAGGTGCTTATATAGATATAAGGTCGGTTTCACAAAACTTTGTTAGTACCGTTAAATTAACCATGATTCGTGGAACTTTCAAAACGAGTAATTACTCGAATTCGATTGGTTCTAATTTATGTGACATTTTTTAATCGCACAATTAAAGTTTTGTGAAACCGACCTATAATCTGCTAGTTCACAAACCAAAGAATTGAAGTTCACAGTTCAATATTTATACCATTTAAAATATTACCTCATTGTGTTTTCCCTATTTCTTAGTTTAATTCATCAATTGTTAATTTTTACTTATTCGGAGTTTATGTGTCTTGTTTTGTTTTGTAAAATACCTAGTTGATTCATATTTATATTTTTACTTTATGTTCATTTTTATAATTTAATGTGATAATTTTGTTAATGAATGTTATTGTACAAAATATTCTTAAAACTGTAATAAATTTTTTTGAAACAATGTTATCAATGCATTATTATTTAGTACCGCTACAAAAATTTACATATATTTATATATATATATATACAAAGATATTACCAGCATATGGCATGGACAAATCAGGAGATAAAAAGATATTGCCAGCATATATGTAAGGGAGATTTTTATAGATGAATATGTATGGCATATGCCATGGATAAACTTTGGAAGATCATAAGATATTCCTGGCAGATGTTTCATGGTGACCTTGGATATTCCTGCTATCTGCCAAGCATATGCCCTGGGAGATATGGAATATGTTTGGAATATTTCAATATGCCAGCGGTATATTAACTGAATATGAATGGAATATTTCTGTGCCGTCTGGGATATCGATTGTTGCAAGCTCATAAAAATTTATTGAGGCTATAAAATTCTGCGAGCTTCCTTTGTTCGTTTCATTGAAGAGGGTAACAGTGAAAGAAGTACCAAAATCAGTCGGTTCTTGTGCATCTGTTGATTTCGGAATATTAGAAAATGTCCGTCAATAATTTTTTTCTCTTTTCCCTTTCGAAGATAGGCTCAATAATATGCTATATGCTTAATGCCAAAAATATATGCTATACATGAATCAAATATGCCAAATTTAGCATTGAAAAAGCTGAATTTGCAACCCGAGTAGGGATTTCTTCGATCTTCAACTGTAGAGAAACTACCGCATCTGGGTTTTATTGCCCCTAATTACATTAGGCCGGGATATTTTTCTCTCGAGATAAGAACCCGATTTGGACCATGGAATTCGCACTGGTAAGATGAAAGAGGGGTGGGTTTACGTCTGACAGATTCAACGTATAACAATTTTTAGAATTGAGTTTTTTCTTTTGTTTGGATCCATTCCATCATTTTGTGTGTAGTGTTCGATTCGAGAAGTTCGCTCTTCGTTCGATCTGATATTAAAATTTTTTGGTTTTCTACAATTTGAGTGCATTAATTGGTAAGTAAATTCTTTTAGTTATTGTTGTAAACTAAATATTTTGATATTTCATTCTGCATATAAGTATCGTAGAATGAAATTTTTATATGTGTGTTGGCGCAGAAATTTTTGATTAAGAAAAAAAATTTTTTTTCTGAGAATTGTCTTGATTTTTGCCGTTGAATTTTTTATATTTCATTTGGTTCTGAAGATATTTAAAAATTCCATAAAATTGGGCCAGCGCAGCGCCCTTCGAAAAATTGAGTTTCAGTTAACTTGTCTAAAATAGTGCTGTACATGTACATTGTATCCCAAATTGCTCGATTTTGGCTCTTTGTGGTACTTCTGGACTTACAGGTTGAAAGGAGTCCGGGGTTCGATTTTTGTGAAAACCATCACTAGGAACCATTTCACGATATCTTTATTTTTTTTTATAATTTCGATTTATTATCGATTTCAACAATCTGGAATTCAAATTAATGAGAAGTGATTCAACAATATTGAAGAATAGATTGGTAAGAAATTCAATGCGAAATTCACAAAAACACAATTGAAGCATTCGAATGAAATTAAATTTTGGTTTTTGAGAAAGTTAGTGCACTTGAAAGGAACTAGTCCTTTGAATTCTCCACTGGTCTGATTTTCATGAATATCGGTATAGATTTCTTAGTAATTCATATTTTTTTTTATATCACCATATTTGGAAAGCCTAGATTTGAACTAATTATTATAGCTTCAGTTAAACTGCTATGAAATCTGATCTTATTTGGATTTTTATGTCTTATTATTTCTAGAACTGATGTTTACCTTATTCAAATTCAACATTTTTCAGCAAAGATTTCGTGGTGAGATGCCTCAAAGGGACTTTCACCTTCACCGAAGAAACTGCCGAACTTTGTTCATGGACGGGCCAGAGGTCAAATTATAAAATTGCTGAAAGTCCCGTTATGAAGATTTTATTCAGTGAGTATTTGATTTGAGTTTTTTTTTTAATTGATTTGAGGTGTAGCCGCGATACTGTAAAACACAACCTTTGCAGTTATTCAAATAATTCTTGTAAATTTGTTGTCCAGAAATATTTCAATGACTTACGGCGGGTTTCACAAAGCTTTAATTCTACGATTAAACAACCTAACGTAAATTCGAACCAATCGAATCACTCGTTTTGAAGTTTCAACGAATCGCGGTGGCTCCAATTAATTTAACGCTACAATCGAACTTTTGTGAAACAGACCCTTAGACACCTATACGAATAAAAATTAAAAACGTTGGCAATTATATTTTTATCTTCTCATCAATTAAAATATGTTGAACCAATAAATTGAATAGTTGAACGAAATTTTTCAAATTACTCAAGTTTTAAATTATCGTTCCTTAATCACTTATCGATTGGAGAAAATAAAGGTACAATACTTCTTTAATCTAATATAATTTCTCATATACTTGAACTTGCTATTAAAAAAAAATATATTTTAACTTATACTTTCATTCTTTTCAGATGTGGTGAGGAAGAATACTGGCATTTCGGAAAAAGACTTCGAAATATATGTAAAGGAATGGCTGCGACATGCCAGGCAGAGAGAAGAAAGACAGATGAAACTTACTACAGAATATATACTCAAACCTATTTTGCATCTTTTTTTGTTTACTTTTTTTCCATTTTTTGTTTTTTATTTCATTCTATTTCAATGTTATTAATTATTATAGTTTTTTTGTTCGAATAGATTTTTTCGTTATCCTCATGAAGCCAATAATTTAATCTGACATATATGTAAATTTATTATTGGTAAATTTGCTCTTTGTCAGTCAAAAAAAAATGTAATTGGGAACAAATGAATATTGGAATTGACAATTTCGAATAACGCCACATATATAAAGTAATAAAATCCAAATTGAATATTTCACCTGCATTAAAAATGGTTTAATACTTATCAGAAAAAACCTCTCACTAGTCGACGCAATGAGTATAACAAAATATGTCCCAAATGCGATAAGAAATGGCTTCCTATTTGAAGATATCTTTTAGTATCACATCAAAATTCCTATGCGACATCGAAAAGAAATGAAGAAAAGAGGTCTCAAAATTAACTCGCATGAGCGTCTCAAATGTTACAAGAAATGGAGTATCATTTGTGACCAGTTTTGCGATCGCATATTCAACTACTCATTGTTCCGAAATGTGTACTTGATGTGGAGGACATTTGGATGCATATGCGAGCGCGTGGTCAGGTGAACAGTACATCGCATTAGAGTTACCCCAGCAAACACGGCGATGCAAATGTAACTCTTAAGGCCAGTTTCATAATCAGTTTTAAAGTCCCTTTAATTTTAAAGCTCCTTTAAGTTCAATATTTCGGTTTCATAACACATTTAACTCTCTTAAAGCCACTTTATATTTAAAGGCCCAAATTCGGGACTTTAGCAGCTAAAGTATCCTTTAGCCCTGAATTCCTAACCTCTCGTGTTCAAACTGTCAACTCATTTGAGGTTAGTTATGTGTTTTATTTCGAAATTCAAAATCGACTTTCACAAGTGGAATGAGAATACGAAAATGAGAGTATGGAAACGTATAGATTTCCAATTTCGAAATGAGACTACAATTAGACACCATACGGCTCATGGTAAACATGCAGTTCACACAAGTGATTTCAATGACATGTTTCCTATCAATAATTTTGAAAAGGAATTAGGTGATAATTAAAATTTTTTTGCTGATTCAGTCAATGGGAAACATGTTAAAATTCAATCATAACAGGTCATTTTGCTATTTACTTTCCTACGTTCCAGAAATTAGAATTCCAAGACTGAAATCCCATAAACCTATTTGGTCGAATAACTTTCTCAATTCGAACTTCAGCTACAAGGAAATCTGGAAATCCGATCTAATATCTGATCCATCGAATAAAGTTCCTGATTTTAACCTTCTCAGGAGAATATGGTTCCTTCTTAATCGAATAAGAACAGGTCATGGTCGTACCAACAGCATGCTTTTCAAGTGGAATTCAGTTGATAGTCCTAATTGTGAATCAGAGGAAACAGTTGAACACCTAATTAATAATTGTTCGATTTATAAATTCCAAGATGGTATTAGAGCCCTACACAATATATCGAACTAATTTTTGCAATGGGTTGAAAATTTTAGATCAATTTGATTTAGTATAAACCGATTTCAAGCGAATAACCTGGTCCTCATTGGTAATTACCAACTAGGACCAACTGCATTCAAGCGACTTCGGTCATTGTAGGTTATAATCATTTTACAATGAATATCCCTGAAGACTATAACTGTAGATAACCGCAGGCAGGAACGTAGATAACCGCGGTCATTACTGGTTATTCGCTTGAAATCGGTTTTAATTTGAATTCTCTCGCTGTTTGGTCTTTTTTTCTTTTCAGCTTGGAGTTTATGTTTGAAAATCCTTCCTCCGAAGAGCCCTTCCGATAGTCGTGATGTCCTTCTATACAGAATATTCAGATACAACAATTTTATTTTATTTTTTTCATGGGGAGACAGGTTTTTTCAGCTGAGGTTTTTTCCCCTGGCTCTATAGTATCGTATGATACTAGTGATGATAGTCTCGTATGATACTATAGTATCATACGAAAAATGTTATGGTATATATTTTGCTATATTAAGCTGATGCAATTGGTGAAAATGCTTATTCAAAGATTATGTTTATTCAATTTTTTTTCCTATTTCGATTTCTAAATCTAATGATGTTAATCTGAGGCAATGCTCCCTTTTGTCAGCCACAATCATCAATTCCATTTTTTTTTTTGTAATATTCAGTTTGGGATTGGTATTTTCCCCCAAATTTCTAGTTGTATATTTCAAATTTGAACCTGAACGTCATATTCACATGACATGAAAATAACATAACCTCCTTCAATTTTAAGATGGCTGTGGTTAAATACAACTGCAGCTGTCCATTTTAGGTCAAATGAAACGATTTCAGTTATGCCAACATACAACATTTCACCTAAAGTCGCCTTTACGTAAAGTCCCATTTAATTTCATTATGAAATCGGGTGGACTTTTAAAGTCGGCTTTAACTAAAGCCGACTTTTACTAAAGTGACTTTAAGGGGTTTATTATGAAACTGGCCCTTAGCCCGGTCGTTCACTGGAAGCGTTTTCGAGCTTTTTAGCCCGGTCGTCCACTGGAAGCGTATTTAAGCGGCTTGGCGCTCACGCGAAACAAGCGTTCGTAGCTGCTACAACACAGGCGGCAATGGGCTGCAGGGTTCGTCCACTGGCAGCGGCGACGGTTGCGGCTTCTTGCGTTCCATTCAGTGATATAACCAACAAAGACCATAGTTTGTCTTCGAAAATGACATCGTTCGTATTCTTTTAGCATTGACTGCAATATGCTTTGAATCCGGAGGACTTCTACATTCTAGAGTCAAGTAATTTAGTCAAAAGACGACGGAAACACAGAGGTCCTGCCGTTATTGGATGCACCCAATTTTCAGAACCAAAACTCCTTGGGATAATTCAAACATCTCCAAAATCAATAATTGGAAAAATATCCTGAGCGATTTTTCAATTCCTATGGGAAGAAGCAAAGAATAATTCTGAATGTATTTGAGAAACGATAAAACTTAATTGGGAAAACACTTCGAACTCTCAAGCTTTGTAAGGTTTCGAAAACGCTTCCAGTGGACGACCGGGCTAAGAGTTACATTACATTTGCATCGCCGTGTTTGCTGGGTTTCTACCACGCCTTGGACAGATTGGATTTCAACACTCCTCTCCTGAAACTT
The DNA here is from genome assembly GCA_038502775.1 of Hippodamia convergens. NCBI lineage: Eukaryota > Metazoa > Arthropoda > Insecta > Coleoptera > Coccinellidae > Hippodamia > Hippodamia convergens. The sequence continues at coordinate 6,108,724 of CM076612.1, read as the reverse complement.
TTCGTCAACGATACACTGATGCTAGTCCCATCCGACAAAATACAGGAAACACTCACAGCCTTCAACTCATATCATACCTTTCCTTGATTTGTTAGTCATCAGGGAAGGAGAGAACTTGATAACTGTTTGGTACACCAAAGCATTAAGAGTCAACAGATGTATCAACCTCTACAGCAACCACAGCATGCAATAAAAAAATACCATAATGGACGACCTCATAAAAAGATCATTGAAATTTAGCCACACGAAATTCCACAAATCCAACCTGAAAAAGGTGAGAAATATCTTGAACCAAAACAACTACCCAACGTATACCATAAATAGAGCTTTATAAAAGCATACAACTAATACCACCAAATACCAAGACAACCCCAGAGATGCGACCTCATAGTTCAAGTTTCCATACCTACCACGTCTTTCTAACATTTCCAGACTATTTAAAAAACTAAAAGGTGGATGCGCCTACTACAACTTGGGGACCACCAAAATATTCTTCACTCAACTGAAAGAGAGAACACCCCAAGCTTTTGAATCCGAGGTAATCTATAAAATCCCATGTCAAGGATGCGACAAATGCTATATAGGCCAAACAAAGCAATATATAACGAAAAGAATGAAACCGATGGCCGCCTCAACCAACAGCTCTACAAACTGTTTTTGGATGGGTGTTTATGGGAAAAATCCAAGGTTCCCCTCCAACTATAAGTTCCTTTCACGCTTCCATTGACGAATCTTCAATAAATTCTACCTTGAAAAAGTTCTGGGAACTTGAAGAAGTTCCAAAGCTCCCAATCTTGTCACAGGAACATGAGTTTTGTGAACAATTTTTCAAAAATTGTCACTCACGGGACGCATCAGGACGATATACTGTTGCGTTACCTTTCCCTAGCTTTTCGTCGTCTCCTATCCTTGAAATGTGGTCTAATAAAAACATCCAGTGTTTATGATGAGTATCGTAATTTCATGAGTGACTATATATCTAGTAACCATATGTCCTCGATAACTTCAGATTTAAAATCGAAAAATAAATTTTATATTCCTAAACATTGCGTTATCAAGCCAGATAGTGTTTCAACTAAGCTGAGGGTGGTTTTCGATGACTCTGCTTGTGTTCCCGGAAATCTCTCATTGCATACACTTTGCATTGGTCCAAAACTGCAAAAAGACATTGTGGTCATTCTGTTGAATTTCCGCATTCATAATTTTGTCTTCACTGTTGATATAAAACAAAAGTATCGGCAAATCTTGATTCAACCTTCCCATAGAGATTTCCAAAGAATTATTTGGAGATTTTCACCCCGTGAGCCTGTCCAAGAATATCTGTTGAATACTGTATCATATGGAGTTTCTCCATATGCACTTAGATCTCTATTCCAGTTGGTGCAGAATGAGAAACATACATTTTCTAATGCTTCCAAGTTTTGTTGACAGGCGTATACGTTGAAGATGTTGTCACAGGATGTGATGATTTGGAAGAAGCAAAAGTTTTGCAAAAGGAATTGATTTCTTTACTGCATAAGGGTGGTTTTCAGCTTCGCAAATGGTATAGTAACAACGTCGAGTTACTTTCTTCTATCCCTCCGGACCACCAACACCAGAATGATGAATGATGAATTCACCTATTCCACTAATGTTTCTAGTGAAGCCTATACGAAACGAGCCATTTTGCCCGAATAATCGCGCATTTTCGATCCCTTAGGGTCCCTTTCCCCATTTACTTTTTTGGCAAAGCATTTGATGCAACATCTCTGGACTTTGGGTTTACAGTGGAATGGTCCGCTGCCACAAGATGTAACATTACATTGGAAAAGGTGTAGGTCCGAATTAGCAGAGTTTTCAAAACTCAAAATTCCACTAAAGTTAGCTTCAGATTTCTTCACTAGATGCGAACTCCATGGATTTGGAGATAGTAGTGAACGAATGTATGGAGTAGTAATTCATCTGCGATTCTTTTACGAAAACGCCTCTATCGGCACATCCTTCGTATGTGCCAAGTGGAAAGTCGCCCCGGTAAAGCGAATATCTCTACCGAGATTGGAGCTTCGCGCCTGTCTTTTGTTGTCAAAGCTTATCAACTTGGTATATTTCTCATACTCGAAAATCTTCCGTATTAATAGAATTTTTGCTTGGTCAGATTCCAATGTCATTCTGACGTGGATCAAATCTTCCCCTCATCGATGAAAGAGTTTTGTTAGTAATAGGACTACTTAAATTCAGGAACTTTGTTTCCCCAGAAAATTGGCATCATGTCAAAACTAGGGATAACCCTGCAGACGGTGCATCTCATGGTCACTATGGTGAGTGGGACCAGATTGGCTGCGATCAGGAGAAAATGTGTTTTGATCGTGTTCTTGTTTCAGAAGAGGAACGTCAGGTGTCTCTATCGACTTTAGTGTCTCAATCAATCGTTGAGGACTTACTTTCAAGAATTTCTAGTCTCTCTCAAATAAAACGAATCATGTCTTATGTTTTAAGGTTTGTTCATAACTTGAAAAATCCTCTTTATCGTAGATTCGGTGTTCTGTCTTCGATGGAGCTCAAGCAAGATTTTTTTTCTTATAAAATATGTTCAATAATCCGTCTTTTCTACAGATATTCATAATTTAATAAACAAGAAACCTATATCAAAACAATTATGTGAATTGAATCCATTCCTTGGAGAAGATGGCCTTCTCAGGGTGGGCGGTCGTCTCTCCTTTTCAGGACTGGCCTACGAACACAAACATCTAGCCTTATTACCCTCTTTTCATCGACTAACTGAACTTGTCATTCAGTATTTCCATCAGATTTATTTGCATCCTGGTGCACAAACGCTTCAATACCTGTTAGCCCAACAGGTTTGGATATTGTCTGCTCGACGATCCATAAATAAAATTATATCTAAAAGTCATACATGTTTTAGGTTGAACCCCAAACCATTTCAAACCTTTCATGGGCGATCAGCTAAAACCGTTTCAGTGCGTTGGTGTAGATTTTGGAGGACCCTTTGCAGTCACTCTCTCGAAATCCTGTGGTTCTAAATCCATGAAGTCTTACGTGTGCCTTTTCGTTTGCTTCACAACGAAATCCCTACATTTAGGACTAGTGCCAGATCTCACTTCTCATGCTTTTCTCGCTGCTCTACTGCGCTTCATCGCTCGAAAAGGTGGCTGTCTTCATCAAGATTTCACGAAACGATGGCACAACGAATATTGGAATACGCTGCAACAACGCAAAAAATGGTATAACCAGGACATAAAGGCATTATCTCCGGGTATGCTCTTTCTCATTAAAGATGAGCAACTACTACCATTACGCTGGCGGTATATTGCAGAGACCCTTGGTGAAGTTATGTCCTTTGCCTTCTCAATAACTTCTTTTTCTCTCAATTTTGTTTCTTTTGTTTTTCTTTTTTTCTTTCTCACAAATTCACGTAAAATATTCTATTTTAGGTGGGCGTCCAGCTAGCAATTTAATGTCTTATAAGAATTCTGTAAACGTTTCCTGTCCTTTTTTATAGGACAAGTCGAAGTCCTGTAAACATTTTCATTTCGTATATACAACACTTATTCAACCAAAATGGGCAAGATTTATACGACAATATAGTTGTATTATTTAGTCTGGTAAAGCGCTTTGAGACTGTTACAGGATTGATGTATAAAAGTTTAGAAAACTTTTATACGACATTTAACAGAACTCTTAAATCTATTCTCCATGATCCTATACTTGTCCTGTGAATCAACTTACGTTCCACTATACGACGCATGTACAATGTCTATACAACTTTTCATTCTTACCATTTTTCGGTCAGTTATAAGACTATTATGTGACTCTGTTGACATTAATATCACCACGCGATTGTATAAATGTGCCTTTAGTGAACAAACCTACCATCATTTCCGGATGGATACCTAAATATGCATAAGCGATGAATCTTTGTTGAAGCTGATATATTAATGATCTCTGTGAATGCGATATTTAGAAATTGAGAAGATATTTCCATGGCGAATTAATTTCACTGTGAAATATATGGCATATATAGTGCTAAATTTCATGGGCTTCAGAGAAACTAATATTTAAAAAAAAAATCTCTTTTCGAAAAAAAATATATTTGTGTTGATTTTCGTTCTTTGTCCCTACAATATGCCCTAATATTCAATAATTCATCGATGATTAAATTTAAAAAAAAAATTCAAATCACATTCTTCAGCCAAAATCATAATTTTTCATACATTTAGTTTTTTGTCTCAATATGGTGGTTGATAATACGTCTCTTTATTGTTTACAAAATGACTCCTCTTCAATCTAACTTTCTGATGAAAGATGACACTTTGATATAACATATTGGTTCTGTTAGGTACTTCAATCGAATACTTATACAACCTATGATATTTATCGCCGCCAAAGCATCACAGGCACGAATTGGAAGGGATAAATCTATTTGAATTAAAAAAATTAAAGCAAATGTTAATATATTTCAAGAAATTTCACATCTAATAGAGATAAGATAAATATATTCCGACGAAAATAGGCCATAATATATTCGACTAAGAATCTTCTGCACACAAGGGCGGCGTTCGGAATCAACGTCGGATAAAGTGCGTGTGTCGAACGCTGGGCGCACTCAGTTGTTTGAAATGTTGCCGATCGTTTTCGAACGACGTCGGGTGTTATCTTCCCTCTCTTTCTAACTGCAACGTGAGGTTAATTCAATATTTTTCAAATGATATATCAAGAGTATGAAGATATCTTATTTAATTCAATTTTCTATCAGTGAATACTAAAAGTGGCTATTTTATTTAAATTTCTAGAATGAATGCAGAAGTAGCTGGTTGATATTCGCAGGAAATAAATAAGATTGAGGGTTTTTATTTACACCACTTTGAAAAAAGGTAGATGACTCTCATTCTTTAGATTTTCCTCCTCTGGAAGCTACAAATGTATTTTGTACTGAAAAGTATCAGTGGATTTCACACCAATAAGCAAATGAAAGTCTTCTAGAGTGCTTGACAGCCTGTAAATAAATAAAATTTTTGGAGCAAAATATTCAATTGAAGGAAATGTAAGTAAACGTAATACATTACTGTAATATATGTGATAAATAGACTTTCTATTTTTTTGTGGTGGAGCATTCACAAATTAAATAAGATACAGCATTGCTGATGAAGCTAAAAGTATCAACTGTGGCCATTGAACTGGCCTGGCCGATCTTGGGGAAGTATGCAGTCTTGTTCATGCTATTTTGTTTGTAGCCAAATTTGTTGTAAAATCTAGGATCCTGATATTCATTTATTGAGGAATGCTCCCAAAATCAGTAAGGTAAGTGGTATTTATATTGGATGTAGATATTATCAGTAATAAAAATTATTTTAGGTTGATGCATACCAGTTACAGAAATTAATTTTGGTAAAACATTCTGTGGAGCAAGACCAGGCCTGATGAAGAAGCAGCTATCCTCAGAAGAGAAAATAATAATAATGCATGAATCGTAGGGGAAACTGCAATATGTCGTATGTCCAACATTCCAAGTTTTCAGGAGAGACAGCAAATTTTTCCAATACGCTTGATATTCATTTCACCTCTGAATGATAATACCATAGTTTTTCAAAAATTTATTGAGTCATGATTCTTGTTGACATTATGACTTTTTGTATACAAATTTTTTCTGTTTTCATCAATTAAGACTTTTTCTGAGTTGTTTTGAAAATGAATGATTCAATTACATAACACCTATTGCATGTTGTGTAGATTAACAAGTTGGCCAGAGTGGTGCAATAAAATAATGATTAATGAATTGGTTGAGGCTTTCGCGGCCATCGTTCAATGTGACATGTGCTTTAGAGCATTTAGGCCATCGTCGTAGATTAGTTCTCGACGTTTCGCCAGTTCGAGTGTCTGGCATCTTCAGGAGTTATATTTCAGGAGATGAGGAGATGTTCTCACTGGACTGAACTGCCTGAGTTCATCTCCTGAAATATAACTCCTGGAGATGCCAGACAATCGAACTGGCGAAACGTCGAGAACTAATCTACGACGACGGCCTAAATGCTCGAAATCACATGTCACATCAAAATAATGATTGATTTTTTTTGAGATACCACCTACTGCGGTTTCCATCACGATATATTATGACTTAGTATTTATTAAATGTTCTTCAAAAGATACACTGTTTTATTTAAGAGCTTTATTCACTGTAAAAAATAGGGTAAAAATATAAAATCCATTCATGATTCTAATGTTTAGTGTTTCTATCATGTCTTGCATATTTCTCAGCTTCAGGAGAACTTCTATTTCCTGGATTATTTGTCGACTGGGCACCCAATCAGAGTTATCAATATTTTCTTGATAGCCGTCAAATAAACCAGATTTTTAAATAATCAGAAAAATAATTAAGAAATAATGAAGTGGTCCAAGCAAACTCCTTATCTCTAGACTGTTTGTTGTTCTAAAATAATGAAGTAAGTTGCAAAATTTGAATTCGAAAAGCCATGTTGTACATACCATGATCAAGTTTGCTGCTTCGGTTTCTGTATTTACAAATGAAAGAGTTGGCAAATTGAATAATTCTCTAACTTATTCATAATCAGCGAGAATTAAGCCTTCATCTAAGGATAAATAAATGAACGTGAGTGCTTTCATAAAATAATGAATATAATGGCCACCATATCATTTTTCAATGATATTTACGTTTTCATACTTCGCTCCACTCCTCTATAACAGCCTCCCAGAACACTTGAGAAACATTCGGTTGCATTCCAACTTCAGCAACAGATAAGAAATTGGATAGAACGCCAGCACTGGAACTTCTGGATTGGTATCTGGAATAGAAATAATTTCATTTGATAATAATTTTTAACTTGTTTTTGAAAATACTTACTTGCTTTCTCTAAATACTTACCTTCAACACTGAATTTGGATTTGTAACAGAGATAAACTCACCACTATATGTATTCATCAATGTATATAAAAATATTTTTTTACCACAGACAAGCTCTTGGCACTCTTTCTCCTGTATTGATAATGGTAAATATACATAATTCATTTTTAATAAACCTTGAATATTTTGGAGGTGTACTTCATTTTCCTTGTGAATAAATTATTCCATTGAGTATATATCCTAGACTATCACGTGTGTAAAATTTGAAATTACACTCATCTTGAAAAATAAAAATAATAAACTACCTTAAGAAACTAAATACTAGAAATTCCCCCGTAAAACAAACTTTTAAAATTCGAATGCGTAAATAAGCGATATCTGCGCAGGACGAGTAATTGTTACCTACCTATTTTCTTGGTTGCAAAGTTGTACATCCGGACGAACGTCCCAAGTGATTCCGAACGGGGGTAAAATTTACCCTACGTCGATTCCGAACGGCTTGGGCTGGCTTGGGCGCACACCGGACAACGTCCGACGTTGATTCCGAACGCCGCCATGGACAATTAATCTGTTTGATTTTTGAATGATATTTAGTCACCTTTATTTTACATCAAAAAAAACTAATTCGTTTCATTATGCAACATTCACAACACCATAATAGAGCATCAAAGCTTCTATACGACTCCAAGGAAACTGCAAACCAAATCGTATAACCTCACTTTTCAGGAGTTCCAAACTGAACAATTGTCGATTTTTTCTTTATTATCTGTAAGCCAGTTGATCCTTAATTCCTATTCACAAGCACTGTTTTCAGGAGCTTCATTCCACCATACCTCACTTTCTATACAGTGAGTTATGTATAAAAGTAATACGTTTTATTAAGCAACATTCACGGCACCATGATAGAGCTTAATGCGACCAGTTGGTCATATTGTGTTACGAAGGAAACACTCTTAGGGAAACTGCAAACCAAATCATATAACCTAACTATTCAAGAGTTTCAAACTGGAAAATCGTCGATTTTTCTTCATTATCCAGCTCTGTACGCCAGTTGATCCTTGATTCCTATTCACAAGCACTGTTTTCAGGAGCTTCATTTCACCATACCTCACTTTCTATATGGATACAGTGAGTTATATATCATAAATATTACGTGTTGCTTTCGCCCCCACAATTAGTCCTTTTTTCTTCTACTGATCGTAATATTTTCTTGTAACAGTTAGACACTTTCGGCTGAAATGCTCCACCATGTTTAATTTTTTTTTTCCATGAGTTAAATCGATGAGGCATGTTGACAAATTCGAACTTCAAACGAGTTAATTGTAGAGCTATGTTGGATATGAATCTTTTGCATTTTAATGATTTTGTTAGCGTCGTTTAGCAGACCAACCATATAGGCCTCTTATATACAACGAATACAACAGAATAAGTCGTATAAAGAATTCCTAACCTACACATATCGGAGAGACCTATTGCAGACATATAACTGTTGCAAAATACATTTTACGACATCTAATCGACAACCAGATGTCATGGACGAAAATGTCGTATTAAAATTGTCCTGTAAACGTTTATAGAACAACCTGCGGAAAGGTTCTTTAAGTGTCCTATAATATTGTTGTGAGAATCGTTACACGATAATTTTATACAAATATTTAGTTCTCAAATCAAAACGGTTCCCATCAGAATACTTACATGACAAAAAAGTATTCGTGGGATAATATTAAAACACTAACAAGGACGAATTGTCGTATAAAAAAAAACTTAATATATATATTTTCAAAATTCTTGTTTGGGTACTCGACATAGGGCTTCAATTTATTAATTTTGCCCATTGACGTGATTTTTGTAGCATCCTGATGAAGGTCCCAAACTAAGGACCGAAATATAGATGTTAAAAGACCAAATGTTGTATTGAATAAATTGAAGCCCTATGCCGAGTACCCAAACAAGAATTTTGAAAATTTGATGTTTACGGCAAATCTCCTTATATATATATATATATATATATATATATATATATATGACTATTTTGCTAGTTGGCGGTAATGTTACTGCATTACTGCAACCCACAATACTTTCAGATGTATTTATAATTACATAGTTTCGAGGGGCTCATCTGAAAGAATAAATTAAATTCCCATATGCTGGACATGAGATCTGTCGCATCGCTGATAAAGGGACAATTAATCAACTCTCTTCGTTCGAAATTAACGTATGAATTAACGCCTCTCAGTGATTAAAATTCACGTGATTTCTTATCTCCTTTTCTTGAACCGTATAATATTTCTCTCTACAAACTTTAACATGTAGACAATAAGTGAATGTGTGGTGCTGTTCTGAAGCCTTCTACGTAGTTAGCTAACCCGGCAAGAGGACCAAGGCCCAGGATTATTCGAGGATGTCCTAGTCGTGCCAATACCCAAGTTTGAAAAAATAAAATGGAGGCAGCTAAGCTCATTTATAAAATCAATTACCTGCCGTTGGAAAGAAATGAAGTAAATGGTCACAACACTCGCTTAGCAAATTATTACGATTTCAAGACGCCAAGAAGCACAAAAGGAAAAAACTCGCCCATATATCAAGCTATCACAACTGTCAACGATATCCCAGATGAAATTAAAGAAGCCAACACAGTTAAAAAGTTCAACGCACCTTTGAAAAAATGTATACAAGGATGAATATTTACCAACCCTTATAGCTTATATTTTGTAAAATTAGTTCTATGATATTATATGCTGATTTGTAGCCTCAGTAAATAAATAAATAAATTTGATACATATTGTAATGTAAAATAAAGGAAGTTAAAAGAATTTACCCTAATTGAGAATGTTTCATTTATTTCTCACTGATTTATTGAATTTTTTTCAATAATAATAAGTATTTCATATATTTGTTAGTTTCATTTCATGAATGGACCAAAAAATTTGAAATAGTTGAGGTGTTCTGGGGGGGGGAGAATTACTACCTCTACCCCCCCCCTCAAGACCGCCCTTGGTATAAGAGCAGAAATCCATGAGCAATGAATAAAAATTCCTCAATGATTCAATGTTCGACAAAATGAACCAATAGTATGACTTCCAGAATCCCAGATCTGAGTCCAGTTGGGTATCGTGAATGGAAAATCAAAAACAAAACCTATCATCATGCAGTCAAGTAATTTGAATGAATCAGAAAGGATGATTCTAATTTTGAACCTAGAAGCATTTCATGAAAGGGATTTTGTTTCTTCATTCACATTTGCCGCGATTCATGTTGACCTCACCAGATGAAACAGTAGATAGGATGATGGTTGACTGACAGATTTCAATCCAAAATTGAACACGAAGAGATTTTGAGATTTCAGTTAAGAGAAGCCAAGAGATAATAATAAACTTCAATTGTTGTTTCTTTCGTATTACAGGTAACTTTGTAATAAATGTAAATATATTGTAATTAATAGCTGATAAAAATTTTCGTATTACAGAGAAAGAAAACTTATTATTATTATCAATAAAATATAATATCCTTATATAATACATATGTATATATATATACATATACAATGCCATGGTCAGATATTTCAACTCAGTAGAGAATTTCGAAAAATGTCATAATCCCAAGTTGCAGTTTCGAAGAGGTCCAATTCTCTAGAAAAGTCTAATAGGCACTCGAACTTGGGACACCCTGTATTCAGATATAATTCTGCCGATTATGAATGGAGCAACATTCTATGTCTACTTCGATCGAGCCGTTGTTCCAGTTAAAGAATTTATTTGAAATTTCGTGAACCGATTACAATAAAATGATGCAAAACGCCCTTGCCGTTTCAGATTAATGTTTTGATGAGGATAGAACGAATTGTTTTATTCAGAATTTGGTGGTGGTTGTCTGAAAAAAATTAACAAATCACTAAATACAAAGGGAAGAAAAATCAGTTCCTTAGTACCTACTGGACATTTTTGTCAGAAAATATTTTGTGGAATTGTTTAATAATGAATCTCTGCATCCAAAACGCTCTTTACATCTCACACTCATTTCTTGATAACTTCCTATCATCCAATATTTGGAGACAACAAAACAGTTCGACTCGTTTCCCTTTTAATTTAATTTCATTCCTCGACAGCAATTGCTCAAATATTGTGGGAGTTTGCAAATTGATTTGTTCGCATTCGCGTAGAATGCAACTCTACCATTACCTACATTCTGCCTTAATCTTCTCAGTTTAGCACGGGAAATGAAATATCCAACACTTCACTCCAAACATTTTCGATGATAATGATAAAAAAGCACAACATGATATGATTTTCAAATAGATACTCACTTCTATGTGCGTTTCTTGATACAATCCCACCAAAGTGATATTAGAAACTGAATTAATTACAGCGAGTACTTTTAGGAGGCACAGTTACACAAGGGTGTGTAACTTTCAGCGCACTTCTGGGAATATAATAATGTACGTGACAGGACACGCAACACTAAAAATATAGATTGTCGCTTTATCTAACTGAGTAAATAAATGAATATCGAATTCTTATGAGCGATCGGCAAGTCCAAAATGTTTGATGTAATGGTCTAAAAAACATCTAGACTTGTAAATAACTCAGTTGAATGCATCTAGAGCGGCTACACAATAAACGAAAATGAATATTATTGATATATTCCAGTTATTCTCCCAAGTTGCCTGGAGATACGGTTTTTGTCGATATCAACAAACGGAAGTTGATCGACCTACGTTAATAGGAATTATTTATTGACTATACCATTTCCTGCTATCCAAAATCAGGAAGGACTCAGAAAAAGATGTGTGTCAAAAAGACTTACACAATAGAAAGTTTTTCCATGAAATGAGTCATCCTCGATATCTCTCCTATTATATAAGATTTAATAAGATACGTTTATAAAGTTTTTCAGTTCAGTAAATTGAATAGGAAACGGTTGGAAGTCTCATCTGATCATCTCATTCTATAGTGAATCGAAGAACTACAATAACAAAAAACAAAAAAAGCTTATTTGCTTTCCAGTGACGGCTCATGCCCTTTAGGTGTGGGTCGGCTAGACTCCTTAATATTTAATCGTGAAATCTTTTTTTCTACCTTATATTAATTTCACAAAAAGTATACTATCGGATATGTGATAAATTTTTCAAGTCAAACAGCCAATTCTTCTCAGAAAAAAATCATGGACACTTTAGATTATTCATTTCTACAAATAACATCCAATCAATAATAACTAGATACAGACGGGTCAAGACAGACAACGATGGAAAGCTATGAGGGAGGCCTATGTCCAGCAGTGGACGTAAGAGGCTGGAATGGATGGATGGAATCATTTTCTTTCTGAGAAGAAATAATTTCGAAATGTCATCGAGTAAATTGGTTTTTCCGAATATCCAGGTGTTATTTCCACACCACAAAATTAGGATTCTAATTTGAAAGATTTGAGCGTTCGTTTTCGGAATTGCCAAATTTGACAACGCTTTTGTGACCTCCTGTACCACGATTTTCAATTGTGACAGAAGCATTATTCCTACTTTCCGCGGAAGCCAAAACCTTCTGGATATTCATGTTTCAGCAGAACACCATTCTCAATTTTTGTTGTCGTAATTTCACGTTGAAAACAATTTTTTGACAAAAATTTGAAATTTTTTTCGATAGTTATGTGAAATACCGTTCAAAAAATTCAAAGAAAGATGAACTATTATAGAAATAAGTTTATTTACGGAGGAATATGAGTCACTTAAGGTGGCTAATAAAAAATTGGGACAAACATCAATCAACATTATTTTTCGCAGAAAACATTTTATTTTTGGACTTGGTCCATTATTACAATGAATTTTCGAAATTTTCACGTTAGACGAATTGTATTTCGTCACTAGATGATCGATCTTCGCAATTGTTCACTAATAATGATCTAGTTGCCAGTTCTATACTGGTAGGCTTCGGTAAAAGTGATGGTAAATTGGAGGAATATATGGTAATGAATCTAACATGTCCTTTTTCTTCGCAGCTGAGACAGTTTTTCTTGATGGATGAAGTAGATCCTGATAAATTGCAGAAAAGTTACTCAAAGGTCTACCTCTTGTTTTTTTAGATAAATCGACCTCATAGAAGTCGAAGTCTGGATTCAGAGTTTCTTTAAACTGGAACATCAGGGGTTTGTCTCGTTGGAACCTAAGCCATCTTATGTTGAGCCAATTGAAACTATAACCGCAAATGGTTTTTTTCCTGTTGACAATTCTTTTTTCTAAATTCTTGGTGCTCAAGAAGTTTTGAGGCTTCACTTAAATGACCTTGAACTGTGGTGCTTTGTTCTTCGACATTTTGATGATGTTGATCCATTGGGAAGGACTGTGAATTTGGCCAGTTCTGCGGGCTGCTTTTTCAATTATTCCAAACTCACCATCATTATGAAGATAGGACTGTCCCGACACCAAGAATTTGAGATCGATGGTCTCGATAGCTGTATCTTTGTTTTGCACTAGCTTAAGGAATGAAAGGTTTGTTTTTATGTTTCTATTTTGTCCTGTGCATGAATCTGAGTAAGTTATCACATGCTTGAAAGATGCAGCAATTTCTTTCAAATGTTTAACTAAACATGTTGCTATATCTTGTGATCCCCGCCCACCCTCAGTTTCATCCCATACGTACATATATCCTGTGTTATTATTTGCGCTGGGTATACCAAGTTATATAGGTACGAATTCCTCTTGTAAAAAGCCACGGACACAGTCATCTTTGGAAAAAGGAGAGCTTTCTGTAAATCATAGGTTAATACGTAGGTATTCCCATCTGCTTTTTATGAATCATTCCTCAGACTACTTCTTGCCGATTCTGCCTTTCTCTGATGTAATTCTCGTTGAATATCTAGATTTTTTATCTCATATATAACATTACCAGCCTTAAATTTCAGGTTAAGTTCATCAAATAACCTACATGAATCCTGGTTTGCAAAGTGAATTTAGTATTGAATGCTAATCTACGACGACGGCCTAAATGCTCGAAAGAATATGTCACATATGGCCATTAGTTTCAGGAATAGTAATTTTTCTATTCGAATATTTCCATACTGCCGTAGGTGAAATTGTCAGCATCTTATAACTTCTGTTTAATACAATTTTTCATATTAATTATTGTTGTAGGGCAAAAACTTTTTTTTGTTCTTTTAGGCTTACTTTTTTGTTGTGTTGTTAAGCTTATTCAAGATAACTGTTTGGCAGAGACTTTCAACTGCGAAAAAAATGAAATAGTGAAACACATTTCATGACAAGCATATTATTGAATATTAGAAACAACCCATTTTTCCACGTTTTGTCAAATGGGTAGTTGTTAAAAATATTGTTCCCTTTTTCAGTATTGTAATGAGTTCAATACGGTACAAAAAGTAGTGCTGTAATGAACTGATTACAGCGTTTTTTTCAGTTATATTTTTCGATTTGTGGTTGTCAGTACGGATCTCCGATCCTATAAATCAAATCAAATCGAGATACAATACAAAAGTCACTAATCTGATTTATTATCTGAATTTCGAGAGTATTGCACAAAGTTTGACTGAAACAGAGGAAATATCGTCCAAAACTCCTGGCAGAAGGCAATTCCAACAGTCATGCGTTCGAAAACTCGCTCCTCGAATTTCGCATTAGTGTTGGAATAGGCCATTCTGCAACTTGTTTCAGAATATACCACTTACATTTCTTATTTTTTTTTACCAAGGTAGGAGCGTGAACCAGAAAAAATCTAAATGAGAAGAAATGTCAATAGCTTCGGATGGGCAAAAAAAACGAAGGGTCTTTAAGTGGTATAATTCATTTTTCCGCGAACTGATCGAGCTTCACGTTCGAGATTTTCTCGAAAAATTCATAATTATTCAAAGTTCACAATTGAAATAATATGTGATATATACCAACAATAAAATACAATACAATTGTTATAATGTTGTATATTCTAGGTCTTATGTTCCTTTAATAATCGTTTTCCTCATGAAAAATTGGCAGTCTGTCAACTTGTTACAACAAGAATACCTATATTTCCTTCTCTTCGGAAGAATTGGTATGTACCTAATATATACAAAACAAGAAGAAACAAATTGTTATTTCAGATTTCTTCCAACAAACTCTCTCCGTGTATATTCGGCGAACAACGCAATGATAGTTTCAAAGTTATTTTGCTATGAAGGGGAAAATTGCGAATGTGGGAATATTCTGAAACAAGGTTTCAACCCAAGTTTGTTGTTTATTCTCTTTCTAAGGGTCATTCTATTTCCGAGATACTTGAAGTCAGTAGCTACCCTATAGGTTTCATTATTGAATTGAAGTATGTATAATATACTTACATGGATCACTTTCCGAAGCTTGCTGAAATTCCCCAACTGAATCCATCATGCTTTCTGTTTTTTTGCACAAAAAAATATTTATTTGATGTATCCGTTGTATCAACTTGAACAATACAAACACGGTCGATACGATAGAGTCTAATAAAAATGGCATAACTGCCATAGTATTGTATTTCATATGACTATAGGCTAGAGAATAGTACACCCCTATTAATGATTCCATTGGAAAAATATTCTTCAGTCTTTTTAATGCGAAAAATGAACTACTCAATCGGGTACAAACATAAGTGCAGTGGGTGCGCCAGTTCAGCGTGTTATCAACTCGTAAACCCAAAAATTCCACACTATCAGAAGACTTCAATTCTCCACTAGGGAGAACTAAAGCAAGATCTTTGCAAGAGGTTCGAGTGGAAATGAAGCAATCTCGTTTTTTCGATGTTGAGTATAAGAAGATTACTTTTGCACCACTCAGAGAAGCACTGAACGAGCATCTCGCATCTGGCACGTAATTCTTGCAGGTTAGGGGCAGTGACGAGAAACGATGTATCATCTGCAAATAGTAAGATCAAGATTCTCTTGATTAGGTCTTTGAATTTATCTCTCAGATAGCCTGGCTGATCATTCACGAACAAGATGAAAATCAGAGGACCCAGAATGGATCCCTGAGGTACCCCCATATCAACTGCATATCTATTGGAGTTAATTACTCCTTTACGAACAAACATCATACGGTCTGTCAAAAAACTTCGGACCCACTCAAGGAAGACCCCTCTGAATCCTAGATTATATAGCTTGTCCAAGATGAAATCAATATTCAAAGTGTCGAAAGCACGGGATAAATCAAAAAAACGCCTGCTACAGGAACGCCATCATCTAGGCAGTCGTACACGAACTTTACAAAATCACATACGGCAGTTCCCGTAGACCTGCCAACTCTAAATCCGTGTTGACAGCTCGTTATAATGGAAAATTTGTTCAGAAAGTTCATCATACGGTCAAAAACCAATCTCTCAATAATCTTTGATAAAGTACTCAACAAGGATATCGGACGATAATTAGATATGTCATCTTTGGATTTTTTCTTATGTACAGGAATGGTCTTCGCAGTTTTAAGAACAGATGGAAATTCACCGGTGGTGACAAAGAGATTGACCAAGTAAGCCACATGATTAGAAATCTACTCGGCTACCACCTCGAAAATCTTCAAGGACACCATGTCATGTCCGCTGCCATTTCTGTTCTTTAGGCTCCTTATCACTTTCAGAACCTCTTCAGGCATGATCGGAAAGAAAAAAAAAATTTTTCAGTCATCCTCTGAGCTGTACAGGTGGCAGACTTATGTGCACCGTAGTGATTATCTATGCTACTTTTGCCGATGGTCGAAAAATAGCCTCCGAATGCTTCAGCCACTTCACTCGGGTCAGTTAGCACTCTACCATCTACTTTCAAGGTAATTGTATCACTTTTAGACTTTTGGTTAATTTCGTCTTTGACTATGTTCCATACAGTCTTGTTCTTGTTGGACGAAGACTGTAGGAGATCTTTGAAGTAAGTCATTTTAGATGCCCTAACAATCTAGTGTATTTTCTCCTCGCTGACGAATACTATATTTTAACAGAAGGCGAATTCGAATTATGAAGCAACCAGTAGAGATTTTTTAGATCCTTGCTTGCTTGCCTTATTTCTGGAGTTATCCACCGATGACGTCTGGTAAAAATAGGCATGGATGGCCTTATTGGACAAGCTGAGTCAATTAGGGATGTAAGAATGGAATAAAAATCGTTGAAAGCATTATTCAGATCAGCGTGATCATACACGCTATCAAAGGAAGTGCGCCCAGTCCGTAAACGAAGGCCCCGCCCCGTAGGCCATCCTCGGACAGTAAACGATATGACCGAGGTGCTGGTTTACTGGACTGGATTCTTTCGCCATAACAATATTGCTGTTTTATTGTCTTATGGTCGGCTATATTGCAGTCGTGTACAGTAGTTGATATGAGTTTGGGATCTGCGTTTGTGAGAATGTAATCAATCTTTGAAGAACTTATAGTTCCATTCCTGTTAGTAAAGACTCTGGTCGCCTCTTCTGAAGTAACATTAAGATTGAAACTTGAAAGCAAATAATCAAGGTATTTATGTGAATTATAATAATTTATATTGAAGTCCCCACAGATGAAAACAATGTTTGAACCAGTGAGGCAATAATCAAGTACGTAAGACAGCGTATTAACAAAGAATTCGAGATTTGCCCCAGGAGGCCTGTAGACACTTACAATAGTGATTTTAGAAGAGAAATTTTTGAGGTTAATAGCGCAAAAGTCGCATTGACGTTCGACAGCAAACTTTTTCACATGTTCAATCTCTTCAAAAGTGTAGCAAGATCGGACATAAATAACAGTTCCTCCATGTTGTCTCGTTATTCGACAATATGACGCTGCCTTAGTGTATCCCTTCAATGAAATCGAGGGTATCTGTAGGGGAGTGGACCAGTGTTCCACTACACTCAAAACATCCGGGCTTTGTAGGTCCGTAAAAATTTCTAGGTGGTTTATTTTGTTTGATATACATTGTACATTGATTTGTATAATCTTTAATTTTCCATGTGAGTTTATCTCCTTAGATTTGACGGATTCAAGGTCTCTCAGCTTTTGGAGTTCTCTTGTCGACGTTTCATGAAAAACCTGTTCACTGCTACTTCAACAGGCCAAAATGTCGGATTCATCACTTCGTCCAGATGGTAAGAGGGTAATGCAATTTTGAATGATGAATATAGCTCCGGTTTCCTAGATTTGAGTTTTTCAATGGAAACTTCATATGAATTCTTATGAAAGAAATCTTGCAGATCAGCTATTGTAATCTCGGGGCCCAATCTGGTGACATGCAGGTGAGAAACCGGCTTTTTAGGGACAACGTGTAGACCACCGCATTTCAGTGTACCAATAATGGGTTTAAGTCTCTTCTGAGAAGGTGGTAAGTTCTTTAAGGGTGATATTTTCCGGTTTGCGTTTATTACATTTGGAGGATTCAATCTGTTTTGCCTTCTTTCCGCAGTTACCAAGGTCCATTCATTTGATTTGTTTCCCTCTGAATTATTACCCACAATCGACTCTTCATCAGGTTTCCTTACTATTTTATCATCGGAGTGAATATGGGCGACACAAGAAGATGACTCAGCGCGGATGTTTCGATGTATCACATTATCCGAATTATCAATAGCATATGGATCCGAGATAACATTTTTATTATGTTTCTTTAAGGAAGAGATTTCCTCGGTGAGATCAATTATTTGTTTATTTTGGGATGTAATGAGTTTTTTGAGATTGTCGATTTCAGCAAGGAATAAAGTAGTAACTTCACTAACAATATCATCCTTCATCCTTATGAGGTCTTTCTTCGTCAGCTGTACCGTATCTGCCTGTGTACTCTGGTCCGAGAATGTAGGAATGCTTGAACCGGATTGACAGCACACCACACAAAACCACTCATTGGCACTGTTCTCACGAATTTTGTTGAATTCATCTACTGAAAAGTTAACACACTTGATATGATAAGCACTGTCACAAGTATTGCAACTTATTGAATCATCGTATCTATCAATTTTGCTTGAATACTGGGAGCAAGAAATTCCTCGACTACGCGGCATGGCGGCTAACTCTTTGACTGATTGAAATTGAATAGGGTCAGTCGGGTGTATTTAAAACTGAGAGGGTGTAGTGTACACCCAGACGGCACCCTATATTCCCGGATTATTCCGCCAATCTGCCATTAGGCCAAAAGATATTGCAATATTCGAGGCATATGCAAAAAATATATCAAATATATCTGCTCTCAAAGGAATATTCCAGATATATGCCATCCCAGATATGTCTGATATATGCTATGGGAATATCCATATGAAATGTGTTTATAATATTATTTAATAGTATTTATTGGTATATATATATATATATATATATATACAGGGTGTTTCCTTAACATGCGGCAAAAATTCAGGGGGCTGTTCCTTGGACTATTCTAAGAATATTTTGTCCCTTGATGATTTTTGAAAAACCTCTTTGTTTCGAAGATACAGGGCAAACAAAATTTTAGATAATAACATTTTATTATGAAAAATTACATGAAAATTTAACTTAACCTACAAAAACTGTTGAAAATGACCACCTCCAGCCAGCATACAAGCATCCAATCTTCTCCTCATTGACTGCCGAACCCTTTCAAAAACACCAGGATCATTTCTTATTAAGTTACACCCAGCAATGATCCGATTTCGCAAGTCTTCTACATTTTCTACTGGAGTGGTATAAACAAATGATTTTAGATGGCCCCATAGGAAATAATCTAAGGGGTTTAAGTCCGGGGAACGAGCAGGCCATAAATGAGGTCCACCTCTTCCAATCCAGCGATCTCTTTCATGTAATTTTTCATAATAAAATGTTATTATCTAAAATTTTGTTTGCCCTGTATCTTCGAAACAAAGAGGTTTTTCAAAAATCATCAAAGGACAAAATATTCTTAGAATAGTCCAAGGAACAGCCCCCTGAATTTTTGCCGCATGTTAAGGAAACACCCTGTATATATACATGGTTATGTCCAATAAATCTTATCCATGTATTTTACCGATCCCTCAATATTTATATCTTTCTCATATATATATATATATATATATATATATACAGGGTGTTTCCTAAACATGCGGCAAAAATTCAGGGAGCTGTTACTTGGACTATTCTAAGAATATTTTGTCCTTTGATGTTTTTGGAAAAACCTCTTTGTTTCGAAGATACAGGGCGAACAACATTTTTCATATTTTTAAAATTGATAATAGTATAAATAAAAATGCGTACCGCACTGTGTTTACTAAGTAGGTACAATTTATTTTTAAATGTGTTTTGACAACTATAAAAAACGGCCAGTTTTTTGACTTAAAATTGATAAATTCAGATGGTAAAGGAATACAGATTAAACACGGTTTTCATTTGAATTCGTTTTGTGATGTATTAGCAATTAACATTTCATCTTTCACTGTCAATGAGGAGAAGATTGGATGCTTGTATGCTGGCTGGAGGTGGTCATTCCGCATGTTAAGGAAACACCCTGTATAAATATATATATATATATATATATATATATATATATATATATACAAGAAATGAAGTCTGCTGATATCGTTGAAACAGAGAATAGATTCTTGGGATAGCAGCAGATTGGATGAATTACTCTTTTTCCTTTATAGCTTAAGCTTTCGATAACTTTATTTTTATCTTCTTCAGAAGCACTACAAACATCGACAAAGTGAGATAGATATACATCGGTGAAACAAAGAGAACCTTATCCAAGAGGATAACATCACACAAAAGTGATTCGAAAAGAAAAATCACAGCTTGTGCACTTGCTGTACATGAAAATCAAACAGGTCACCATATGGATTATAGTAATATCAAAATCTTAGAGTTTGAAAGTAAAATGTGGACGAGAAAATATTTAGAAATGATTCATATTATACAAGAACCAAATTCTATGAATAATAGACGAGATGTAGAAGATCTCAGTTCAATTTATGCTAATTTAGTAGAGATCGATAAAATAATTAAAACCAATCCCCAATTTGTAAACGATCACTCCTTTGAATCATTTCAGTAACATCACCAAGAAATATCAATGATATTTATCAATCCAAAAAAAAAATATATATATATATATATATATTTTTTTCGTTTTCGTCCGAACTTCTCATGGTTTTCAAATATATATATGTCGATATTCTGATATATGAACACCTTTGAATTTTATAATCTCAAATCCTGTAAGTTTGTTATATTTATTCCATTTTACATGTATATCTATCTCACTTTGTCGATGTTTGTAGTGCTTCTGAAGAAGATAAAAATAAAGTTATCGAAAGCTTAAGCTATAAAGGAAAAAGAGTAATTCATCCAATCTGCTGCTTTCCAAGAATCTATTCTCTCTCTCTCTCTCTCTCTATATATATATATATATATATATATATACTAGCTGACCCGGCAGACTTCGTACTGCCTCAATCGATGAATAAATAAGCAATATTACGAAGGTGGTTGTGCACACCAAGAGATTGAATTAAATTAATAAATTTGAGTACTTCGGTGTGAAATCACACCGTGATTTCACACCGAAGTACTCAAATTTATTAATTGAATAAATAAGCAACTTTAATATATTATAATAAACAATTATTGTATAATACCTTGAAAGGGGACATAAAATTGTCCTGTACAATATATATGTGTTGCGCCAAATGATGTCGTCTGGAAACAGCTGTTATATGCTTATGCCTGCGGCTTCGCCCGCGTAGACTGTTGACGAAAAGTAGCCTTTATCATTGCTTGGGATTTAAGATATCAAATTTCATCACGATAGGTTATATATATATATATATATATATATATATATATATATCAGCACCCCAGAGGTAAAGTGTGTTAAGTCAAAATTTCAAAATTGGACAAAATAGAGATTTTTCAGTTCGATTATTGTTTCAAAGAATATTCACTGCCATTATTTGACGACTTGATATATCTAGGTAGTCAAAAATGTGTT
This sequence comes from Hippodamia convergens, assembly GCA_038502775.1. Lineage (NCBI taxonomy): Eukaryota > Metazoa > Arthropoda > Insecta > Coleoptera > Coccinellidae > Hippodamia > Hippodamia convergens. Next base: position 6,086,983 of record CM076612.1, on the reverse strand, counting down.
CCACTAGCTAGAATTCACTAATGTGAATCCAATATTGTAGATAGTTCGTGTCTGAAAAAATGTGACTTAACACACTTTACCTCTGAGGTGCTGATATATATATTAGACTGATTCAAAAAAATCGACTTCTTTTGTTTTCACGAAACCCCCCCCTAATTATCTTCAGGGTATCGAAAAAAGACCTCGGTGAAAATATCATCTCCAAATAATAACGTTTAGAGGTCGCTCATCAATTATTTCTGTTTTGCCTACTAATAGCAGGGGAAAAATTTCTTTTTTCAATAAAAAATTCCTAGAACACAAACCAATTGGCGGATTTCTTTGTAAGATACATTTTCGTGTAGGCAATCAGATACACTACAAATATGTCCTCTACGATATTTCCATAAAATGGCCTCATCTAAAGTTATTCGATTCGATGCTAATATTGAGGTATTTTTGAAGAAAAAAATTATTCAAAAAAATCGACTTTAGTTGTTTTCACGCAACCCGCCTTCTAATCATCTTCAGGGCATCGACAAAATGCGTCTGTGAAAATATTAGCTTTGAATATTAATATTCAGAGGTCGCTCATCGATGGTTTCTATTTTCGCTGCTGATGGCAGGAAAAAAATTCTTTTTTCAATTAAAAATTTTTTGTTCACGATCCAATAGATGGATGCCACTGTATGATACATTTTGGTGTAGAGAACTAGATACTCTACGAAAATGTTCCATACGATATCTCGATAAAATAACCCGTTCAAAAGGTATTTGAACTTTTTTTCCAAAATACCTCAATATAAGGTATTAATATAGGGGTATTTTTGAAGAAAAAGTTCGAATAACTTTTGAACGAGCGGTTTTATCGGAATATCGTATAAGACATTTTCGTAGAGCACCTAGTTCCCTTCACGATAATGTATTACACAGTGAAATCCGTAAATTAGTTCGTGAAGAGAAAATTTTTTATTGAAAAAAGAAAATATTTTCCTGCTACCAACAGCGGAAATAGAAATCATCGCTGAGCGACCTCTAAATATCAATATTCAAAGCTAATATCTTTACAGACGCCTTTTTTCGATACCCTGAAGATAATTAGAAATAGAGTTTCGTGAAAACAAACAGAATCGATTTTTTTGAATAATTTTTTTCTTCAAAAATACCTCAATATTAGCATCGAAACGAATAACTTTTGAAGCGGCCATTTTATTGAAATATCGTAGGGGGCATATTTGTAGAGTATCTGATTGTCTATACGAAAATGTACCACACAATGAAATCCATCTATTGGTTTCTGCTCTAGGAATTTTTTATTGAAAAAAGAAATTTTTTCCCTGCTATTAGTAGGGAAAATGGAAATAATTGATGAGCGACCTCTAAATATTACTATTTGAAGCTGATATTTTCATAGAGGTCTCTTTTCGATACCCTGAAGATAATTAGGGGGGGGTTTCGTGAAAACAAAAAAAGTCGATTATTTTGAATCAGTCTAATATATATATATATATATATATATATTAGTCTAGCAATATAAATTAACACAAAAAAATGGAGAGACATTCAGAAGTTACTGTAGAAATTATGTCAGATGAGGATTAGTCTTCATAGGTATTTTGAAATTTATTGAAATCCGGATCAACAACAAAAAACAAAATAATACGGATCAGAGGAAATGACATTCGTTGTTTATCGGTTTTTTCCACCTAATGTAATATACTTTTGTAAACAATGTTACGTGATTTGTTTTGTTCAGCGAAGTTGTCCGTGGGAAAAGCATGGTGTGCCTAAATGTATCCCGGCCATTTTTAGAGTTTGCCCTTGCGATTTATTGATCGTCATTGAAAATGCTACCTTCAGTGGGAACTGCAAACGTTTAAAATTGAAGGGTAAGTTATTGGGTATTATTGGTATACGTGGTATAAGCACATTGTAACCTCTACCTTCTCCAGTTAAAATTGTGGCCTTTACAATATGCCTCCCTAGTTTTGTCACTCGCAATCTAGTACCATTGAATAATCTTGGTGCATCCAAGTTACGCATTAACAAAACGGGTATGCCTACCTTCAATTCCAGCTTATGGGATGGCACTCCGGATAGCCCTAAAGAGTTTAGAAACTCCACGGGGTAGTTCGTACAGTCTTCGGATGACATAACTTTGACGATCGAGATGAACGTTGATGTTTCGCTGGTTATTTCGTTCAGAAATTTTTATTTAATTTTGCAACTGTCTCATTTCTCGGTGCAAATATGGTTCTTTCACAAAGCTCATATTCATCTTGGATATTTTGTTGTAAATTGGGAAAAAAAATGAGCAATCAGTGCGTTTTCCGAATCTACAACATGACAAAATTGGTTTGTTAATAAAACCATACCTTCTTCGTCAGTTTCTATTCGACCTTCACCTATCTCGAGCAGTTTCTCAGCGTATGCTCCTGACTCCATATCACTAAATAACTGGATACGCATGTTAGTGGTGAGATGCAGCTTTTCAACTTTAGTCCATACATATGATGACTTCAGATATGCGTTTATTTCATCTGCTGCAGTGCCTCGCTCGATAACAGGCAAAGTCTGCCGGAAGTCTCCAGCCAATAAAACTACCACACCCCCCATTAACGTTTTTTTGGAGTGAATGTCTTGTAAACAGCGATCAAGAGATTCAATGGCGCGTTTGTGTGACATAGTGCACTCGTCCCACACGATCAGCTTACACTGTTGCAACAGGATGCCACGGGCGCTACTCTTACTGATGTTGCACGTTGGGGTTTCTTCGCTCGCCAGATTGAGAGGTAATTTGAATACCGAATGTGCCGTCCGTTCACCGCTCAGCAATGTTGCAGCGATACCAGAGGAAGCCACAGCTAATGCAGCATCATGGGCCTTGCGAATTTTCGCTAGAAGCAAATTGAGCAAGAAAGTTTTTCCTGTACCGCCCGGAGAATCAAGGAAAAAAAGGGCCACCTTCGGCACTCTCTACTCGTTCTGATATTTTATTATATATATATTTCTTTGCTCAGGTAGTAGAAGTGGCCCAGTTTCGCGCACGTGAGAGCCTAATTCGGCGGTATCATAGTACAGCTTTCTTATCAAATCGTTCGACAGCTCTCCTCTACGACGTGGTGAGGGCATACCAAAATCGGACAATTTCTTTTAATAATCCCCAATACCGTATCGAAAGAAACATCATCATTGACCTGATCCATTCTTTCAAATCTGTGAATGATATCTTCTGATAACGCATATGCCATAGTTGCAGAGGATCAGATAAACCACATGTGCATATCATTAAAGCAAATAGCTCTCTAACGTGTGCCGGTGATCGACACAGCACGGCCTCTTCTATAGTGGCATCCCAGTGGTTGTCATCTTCCAACAACCCCATTTTCTCACACGTCTGACGAAACGTGGCAAATTCCTGACCGTCAACTGATTTCAAATCCAAGAAACTGGTGGGACCCTTCCTTGTACTTGACGTTTCCATTCCTTTCTTCACGAATTCCAAGCATAGTAGCGAGGCACGTCAATGTATGGTAAGGATTGCGCAAACGGGTCAGTTTGGCACAACATGAAAAACGAAGTCAGTGTTGTATTAGATGGTGCTGCTAATCTCTCTGAAATTATTTTCTGTGAAATAAAACCTCTTACCATTAGGTAAATGAATCGCGAGATGAGTGTCGGCTGGGTGTCTTTCGTGCAGAGGCATACCTAAGATCAGGGTTCGACCGATATATATCGCGGATATTCATCCTGATATATATCATGATATATATATATATATATATATATATATATATATATATATATATATACAGGGTGTACCAAGTTCGACGGCCTATTAGGCGTTTCTGGAGAACTAGACTTATTTGAAATCTGAAAATTGGGATTATGATATTGTTTGACATAATCTACCGAGCCTGACCACTTTCAGTTATACAGGGAGCGAAAAAAAATTTTCAAAATTTTATTCTTCTGTTTTTTTCTTTTTGAATTTGATAGAGTATGCAATTCTGAATACATTCGTACTCGAATCGTTGCATTCGTCAAAATACTTTCAAAAATATCGAGAAAAATCTGAAGAAAAAGAGAGAAAAGGGTATTCGGTATTATGTTTGTTATTCCTAATCTACATATCTTAAGCACAAACCGTTTTTTACATTTTTGAAGTCAGAGACTGTGGAAATATTGTACATTTTTAAAATTTTGAAAAACTCATCACAGGGTGTTCCAACTGTTGGGTCAAAAATTGGGATAAAGATTGGCCCATAACTTTCGTTTTTCAAATTAGAACCCTATTTTTTTATGATTGCGTTGGATTGTATGAAGAAAAATGATGATAGTGTTCTAACATGTTAATGCCCCTAAAATTGATAATTCTTGAGTTATTTAGGATTTTCTGAATTTATGTGGTACGTAGCGTCAAACTCCATGAATCTGTTTCATTTCAACTATGACCTGGGTCATAGAAGATGAATTATTCCACTAATGATATACACTTGAATACATCCCTACTGAAATCGTTGCATTTGTAAAAATACTTTTCGAAATATAAAAAAAAACTGAACAAAAAAAGGTAGATAAGAGTATTCGGTATAATGTTTGCTATTTCTAATCTAGATATCTTGACCACAAACCGTTTTCACGTTTTTGTAGTCGAAGACAATGAAAATATTTTACATATTTAGAATTTTGAAAAACTCGTCACAGGGTGTTCTAAATGTTCGGTCAAAAATTGGGATCAAGATTGGCCCATAACTTCCGTTTTACAAATTAGAACCCTATTTTTTTATGATTGCGTTGGATTCTGCGAAGAAAGATGATGATAATGTTTTATCATGTTGATACTTCTAAAATTAATATTTCTTGAGTTATTTAGTATTTTCTGATTTCATGTCGTACATTGCGTCAAATTCATAAAATCTGTTCCATAACAACAATGATGAATGAATTGAACAAAAAGGTGTCACTAGTGAGTTATTGAAATAATTTATCTTCGATGACCAAGGTCATGGTTGATATGAAACAGATTTAATGGATTTGACGCTACATACGACATAAAATCAGAAAATCCTAAATAACTTAAGAATTATCAATTTTAGGAGCATGAACATGTTAGAACATTATCATCATTTTCCTTTGTACAATCCAACGCAATCATTAAAAAAATAGGGTTCTAATTTGAAACAAGAAAGTTATGGGCCAATCTTGATCCCAATTTTTGACCCAATATTTGGAACACCCTGTGATGAGATTTTCAAAATTCTAGAAATGTACAATATTTCCACATTCTTCGACTTCAAAAATGTGAAAACGGTTTATGCTTAAGATATCTAGATTAGGAATAACAAACATAATACCAAATACTCTTTTCTCTCTTTTTCTTCAGGTTTTTCTCGATATTTTTGAAAGTATTTCGACGAATGCAACGATTTGAGTACGAATGTATTCAGAATTGCATACTCTATCAAATTCAAAAAGAAAAAAACAGAAAAATAAAATTTTGAAATTTTTTTTTCTCTCCCCGTATAACTAAAAGTGGCCAGGCTCCAAGAATATTTTAGCTAGGTAGATAATGTCAAACAATATCATAATTTCAATTTTCAGATTTCAAATAAGTCTAGTTCTCCAGAAACGCCTAATAGGCCGTCGAACTTGGTACACCCTGTATATTCTTTTGAATAAGAGAGCTAAAATAATACAAAATGTTGAAACAAAAAGAACCTAAGCTGAGGTAAAAAAAGGAACGGGGTACCATAACATTCTTCGTATGATACTATAGTATCATACGATACTATAGAGCCAGGGGAAAAAACCTCAGCCGAAAAAACCTGTCTCCCCGTTAAAAAAATAAAATAAAATTGTTGTATCTGAATATTCTATATAGAAGGACATCACGATTAGCGGAACGGCTCTTCGGAGGAAGGATTTCCAAACACAAACTCCAACCTGAAAATGAAAAAAGACAGAACAGCAAGAGAATTCAATTTATACTTCATCAAATTGATCTGAAATTTTCAACCCATTGCAAAAATGAGTTTGATATATGTGTATGGCTCTAATGCCATCTTGGAATTTATAAATCGAACAATTATTAAATAGGTGTTCAATTGTTTCCTCTGATTCACCACATTCACAATTAGGACTATCAACCGAATTCCACTTGAAAAGCATGCTATTGGTACGACCATGACCTGTTCTTATTCGATTAAGAAGGGACCATATTCTCCTGGGAAGGTTAAAACCAGGAACTTTATTCGATGGATCAGATATTAGATCTTTATTAGATAAAGAACATACATCCCATTCGGATTTCCAGATTTTGTTGTAGCTGAAGTTCGAATTCAGAAAGTTATTCGACCAAATAGGTTTACGAGATTTCAGTCTTGGAATTCTATTTTCTGGAACGTAGGAAAGTATCGATAAACATTTGCAAGCGGATGGAACCATTAAATTACTTTATTCGAGATTTTCGAAACTGAGAGAATGCGCTATCCCAAAAAATTTTCCAAATATACCCTCATACCTTACGAAACCAAAAGTACCGATCCCCAGTGTAGGAGGGAAGTAATTGTTACTAGGAAACATAATGAGGCAGAAGCTTTTTTAAGGTCCGATTTAATCAATGATTAAAAAGACCCATTTGAAAAATTTTCGGCTAAAATTGATATATTTATCTGGATGGGAAATTAAGCAATGCGATAACGCATTAGCGTCCATTTCAGGTCATTAGACCTGAAATGGATATTTCCTTCTGATTTCATTCTCAGCAGATTGTCTCAAGTTACTAATTTGCTTTCTCGTTATAAAAATGATTTTTTGAGAGATTCCTTGACTAGAAGCATTTTTATCATATTAGAAAAGAATAATGAAAAATGCGACCAACTCAGGCAACTGGAAATTATTATTCATCATTTGAGAGGATTATAGAGAACCTTAGTCCAATTTCTGCGAGTTACCGTGTTATAAGTCCGGTTATACTTTTGGTAATAGGGCGGTTACCCCCACTCATCCTCACTGTCAATTTCTTAACACGGTTATACATCCTCGCTAAAACATACTTGGTTACTAGGGAATCATATGTTTTAGCTAGGATGTACTTATTTGAATATGCATATTTCCAGAAATGTTAATGAGTTTCCTGTATTATTATATTCAAAAATAATAATCTGAAAACAGAATTACCTCTAGACATTAAGCGTAAAGATAGGTCAAAAATGAAGCAAGAACAAATATGGAAAGAGAGGATGTGAAATCAAAATTGTTTGCATAATTATAGGTTTTCTTTCACATCTTGCTGAGCTGGTGTTAGAAATGAATCAAATGAATAAATCAAGAAACTTCATAGGTATAGGCACGCTTCAATCTACAAGATGCAATGATGCAAAATAAAGCAATTTTCGTATTTGGCGCGAATGCGCTTATAACCGCTACCAGTTACCCTGCTTCGGAACAAGGTTACAGATTTTCAACCACGGTCACAATGACGGCTACGTCATAACACCTTCCCCTCTATTACCGTTCTCGCAAAAATACGAACGGTATCAAAAAATCGTAACCGTTTAGTTGATATTTCATTCGTCAGAACGCCCATTTTATTTTTCGATCTAGAGAGCCATGAACTATTCCAAATAATCAAAATAATGCTACACTATAGTAATTTCGATTTAAAAAGTATCGTGGTTCGAAATACGTGCCAAAAAAGTGAACCAAAACCTTTTTTCACTCGAAACTCCTTTTTGTCAAATGGTAGCATAATGGTACTCTGACTTCATTCGAAAGTACCATCGGTGGGGTATCCATCCATATCAACTATTTTTCTGTATAACCAATACGAACACGATAATGGAGTTTAAACAAGTTTAATTATCTTCTCGGTTCAATCCAAAGTTGATGTCATTTCCGGAAATTGGATTTTTTTCTAAATATGTCAAAAAGTGCCCTATAGTGAGTATATTCAATGTTCAAAATTTCAGAAATATAGCTACAGAAACAAGGGAGAAAATGGGGGTGTACCATGAGTCTGTGTCACCCTGTATATATAAAAATGAAATTCAATTCTTACTTCTTATTACTTCGAGAAATAGACGATTTGATGTCTTCAATCTGGAAGATTTATTTTCTTTAACAAACAAACTCTGATATCTTAAAATAATAACTTACGAACCTGAAAGAAATCAAAAACAATGCTATTTCTTCGAGTTCTCAATTTACAATATTTGAAATACGTAATGACATTCATTCATTAACAACTGACAAATCAAGGCATTCTCTAAATACAAATCAAATGAAAAATATAACAGAAAATGGAAAGTAGTTTTTTAAAAGAAATGACTCTTTTCATTTTTACATCCCCCCACCCAAGGTATGCAACAACCACTATATGTTGTCGTTGTCATAAGGGAGCAACTTTGTTACATGGAAATAATTATTGTCCTTTTTCCTATTTCCAATGTCTATCTCATAGATAGTGTCTGACATTTTCTTCACTATTGGAAAAGGGCCTATTCTTATTTCTTCATGTTTTTTTCTATTCAATTTAGATTTATTTTCAACATAAACATAATCTCCAATTTTAAAATTATAATGTTTCCTGAACTTGTCGACTATTTTTTTATTGTATTCGTGATTTTTTGTATTTTTGTTTTTGTTATTTATTATTTCGAGTTATTTTTCATTTTTTGGGTTAGGTGGAAGAGCAGTTGCTTCAAGTCAACTGAATCTCGCCCTTATATTTATTATTTACAGAATATGATCACATAATTTTTCAATAAAGACATTATTATTATTATTATTATTATTATTATTATTATTATTACGTAAATAATTTGTAAATGCTATTTCTTTATCTCTTGTTAAATTATTCTTTTCAATAAGTTCTTCTGGAGCAATGGGATCAGATTTTCCATGAAGTAAATATTCTGGACTATATCCAGTCACAGAATGGTCTGTCCTATTGTATTCTTCAATACATTCTTCGGCTATTTTCGTCCAAGCTCTAGTTTTCTTCTCATTCTTTTTGCATCTTATTCTGTTTACATTTGAAAAAGGACAATCTACTGCTGTAAAAATTAATTGTATATTCAAATTTTTCATGTGCTGTCTGAATTTTTTCGAATTTATTCCTGGGTATTGATCTCTTAATCATGGACGATCGCAGAATTTTTTCTCAGGGGGGGCCAAATAATGTTTTGATGAGGCGCAGGCGAAATCAGTATTAGGTTTTTCTCAAAAACAAGAAGGGAATCAAAATCTCAGGGGGGCCACGGCCCCCCCTGTCCCCACCCTGCGGGCGCCCATGCTGTTAATAATGTTTTAATTGGTCGTTTATCTTGAATTTTATTAATTAATTAATTTAATGAAATCTTAGGTTGTTTGGTATTTGGAGGTACTCACAAATGCATATCTGGTAAAATGGTCAACTAGGAGATGGAGGTATCTTTTTGAAGAGCGATTTCCAGCAAAGCCTCCAATCGTGTCGAAGGACATTATTTCGAATGGTTCTTTTGCTGGGCCGAGTTGTGAAAGAAGGCCATACTTTTGACCTACTCTCGTTTTATTTTTACAACAGATGTCACATGATCCACAAACTACTTTCGCCAACGAATCCATATTTTGAATGTAATAAAACTTTCTGATTTTTTCACTTATCTTGCTAGCACAAATGTGACCATAATGCTTGTGTAATTTTCTGATTAAATCTTTTCCAAAATCATTCGATAAAATTATTTTTTTGCTATTTTTTTTGCACTTTGTAGAATATATCTTTCTGTACAACTGTTCTTTTCATGTGTTTTATCCTTGCGAGATTATTCCGTTGATCGATTTTTATTTCATTCAATGCCACCAAATTCACTGTTCTTATACATTCGTCCATATTTTCCGTTTCTTCCAAAACTGGGTTTCTAGAAAGACAATCGGCTTCTACATTTAATTTTCCTGGTTCATATTTAATCTCGAAATCGAATTGTGATAAGTAATTCATCATGTCACCCAACTCTCCATCTGGTCTTGTGCGAAATTCTTTTTCTTCTAATGGCTTGTGATCAGTAACAACAACGAATTTTTTTCCCATTAGCCAATATTTCCAGTATTTTATTGCCTTCTTAATTGCCAGACATTCTAGAAATATTGCTTTCTTATTCTGTTGAAATTTATTAAGTTTCTTAGAAAAATATACTACGGGATTCATTTCACCATTAATCTGTTTTTGTTTAAGAACAGCTCCTACTCCTTGAATACTGGCACCAGTATATATAGTGATACAGGCAATGGTTCTAATAATCTAGCTGAATCTTTTATACAGGGTGTACCAAGTTCGATGGCCTATTAGGCTTTTCTGGAGAACTAGACTTATTTGAAATCTGAAAATTGAAATTATGATATTGTTTGACATTATCTACCGAGCTAAAATATTCTTGGAGCCTGACCACTTTCAGTTATACAGGGAGCGAAAAAAAAATTTTCAAAATTTTATTTTTCTGTTTTTTTCTTTTTGAATTTGATAGAGTATGCAATTCTGAATACATTCGTACTCAAATCGTTGCATTCGTCGAAATACTTTCAAAAATATCGAGAAAAACCTGAAGAAAAAGAGAGAAAAGAGTATTCGGTATTATGTTTGTTATTCCTAATCTAGATATCTTAAGCATAAACCGTTTTCACATTTTTGAAGTCGAAGAATGTGGAAGAATTGTACATTTCTAGAATTTTGAAAAACTCATGACAGGGTGTTCCAAATATTGGGTCAAAAATTGGGATCAAGATTGGCCCATAACTTTCGTTTTTCAAATTAGAACCCTATTTTTTTATGATTGCGTTGGATTGTACAAAGAAAAATGATGATAATGTTTCAACATGTTCTTGCTCCTAAAATTGATAATTCTTAAGTTATTCAGGATTTTCTGATTTTATGTCGTACGTAGCGTCAAATTCATTAAATCTGTTTCATATGAACTATGACCTTGGTCATAGAAGATAAATTATTTCAATAACTCACTAGTGACACACCTTTTTGTTCAATTTATTCATCATTGTTGTTAAGGAACAGATTTTATGAATTTGACGCAATGTACGACATGGAATCAGAAAATACTAAATAACTCAAGAATCATTAATTTTAGAAGTATCAACATGATTAAACATTATCATCATTTTTCTTCGCAGAATCCAACGCAATCATAAAAAAATAGGGTTCTGATTTGAAAAACGAAAGTTATGGGCCAATCTTGATCCCAATTTTTGACCGAATATTTAAAACACCCTGTGACGAATTTTTCAAAATTCTAAATATGTAAAATATTTCCACTGTCTTCGACTACAAAAACGTGAAAACGGTTTGTGTTCAAGATATCTAGATTAGAAATAGCAAACATTATACCGAATACTCTTATCTACTTTTTTTTTTCAGTTTTTTTTTATATTTCGGAAAGTATTTTGACGAATGCAACGATTTCAGTACGTATGTATTCAAGTGTGTGTCATTAGTGGAATAATTCATTTTCTATGACCAAGGTCATAGTTGATATGAAACAGATTAAATAAATTTGACGCTACGTACTACATAAAATCAGAAAATACTGAATAACTCAAGAAATATCAATTTTAGGAGCATTAACATGTTAAAACACTATCATCATTTTTCTTCATACAATCCAACGCAATCATAAAAAAATTGGGTTCTAATTTGAAAAACGAAAGTTATGGGCCAATCTTGATCCCAATTTTTGACCCAACATTTGGAACACCCTGTGATGAGTTTTTCAAAATTTTAAAAATGTACAGTATTTCCACAGTCTTTGACTTCAAAAATGTGAAAACGGTTTATGCTTAAGATATCTAGATTAGGAATAACAAACATAATACCGAATACTCTTTTCTCTCTTTTTCTTCAGGTTTTTCTCGATATTTTTGAAAGTATTTCGACGAATGCAACGATTTGAGTACGAATGTATTCAGAATTGCATACTCTATCAAATTCAAAAAGAAAAGAACAGAAAAAAAAATTTTTGAAAATTTTTTTTTGCTCCCTGTATAACTGAAAGTGGTCAGGCTCCAAGAATATTTTAGCTCGGTAGATAATGTCAAAAAATATCATAATCCCAATTTTCAGATTTCATATAAGTCTAGTTCTCCAGAAACGCCTAATAGGCCGTCGAACTTGGTACACCCTGTATATTTGTGATAAAAACTAACTTTCCCCGAAAATTGCCTTATCTTCTTCCGATTATCTGGTGGAGAAAAATTCGTAATGGAAATTAAATTGTCATTTATAGGTCGTACTGTATTATTTCCTACAATATGTCCTAAATATTTGACTTCTTCTCTGGCAAAATTACATTTGATAAATTTAAGTCTGAATCCTTCTGCATATATTGCTTTCAAGAGTTCTTCCAAATGTTCAATGTGTTGTTCGAATGTTAAAGAAAATATCAAAATATCATCTATATAATTGAAGCAAAATGAATTCAAGTTATATTTTCTGATAATATTATTCAAAATACGTTGAAATATCGCTGGGGATGTTTTAAGTCCAAAAGATAAACATTTCCATTGCCAGTGACCATTTTGCGTCACGAAAGCAGTCTTATATCTATCTTTGATACGAACAGGAATCGACCAAAGGGCAGAATTTATATCTAATGTAGTGAATACTTTTGCATTACGGATCTTGGCTAATATTTCATCGATCAATGGGAAAGGCCGTGGTTCGGGAACAATTAATTTATCGAGTTCACGAAAATCAACACACAATCTGGTCTTAGATCCCTCATTTCTTTTATAAGCTAAAGTAACTGGTGCTGCAAAAGGTGAGGAAAATTCTTCAATCTTTCAACAATTTTCCTATTTGGAATTCTATCTCTTTTTGATCATCCATTGAACATCTGTATGTTTTTTTTGGCTAAAAATGTATGTTCTAAAAGTTTTATATGTGCTTCATAATCCTGCACCTGACCAATATCGAATTTGTGTTTTGCAAAAATATTATCATATTTATGTATTAACATTTCAATTTTATTCCTCTGATTTGTTGTCAAATGTTCTAATTTTGCTTCGAAAAGTTCTGTTGGTATCCCCTCATTGAAATTGACATTGTAATCTTCACTATCATTATTATTATGAAAAAAATCGAACTTTCTCTTTTCATTCATATCTAATCTTTGATAAATATTCAAATCAAAATCTTGTTTTAGTTGAAAATTGAAAATAGAATCTAATCCGAGTAGAATATCATACTCGAAATTATTATCATCAATCACAAATAACACAACTTCTTTTTCAATATCATTGATTCTCATTTTTGTAGTTATTTTTCCTGAAAAATTTGCCCTGCCATTGACTGTTTTGAATGTGTTCTTATCATCTTGAATGTGTAGACATAACTCATCTGCCACTTTCGAATTCATAAGAGAACACTCTCAATTTGATCAATGGCAACAAAACTAGTTTTTTTTTATTGGAAATGACCTCATTTAATTCATCCTGTACCCCAACATTGTTTGCCGTTCTTATGTTACCGGTTACGTTCTCTTGTTTGAAATTATTGGATTTCCTATTCTTTAGCCGACATAAAGTCTCTGGATGAAACCTCCCTGGAAAACCATTTTTATCACAAATTGAGTATGGTTCCTTTTTACCTATTTTTCTATTTATTGGTGATGGATTTCGTTCGGCAGGTTTATTCATATTACCATTTTTGATATTTAATAGATCCAAAATTTGCTTATAATAATTCTTCGGATAATATCTTTGAAGAAAAGACTTCTTTAACCGCATGTATGAAAACGGAAACTTCTAATAGGAAAGTTTTATTGCCAGTTTTTGATGAATTTTGTATTGATGATATGCATCCTTTCATTCTTTATAAATTCCATAAAAATTATGATGACCTTATAGGAGCCGATTTCTTAAATAAATATGAACTTAACTTAGATTTCAAAAATCAACTTCTATATAATGAATATTGCAGAATACCTTTCCAGTATCAAAAAGTATGTCAAAATCCAATTGACATTCCAGTAGACCTATCCCATTTAGATTCAGAAATCAATTAATGAAAATTTTTCAAACAAATATCGACGATTTACAATTACCTGGTCAACCCTTGAATTTTTCTAATCGAATAAAACACAAGATTCGAACAGTTGATGTTCATTGCAAAATTTATAGATATCTAGAAATTCATAGAGAAGAAGTACAGACTCATTTTGAAGATATGTTATCGAAAAAAATTATTCCCCATGGTCCTTTCTTGTAGTTATTGTTCATAAAAAACAGGATTTATCAGAAAAAATAAAATGGCGTATTGCGATTGATTATAGAAAATTAAATGAAAAAACTGTTGATGATAAATATCCCTTACCTCAAATTGAAAGTATTCTAGACAAATCAGGAAACAAAAAATATTTTATGACCTTCGATCTAGCGTCGGGTTTTCACTAAATTGAATTAGATGAAGAATCTATAGAAAAAACGGCTTTCACAGTTGAAAACGGACACTATGAATTTTTACGAATGCTTTTCGGATTAAAAAATGCACCTGCGACTTTTCAAAGATTAATGAATAATGTTTTGAAAGATTTTATTGGAAAAAATTGTTATATTTATATGGAAGATGTGATAATTTTCTCGGACAGTATTGAAGAACATTTAGCTGACATACACAACATTTTAGAGGCTTTCAGAAAAGATAATTTGAAGATACAACTAGACAAATGTCATTTTTTCAAAACAGAAATTGAATTCCTTGGTCATATCATGACTCCAACAGGAATAAAACCTAATCCGAACAAACTAGAAGCTGTAAGTAATTTTCCAATTCCAGAAACTAAAAAGGAAATAAAATCCTTTCTTGGTTTAGTTGTATATTATAGAAAGTTCATTCCAAATTTTGCTAAAATTACGAAACCTTTAACCATATGTTTGAAAAAAAATGCTAAGATTAATATTGATGATCCTAAATCCGTTGAAGCATTTGAAATTTGTAAAAGAAGCTTATTGAATTTTCCCATATTGAGATATCCGAATTTCGACGAGAAATTCAATTTAACTACAGACGCCTCTGGATTTGCGATAGGATCCATTTTATCTCAAAGTAAAGATGATTTACCCATCTGCTACGCCAGCAGAACTCTAAACACAAGCGAGATACGGTATAGTACAATCGAAAAAGAATTATTAGCGATTGTTTGGTCATTCCAGCATTTCCGGCCTTATTTGTACGGGAGAAAATTCATAACTTATACGGATCATAAGCCTTTAGTTTGGCTATTTTCACTTAAAGAACCAAATTCGCGTCTGATGCGTTGGCGTATTAACCCATTAAAGCCCATAAATCCCCCGTGGAGATTTTCATGTGAAATTTGGTATGATGTACCTTGAGGACACAAAAAATGATATTCTTTCATAACAACAATGATCGAATATGTAGGATAGTTGCTGTCAAGTGGCAGCTTTAGTTGCCACTGGGAAGATTCATGTATAAATTATTCAAATTCAGATAAAACTGAGATATAAGAATAATTTCATTCTAATCGAAATTGTAATACTTTTCATTGTATGGTATCGAATATTAATATTTAATATCCATGAAAAATCTTGAAGCACTCATCAGGGTGGAGTGAAACCTCGAATTTTTGGCATGAAAAATGATACGCCTGCCACAGATCCCACCTTGGCGATACTCATCCTGAACTTTTTAGATGAAATAATATGTTCGATTTTTTCTGATTCATTCGAGAGTTGGTCTGGATTCTAGACAAGATCGAACTTCTGGTGTCATTGGTCATTGGGGAACTGCCAAAGAACTTCAGGATGAAAAAAACACACTGACTCTTGAAATCCGATAGAGGAATATTGTGACCAAGGCGATAATGTATCCAGCCTTGTGTGCTGTAAACATCAACTCTGGAACTTAGTTCTTTCAGCAAATCAACTGAGGTGAATAAATTATCGAATTAGATTCGGATATTATAAAGGCCGCTGACGCTTGGTGCGTTTAGATCGAGCTCTTTTCTGAGGAAAAGTGCCAGGTCCAGATTCCTCTCTATGGTTCTCCCATATAGATACTATCTCTATACTATCCCTATGCGTTTTTCTCTTGAATGACCAGTCGTGATCATAATTCAATTTTGAATATCACTTTTCCATCTGAGAGAGCCATATATAGGCAGGAAGATGATCAATATCACCAACTCTCCTTATCTGTATGTGCACCAAGAGGCTCATCAGGGGAAGATATAGCTACAGGGGTTGATATGTTCTCGTAATTCTCGATAAGTTCATGTATTTCATGGAGAACTAACCCAGTGCCATATCTTTCACGTTCATACCCGCCGAAATCTTCATAAACCGAGACATCTAAATATTGCCGAAATTGATATATTGTATGTTCCCGTTGGCAACTTTAGTTGCCATCAAAGTTTGCACGTTTGCAAAATATGAAACACTTCATAAAAATTCTATTGTGGTACGGAAATATGTTGCTATACTCATATCAAATACAATAGATACAAAAAATACATATATAATATCATCTATCAATTTGAATAATCACAATCTCTCATCGATGGTCATTATAGTGAATTACTACAGGAGATGACTCTGAATAAACGCTATATGCACACTTACTGTATGACAATATATGATTGACTTTTGTGCTATATGAGGCAGGAGATATCATTTAACGAAATCTAAGCAATAAAACACCTCCAACTACACGCATGCGCACAGTAGGTAGTCGAATGAGTGGTGGCAACTTAAGTTGCCAATGGGCTGTAATGGGTTAAATTGGAAGAATTTGATTACGAAATAAAATATAAAAATGGATCGTCGAATAATGCGGACCATTAAGTAGAATAATTTTGGATAATGATAAGAAATTTGAAGATTTTTTGAAGCAACATGAATCTGGAAATTTGGAAGATACTAATAATATTGAAATATTAAGAGATGCCTTATTCAACGCACTCGAATATTTTGCATTAGCGCATTGTGTATCAGAAGATTTTTACATGAACAAAGGCATAGCTCGAGATTTTAAAAAGGAATTTGGAAACCAACGTGAATTAAAATCGCGAAATAAAAAAGTAGGAGAAGTAGCCGTTACTCGAAATAAAAACCGTGTTATTTACTATTTGATAACCAAGAAATTCTATTACGATAAACCTACATATGAAAATGTATTTAATTCCCTTTTATATTTGAAAAAACTTCTTAAGTCAAGAAATAAAACTTATTTAGCTTTACCACGAATTGCGTGCGGCCTAGACGAATTAGATTGGAATATAATTTATAGCATGATTAAGTATATTTTTAATGATTTGAATATAGAAATAAGAATATATCAGTTCAAAGATGAAAATGATATTTTGAGAAAAAATGTAATTGATCATAAGGAATATTTGACGAATGATTATAATGAAGAAGGAAACGAAGAATTAAATAATTTACACTTACCGGAAGTAAGAAATAATTCACATGATGAAATTGATTACTAGTTTAGCATATTTGAAAATAACGAGATGAACCCCATAGAGGATGATCTTATATCAATTATGAATAATGTAACAAATGGAGAACTAGATGAATGCCTAGAATGATTAGATCTAAGTGATAATGGAAATTATGATAACATTGATGATATTGTTGATGATAAAGATAATGAAGATTTACCAAATATTATGAAAAATGAAGATTCAAACAAGAAATCAGGAAATATAATTATTCACAGTGATGTTACAGTACATAGTAATATAGAAAATCCTATTTTAGAGATCCTCTACACGGAGAGAAGTCTTAATTCATCTCAGTCACAAATTATACTCAAACATGGTTCTACTTATAATGTAACAAAAATCAAATTATTCAATGATAAATTGAGATTCCGAGTTACTATTGATTCAATTGAGAACGATTTATATAGGTTTTTACAGGAATATGTTCGACCTAAGCATCCCTATACTATTTATTTTATGTCCCCAGAATTAGAAAAACCTCTTACTCGAATTTTGCAAAACAAATTTGATTATAAGACTTTAGATTTGAAAATCTCTCGAATATTTTTAGAAGATGTTGAAGACAAAGAAGAACAACTTCTTCGAATTCAACAATACCATGAAACGAAAACTATCCATCGTGGCTTACGAGAAAATTTGATAAGTATCAAAAAGAAATATTATTGGCCGAACATGCACAAAGACGTTCTAAATTATATCAATGCTTGTGAAATTTGTCGAAAGAACAAATATGAACGCACTCCAATTCAATTATAATTCATACCTAACCCTATTGGTAATAAACCCTTCACTCATATTTATTGCGATACAATAAGATTCAATCAAATCTACTGCCTAAGTATAGTAGATTCATTTTCAAGATTAGGACGATGTTACCCTCTTTTGCAGAAAACTGGAACGGAAATTGTAGACAAATTATTAGTTTATTTTAGTCATTACGGAATTCCTAACAAAATAACTTGTGACAACGGTCTAGAATTCAAAAACAGTGTCGTTCAAGATTTTTCTGAGACTCATAAAATTGAAATGCATTATATTACAAATTACAATCCAAATTCGAACGCATTAGTGGGAAGATTCCACTCTACCATAATCGAACAGTTAAGAACTATTGGTACGAAAAATACCTTTCAAAATAGAATTTCCCAGGCTTTATAAGTTATAATAATTCAAATCATTTAAGTTTAAATATGACTCCAATGCAAATTGTTAAAGCCGACTTAAATTATTCTCTTCCGATCGAAGCAAGCCAAAATGAAATTGTAGAAAACTATATTCAAAATTATAAGGAAAATCTTAAAGAAATATCAGAGCACCTGGAAACAAAAAATGAAGAACATATCAACCGTTTGGAAAAAACTAATAGAAAACGTGAAGCAGAAGAAAATCACCCTCTAAATACAAACCCAACTTATATTAAAACCCCCATTACAAGAAAACTCGATCTTGTTTATAAAAGATAGATGCTCGCGAAATTGATAGTCATAAAATACTAGATTCCAAAAATAAACACGTCTATCATAAAAGAATTTTAAAACAAAGAAAGAAATAATATAATTTTTGTTTCAGCCTGAAAAATGGACCTACAAGAAGTACAGCAAATGCATTTATTTACTTTTCAACTCAGAGAGATAAAAAATACACTTGATTCAAGATTCTTATTTTATTTGATTATTGCATTATTAATTTTTATTACTTGCTTATTATTATTTTATTATTTTAGAAAAGGTTTTTCCAAAGCTACACCTACAAAAAATGATACCTCTGACTAGGCGGGGAGGAATTACATAATCCACCCTGTGTATTCTGATATATTCCATACATTGTATTCTCATCAGCTTCTGAATAGGACCATATTGAGTTTAGCTGACTAAGCCCACGTGTCTCTTATCTCATTGCTGAATTGATCGTAATACCGAAGGTATAAATAAATGCGATATGAAAATATCAGTCAAGAATAATCTGTCTCTAAAGAATAATTGTATCAGTAAAGCATAATTGTATCATCTCATTGTTCTTAAATAAAACTGTTTTTAAAAACGGTGTCTTCAACTCAAAATACATAATTATATATATATATATATATATATATATATATATATATATATATATATATACAGGGTGGCCATTTGAAAACGAAACAGACGAGATTACAGACGAAATAAATTTTTTCAATAGAAATGCTCGGACAGGTCGATTTCTGTTTCGAGGGGGACAACTTAAGATGTAGGTTACGGACGCATAGCGCTCAACCCTTGCTACTACAACCCTCACCCCCAATTTTTGAATAGGGAAGATGGGGTAAGTGATACTTCATTTGAAAGGTATTTTTATACTGATTTCAGCACAGTAATTGTTTTTTCATTTTATGCATTAGTTCTCGAAATACAGGGTGGCCATTTGAAAACGAAACAGACGAGATTACAGACGAAATAAATTTTTTCGTTAGAAATGCTCGGACAGGTCGATTTCTGTTTCGAGGGGGACAACTTAAGATGTAGGTTACGGACGCATAGCGCTTCAACTCTTGCTACTACAACCCTCACCCCCAATTTTTGAATAGGGAAGATGGGGTGAGTGATACCTCATTTGAAAGGTATTTTTATACTGATTTCAGCACAGTAATTTTTTTTTCATTTTATGCATTAGTTCTCGAAATACAATATATTCTCTCTATAAGGATTGCTGGGATCAAAAATCAGCTTTCTTTCAAAGAAAGACATAAAAATCTCTGCTAAGCACTGGGATAGGGGGTTACCCATGCCGAGGCCGTCCTCCATTCTGTAGAATACGTTCTCGAACGAAAAGTAATTTTGCTTCAGACATAACTCAGTTAGAAGAAAAATGCTGTTACACTGTTCATTGTTCAAAAATGATGCACATAGAATGTGTTTGAACAAAATCATTGTCTGGGGAACGGGTACACTAGTGAAGAGGTTGGAAACATCGAAGCAATCCTTATAGAGAAAATATATTGTTTTGGTAGAGATACGTTGACGACGTGATAGTTTGTTGGACAGGCGAATGCAGCGAATTGAATAAATTTCTGTGCTGGATTAATAAATTACATCTAAAAATCAACTTTACTATGGAAATGGAAGAAAATTCTGAAATACCTTTCCTAGACCTTAAACTGAGACGTTTGAACTACAGAATATCATTCGGAATTTATAGGAAACCCACACAGACGGACCATATCATCAACTACGGTCAAAGTTAACGCCTTGCAGGACTCCGGTTCCTAGTACACCGTCTTTTTACTGTACCTCTCTCGAGCGAAGAATTCCGATTAGAACTCGACACCATCAAACACATAGCGATCCGTAATGGGTACGATCTGCGTTGGGTTGATTCCCTAGTGAGAAAGGAGGAGTTAAAACGTCTGAACAACGAGGCTTCAACTCTTCAACTATCTACAGTTAACCCCAAGTACATGAGACTACCTTACATCGGACCTTTGTCCACCCGAGTAGGAAATCTGTTTCACGGTTACGACGTTAAGGTGGCCTATAAATCCCCCAACACCCTATACGATATTCTGATTCGCAACAAAGATAAAGTACCAATGTTGAAGCAGAGCGGAGTCTATAAATTAACTTGCGGAGACTCCAACTGTAACGTAGTTTACATGGGCAGAACGGGTAGACCTCTTCAGCAGAGAATAAGTGAACATCTCCAAAGCCAGAAGAAGAGCAACTGCGAAAAGTCTGTATTTGGCAAACACTTAAGATTCAACAACCATCCGTTCGATCCAGAGAGAGATGCCAGAATCATACACCCGTCCAACTTCGGTTTGAGACAGTGCGTGTTAGAGGAGATCGAGATTTTCTGCCATATCAATGACAACACTGCTGTTACCCTAAACTCTTTGTCCACGCACAGCTTCCCCCGCCTATTCGACGTGCTCAGAAGAGAGCCGGTCGTGGAGTTAATAGAGCCAGGAGAAGATCGATAGGAGTGCTCTTCGTTTTAATAAGTTGATCACTTTCAAGGAATCCATCCCCTTTCATTCTTCCACAGTGCCGCCTATGCGTCGACTGAAGGTCAAACCTCCTCTGTTTCTTCTGTTTTCGGTGACGGAACAGTGTACCTGCGCGCTGAGTCTTTTCGCGCCACTATTTGTTTGCATTTGTTTTTATTCGTTTGACATCAGAATTTTCAAAGTGAGAATGTAGATATTTCAGTGTATGACCTTTGTGTATGTTTTGTTGTATTTTATATGCTGACGACCAAAGATTATAAAGTATATATACTCTATAATCTTTGCTGACGACGATGTCTGCCGGTCGATTTTTCTGCTCAGTTGAAAAGCCATAACAGGGCTGCTGCATCGTAAGTTATATTTCCTCCCCTACTTTTTTCACTTGATTCTAACTTTTTTCCCCTTGCGTTGCAGTCGTCCTGTTACTCAGCTCCTGAGGATGGTGATATTTCACCGAAACTAGTTGAGCGGACGTGCATTTGCAGTCGTACAAAATAAATTAGTGTCACCAAAATAAGGCATTTTTATCTACCCTTAACTATCAATAATGGTGGACGCCAAAGGGTTTAGAGAAGTCATGTTTCAAAATTGTTTTTTTTCCATCAAAATCGGTAGAATGATCGCATTTAGCTATAGGTTTGGCAATCAAATTTTCTTGTTTTATTCAGTTTCAAGATCTAATGTAATGAAAAGGAAACGTACTAAAATACTGTCTTTAGTCTGCATTTTCAAAGGTGGGACTGGCACTTGCCAATCTTGCCATCTTGGCAACTGCCAGATGACTTCTATGGTGATCGTGGTGGTACTATAGGAAATGATATCAAAGAAGCAGCTTCTCCCAAATTCCCGTTTTTTCGACGTTTCTAGCTCTCGTATGAAGAGCTAGCTTGCCATCTTGGCAACTGCCAGATGACTTCTATGGTGATCGTGGTGGTACTATAGGAAATGATATCAAAGAAGCAGCTTCTCCCAAATTCCCGTTTTTTCGACGTTTCTAGCTCTCGTATGAAGAGGTAGATCTCAATGGGATTATATTTATATGCATTTATTTCTCAGGACAACTGTGAAGGTACCTAATGCATATAAATCATTAAAATCTATAGCATTAGCAGTATTAACTGATATTCATTATATCAACAACAAAATTTTGCAGATTTTCGACTTGGAGTTTAGCGATATCGATCCCTTTAATACGTCCATTTCTTAATTTGAAAAACTGCTAGAACAAAGGCTATCACAATGAATATTAAAAGAAAAATTTTCATTTTGCACAATTTCAATTTGGAGCTATTGTAAAATTAAATTTTTTATTTAATTGTTTGATTTTTTCTACGTGATTTGTGAATACTTTTTCGAGTTGGAACCTGTTTTTGTATTCCTATCTTTCATAAATAAAATAACTTCAAAATAAATGAAAATATCGTAGATGTTATAGTTTGATTATTCGAACCATCAGAACATCCGAAGAATGATAATAACACATGCACCATGATACGTTTCAAATCAAACACTTCACGAAGACTTGAAGGTACCATACGTGAAAGGTGTCACCACATGAAGCAGGAGAACCACGTAAATATATTTTATGATTTCAAATCATTTTGAGTTGACATTTTGTCATTGTTTTTTATTGCACAAATATAATATACCTATTTTAAATCATTTGTTTTTTCTGAATAAAATATTTCTATATCTTCTGGATCATGAAAATCAGTGAGAACCTATTTCATATTCTGCTCGAAATCTATTGATTCGTCTCAAATGTTGTTGAAGTAGGTGGAGAAACCTCTGAATGGAACTCCAAAATTTATTATCACTGCATATGTTTAGTACACAGAAATATTCTAAGTTTTAGATCCGTCAACAATCATATTGGAAATATGGTATTTCGAGATTCACATCAGAATTAACCTCAATATGACGAGAACATTTATGTGTACCTACTTTAATAAATTTTTTTTTGACAAAACATAAGAATTTCAAACGAAATATACAGTGTCATTCATTCAGAGTGGTGATTGGCTGGATCTCGGAATATTTATCTTATATAATCAGGAATGAATCTTATTACAAACTCAAACCTAATCACCCTGTACAATTTTTTCCGATTCATGGGTGAATTCTGCTTTTCATCTGTAGCATACGATTTATCTGTATGTCACCGACTATCAGATCCGTCAATAATTCTGAAGTGGTTTCTGCATTTTTCTTAATCACAGGTACTTTGAAACTAAAAAATGCATTTTTCTCGAATCTGTAAGGTGGTCTCATAGGTAAAGATCAATCCTACGTTACAGATCTCTACCGCACGATTGGAAGATGAAAAACAGAATACACTCATTATTTTGTTCTTGTCACTAAACTGTGAATTGATCTATATTCATTCTGCCTTGAGAACTTCGAAGTCGCACCAAAAAACTATAACAGTTTTTAAAACCGTAGAATATTAAATGCATTATTGAATCTTTGCAGTTGATTTTTTTTTTATTTGGAATTCATCTAATTTTAATTCACTTTTTTAAAATTATCAATCTTTTTGTAGGGAGTCCAATACGATCATGCAGAGATTTTGTTCGAAACATGAGTCTGAGGTAGGCTTTTGACTTCATTGTAGTTTACAAAAGCTCGTTTATCCGCCAACAACTTGAAAAGTTTTTTTAACCTTATAAGTATAATGAGTTAATTAAATCCAGTATCAGATTGAATGTGTTGGACATTGTTTTTCTTGTTAGAATTTTTGATTATTCATTTTCGGATTGTTCAACTTTTTTTTCATCGATTTTTTTAAAATTATTATAACAATACGAGCAAGCAAAATGAATCTATTCTATAAGCTCATTTGCTGGCTTCAGAGCTAAGTGCTTTCAAGTGTCGTTGTGAGGTTCTGCCCAGTAGCAGTTTTTTTCACATCTGTTTCAGATCTGCTGGACATTTTCGTTTGAGTTGCCTATCCCTATCGTTGTGCACTTCAGTCAGTGGGTGAAGTAAAATATTTCTCTATTTCAGTATCGTAATGAGTTCATTACAGTTCTAGAAATAGTGCTGTAATGAAACTCATTACAGCATTGTTTTCAGTTATATTTTTCGTTTTGTGGTGGTCAGTACTGACCTCCGATCCTCTCAATTTTCAAATTAAATCAATTCAAATTCCGTAATCTGTCAAGTCATACTAACTGCCAAGATGAAATGTTAAAGTCACAAACCTGAATTTTTATTTGAATTTCGAGAGTATTTCACAAAACTTGACTGAAATAGGGAAAATATCGTCTAATACTCGTTGCAGAAGGCAATTCCAACACTCATGCTTTCGAAAACTCGTTCCTTCGTCGCTCGTTTTCGAACTTCGCATTCGTGTTGGAATATGAGCTCATTCTGCAACTTGTTTTAGAATATACTATTATTGCACTACCTATTCAATGGGAGATAATGATGATTAGCCTGAAATATCATTATCTAATAAAGTACAGGTGGAAAGTTTCCACCGTTTCGGATATATACTGGAAAAATAATGAGAATTTTTCCGTCATTTTGAATCTAATTTAAGCAAAAAAAAGTTTGCATTTATGGAATTTCAGGATAAATATTTCTAATGATTATGATCACGATTATTCTTGCACAAATGCAGAAGCAGAAACAGTTCAATTTCAGATTCCGCGCACCATATTGAAATCCCGGCAGAATATCTTCTCCCGCCAGCTACAATGTTATGTTTATCTCTTTACGATGCAAAAAATGTCTATAAAGCCATAAAACTCGTCCCGTGAAAGACAGACAGTGATGCCGCTTGCTCCAGATGCCACTTCAACCGTTACATGTAAAACCGAGAATATACATATCCGTGAATATAATATACACGAGTGTGACGAGAGCGCCACCAAACTCGATCGCGCAGAACCTCAGACATACAGGACACTACGTTCAGAAATGGTAAAAATTGGCGTCCAGCCAATTATCATCGCAACGTATAGAGGAAGCCTTGCTGAAACGTTCTGTGTGATATTCAGCTGATGGTAAAGTGGCATCCGTATATCGGATGTCACATTACCGCGGATGCCACTCTTACCGCGATTTTAACATGGGAGGATGCCAAAATGTACCATATATATATATATATATATATATATATATATATATATATATATATATATATATATATATATATATATATATATATATATATATAACATAACATTGTAGCTGGCGGGAGAAGATATTCTGCCGGGATTTCAATATGGTGCGCGGAATCTGAAATTGAACTGTTTCTGCTTCTGCATTTGTGCAAGAATAATCGTGATCATAATCATTAGAAATATTCATCCTGAAATTCCATGAATGCAAACTTTTTTTGCTTAAATTAGATTCAAAATGACGGAAAAATTCTCATTATTTTTCCAGTATATATCCGAAACGGTGGAAACTTTCCACCTGTACTTTATTAGATAATGATATTTCAGGCTAATCATCATTATCTCCCATTGAATAGGTAGTGCAATAATAGTATATTCTAAAACAAGTTGCAGAATGAGCTCATATTCCAACACGAATGCGAAGTTCGTGTTGGAATTGCCTTCTGCAACGAGTATTAGACGATATTTTCCCTATTTCAGTCAAGTTTTGTGAAATACTCTCGAAATTCAAATAAAAATTCAGGTTTGTGACTTTAACATTTCATCTTGGCAGTTAGTGTGACTTGACAGATTACGGAATTTGAATTGATTTAATTTGAAAATTGAGAGGATCGGAGGTCAGTACTGACCACCACAAAACGAAAAATATAACTGAAAACAATGCTGTAATGAGTTTCATTACAGCACTATTTCTAGAACTGTAATGAACTCATTACGATACTGAAATAGAGAAATATTTTACTTCACCCACTGACTGAAGTGCACAACGATAGGGATAGGCAACTCAAACGAAAATGTCCAGCAGATCTGAAACAGATGTGAAAAAAACTGCTACTGGGCAGAACCTCACAACGACACTTGAAAGCACTTAGCTCTGAAGCCAGCAAATGAGCTTATAGAATAGATTCATTTTGCTTGCTCGTATTGTTATAATAATTTAAAAAAAATCGATGAAAAAAAAGTTGAACAATCCGAAAATGAATAATCAAAAATTCTAACAAGAAAAACAATGTCCAACACATTCAATCTGATACTGGATTTAATTAACTCATTATACTTATAAGGTTAAAAAAACTTTTCAAGTTGTTGGCGGATAAACGAGCTTTTGTAAACTACAATGAAGTCAAAAGCCTACCTCAGACTCATGTTTCGAACAAAATCTCTGCATGATCGTATTGGACTCCCTACAAAAAGATTGATAATTTTAAAAAAGTGAATTAAAATTAGATGAATTCCAAATAAAAAAAAAATCAACTGCAAAGATTCAATAATGCATTTAATATTCTACGGTTTTAAAAACTGTTATAGTTTTTTGGTGCGACTTCGAAGTTCTCAAGGCAGAATGAATATAGATCAATTCACAGTTTAGTGACAAGAACAAAATAATGAGTGTATTCTGTTTTTCATCTTCCAATCGTGCGGTAGAGATCTGTAACGTAGGATTGATCTTTACCTATGAGACCACCTTACAGATTCGAGAAAAATGCATTTTTTAGTTTCAAAGTACCTGTGATTAAGAAAAATGCAGAAACCACTTCAGAATTATTGACGGATCTGATAGTCGGTGACATACAGATAAATCGTATGCTACAGATGAAAAGCAGAATTCACCCATGAATCGGAAAAAATTGTACAGGGTGATTAGGTTTGAGTTTGTAATAAGATTCATTCCTGATTATATAAGATAAATATTCCGAGATCCAGCCAATCACCACTCTGAATGAATGACACTGTATATTTCGTTTGAAATTCTTATGTTTTGTCAAAAAAAAATTTATTAAAGTAGGTACACATAAATGTTCTCGTCATATTGAGGTTAATTCTGATGTGAATCTCGAAATACCATATTTCCAATATGATTGTTGACGGATCTAAAACTTAGAATATTTCTGTGTACTAAACATATGCAGTGATAATAAATTTTGGAGTTCCATTCAGAGGTTTCTCCACCTACTTCAACAACATTTGAGACGAATCAATAGATTTCGAGCAGAATATGAAATAGGTTCTCACTGATTTTCATGATCCAGAAGATATAGAAATATTTTATTCAGAAAAAACAAATGATTTAAAATAGGTATATTATATTTGTGCAATAAAAAACAATGACAAAATGTCAACTCAAAATGATTTGAAATCATAAAATATATTTACGTGGTTCTCCTGCTTCATGTGGTGACACCTTTCACGTATGGTACCTTCAAGTCTTCGTGAAGTGTTTGATTTGAAACGTATCATGGTGCATGTGTTATTATCATTCTTCGGATGTTCTGATGGTTCGAATAATCAAACTATAACATCTACGATATTTTCATTTATTTTGAAGTTATTTTATTTATGAAAGATAGGAATACAAAAACAGGTTCCAACTCGAAAAAGTATTCACAAATCACGTAGAAAAAATCAAACAATTAAATAAAAAATTTAATTTTACAATAGCTCCAAATTGAAATTGTGCAAAATGAAAATTTTTCTTTTAATATTCATTGTGATAGCCTTTGTTCTAGCAGTTTTTCAAATTAAGAAATGGACGTATTAAAGGGATCGATATCGCTAAACTCCAAGTCGAAAATCTGCAAAATTTTGTTGTTGATATAATGAATATCAGTTAATACTGCTAATGCTATAGATTTTAATGATTTATATGCATTAGGTACCTTCACAGTTGTCCTGAGAAATAAATGCATATAAATATAATCCCATTGAGATCTACCTCTTCATACGAAAGCTAGAAACGTCGAAAAAACGGGAATTTGGGAGAAGCTGCTTCTTTGATATCATTTCCTATAGTACCACCACGATCACCATAGAAGTCATCTGGCAGTTGCCAAGATGGCAAGCTAGCTCTTCATACGAGAGCTAGAAACGTCGAAAAAACGGGAATTTGGGAGAAGCTGCTTCTTTGATATCATTTCCTATAGTACCACCACGATCACCATAGAAGTCATCTGGCAGTTGCCAAGATGGCAAGATTGGCAAGTGCCAGTCTCACCTTTGAAAATGCAGACTAAAGACAGTATTTTAGTACGTTTCCTTTTCATTACATTAGATCTTGAAACTGAATAAAACAAGAAAATTTGATTGCCAAACCTATCGCTAAATGCGATCATTCTACCGATTTTGATGGAAAAAAAACAATTTTGAAACATGACTTCTCTAAACCCTTTGGCGTCCACCATTATTGATAGTTAAGGGTAGATAAAAATGCCTTATTTTGGTGACACTAATTTATTTTGTACGACTGCAAATGCACGTCCGCTCAACTAGTTTCGGTGAAATATCACCATCCTCAGGAGCTGAGTAACAAGACGACTGCAACGCAAGGGGAAAAAAGTTAGAATCAAGTGAAAAAAGTAGGGGAGGAAATATAACTTACGATGCAGCAGCCCTGTTATGGCTTTTCAACTGAGCAGAAAAATCGACCGGCAGACATCGTCGTCAGCATATAAAATACAACAAAACATACACAAAGGTCATACACTGAAATATCTACATTCTCACTTTGAAAATTCTGATGTCAAACGAATAAAAACAAATGCAAACAAATAGTGGCGCGAAAAGACTCAGCGCGCAGGTACACTGTTCCGTCACCGAAAACAGAAGAAACAGAGGAGGTTTGACCTTCAGTCGACGCATAGGCGGCACTGTGGAAGAATGAAAGGGGATGGATTCCTTGAAAGTGATCAACTTATTAAAACGAAGAGCACTCCTATCGATCTTCTCCTGGCTCTATTAACTCCACGACCGGCTCTCTTCTGAGCACGTCGAATAGGCGGGGGAAGCTGTGCGTGGACAAAGAGTTTAGGGTAACAGCAGTGTTGTCATTGATATGGCAGAAAATCTCGATCTCCTCTAACACGCACTGTCTCAAACCGAAGTTGGACGGGTGTATGATTCTGGCATCTCTCTCTGGATCGAACGGATGGTTGTTGAATCTTAAGTGTTTGCCAAATACAGACTTTTCGCAGTTGCTCTTCTTCTGGCTTTGGAGATGTTCACTTATTCTCTGCTGAAGAGGTCTACCCGTTCTGCCCATGTAAACTACGTTACAGTTGGAGTCTCCGCAAGTTAATTTATAGACTCCGCTCTGCTTCAAGCAGAATGAATCTATTCTATAAGCTCATTTGCTGGCTTCAGAGCTAAGTGCTTTCAAGTGTCGTTGTGAGGTTCTGCCCAGTAGCAGTTTTTTTCACATCTGTTTCAGATCTGCTGGACATTTTCGTTTGAGTTGCCTATCCCTATCGTTGTGCACTTCAGTCAGTGGGTGAAGTAAAATATTTCTCTATTTCAGTATCGTAATGAGTTCATTACAGTTCTAGAAATAGTGCTGTAATGAAACTCACTACAGCATTGTTTTCAGTTATATTTTTCGTTTTGTGGTGGTCAGTACTGACCTCCGATCCTCTCAATTTTCAAATTAAATCAATTCAAATTCCGTAATCTGTCAAGTCACACTAACTGCCAAGATGAAATGTTAAAGTCACAAACCTGAATTTTTATTTGAATTTCGAGAGTATTTCACAAAACTTGACTGAAATAGGGAAAATATCGTCTAATACTCGTTGCAGAAGGCAATTCCAACACTCATGCTTTCGAAAACTCGTTCCTTCGTCGCTCGTTTTCGAACTTCGCATTCGTGTTGGAATATGAGCTCATTCTGCAACTTGTTTTAGAATATACTATTATTGCACTACCTATTCAATGGGAGATAATGATGATTAGCCTGAAATATCATTATCTAATAAAGTACAGGTGGAAAGTTTCCACCGTTTCGGATATATACTGGAAAAATAATGAGAATTTTTCCGTCATTTTGAATCTAATTTAAGCAAAAAAAGTTTGCATTTATGGAATTTCAGGATGAATATTTCTAATGATTATGATCACGATTATTCTTGCACAAATGCAGAAGTAGAAACAGTTCAATTTCAGATTCCGCGCACAATATTGAAATCCCGGCAGAATATCTTCTCCCGCCAGCTACAATGTTATGTTTATCTCTTTACGATGCAAAAAATGTCTATAAAGCCATAAAACTCGTCCCGTGAAAGACAGACAGTGATGCCGCTTGCTCCAGATGCCACTTCAACCGTTACATGTAAAACCGAGAATATACATATCCGTGAATATAATATACACGAGTGTGACGAGAGCGCCACCAAACTCGATCGCGCAGAACCTCAGACATACAGGACACTACGTTCAGAAATGGTAAAAATTGGCGTCCAGCCAATTATCATCGCAACGTATAGAGGAAGCCTTGCTGAAACGTTCTGTGTGATATTCAGCTGATGGTAAAGTGGCATCCGTATATCGGATGTCACATTACCGCGGATGCCACTCTTACCGCGATTTTAACATGGGAGGATGCCAAAATGTACCATATATATATATATATATATATATATATATATATATATATATATATATATATTAGACTGATTCAAAAAAATCGACTTTGTTTGTTTTCACGAAACCCCCCCCGAATTATCTTCAGAGTATCGAAAAAAGACCCCTGTGAAAATTTCAGCTCCAAATAATAACATTTAGAGGTCGCTCATCAATTATTCCTATTTTGCCTTCTAATAGCAGGGGAAAAATTTCTTTTTTCAATAAAAAATTCCTAGAACACAAACCGGATTTCTTTGTGTGATACATTTTCGTGTAGATACACTACAAATATGTCCCTTACGATATTTCGATAAAAGGGCCTCTTCAAAAGTTATTCGATTCGATGCCAATATTGAGGTATTTTCGAAGAAAAAAAATATTCAAAACAATCGATTCTACTTGTTTTCACGCAACTCGCCTTATAATCATCTTTAGGGCATCGACAAAAGGCGTCTGTGAAAATATTAGCTTTGAATATTAATATTTAGAGGTCGCTGATCGATGGTTTCTATTTTCGCTGCTGATAGCAGGAAAAAAAATCTTTTGTTAATAAAAAATTCTTTGTTCACGAACCAATAGACGGATTCCACTCTATGATACATTTTGCTGTAGAGAACTAGATACTCTACGAAAATGTTCAATCCGATATTTCGATAAAACCACTCGTTCAAAAGATATTTGAACTTTTTTCCCGAAATACCTCAATATAAGGTATTAATATAGAGGTATTTTTGAAGCAAAAGTTCGAATGACTTTTATACGAGCAGAGTTATCGAAATATCGTTCGAGACATTTTCGTAGAGCATCTAGTTCCCTACACGAAAATATATTACACAGTGGAATCCGTCAATTGGTTCGTGAAGAGAAAAGTTTTTTATTTTAAAAAGACAATTTTTTCCAGCTATCGACCGCGGAAATAGAAATCATCGCTGAGCGACCTCTAAATATTAATATTCGAAGCTAATATCTTCACAGACGCGTTTTTTCGATACCCTGAATATAATTAGAAATAGGGTTTCGTGAAAACAAACAGAACCGATTTTTTTGAATAATTTTTTTTCTTAAAAAATACCTCAATATTAGCATCGAAACGAATAACTTTTGAAGCGGCCGTTTTATTGAAATATCGTAAGGGACATATTTGTAGAGTATCTGATTGTCTACACGAAAATGTATCGCACAATGAAATTCGTCTATTGGTTTCTGCTCTAGGAATTTTTTATTGAAAAAAGAAATTTTTTCCCTGCTATTAGTAGGGAAAATAGAAATAATTGATGAGCGACCTGTAAATATTATTATTTGGAGCTGATATTTTCATAGGGGTCTCTTTTCGATACCCCGAAGATAATTAGGGGGGGGGGGTTCATGAAAACAAAAAATGTCGATTTTTTTGAAACAGTCTAATATATATATATATATATATATATATATATATATAGGGAGATTGGATTTCTTGTGCTATATTTTATATATTTAAGGTACAAATTTCTTGGGTTTAGAGCACACATTTTATTGATTTTAATCGACACATATATCGGATGCCACATTACCGCGGATGCCACACTTACCGCGATATATATATATATATATATATATATACAGGGTGAGTCGGGAGGAACGGACCAAACTTCAGGTGTGTATTCTGCAGGTCGAAATAATTCCAAAAAACTCATATGTTGTTATCCGATTCTCATTTGTCTTCAAACTATAGGGTAATTTGAATATTTAAATAAGGTCAACCAATATTCAGTTCAAGAGTTTCTCGGACTATGGATTGGACGCTGTGGTCGTATTAGTTGGCCTCCAAGATCTCCAAACCTCACACCATTGAACTATTATTTGTGGGGCTGGTTCAAGAACGAGGTATACAAATTTAAAGTTGACACTCGGGATGCTTTAAGTCGACGCATTAGAAATACGGCATTGCTTATTAAAGAAAAGCACGAATCAATCAGAAAAGTATAGAGAGCCGTTCGCAGACGAATGTGTTTCGAGGTTAATAACGGGGTTTTCGTGCATTTATTAAGATAATGCTATAAATGAAACCATTTTAATAGAAAATGTTGTTTTTTATAATGACGCTATAGTTTGAGAACAAATGAAAATCGGATAACAACATATGAGTTTTTTTATATCATTTCGAGCTATAGAATACACACCTGAAGTTTGGTCCGTCCCTCCCGACTCACCCTGTATATACAGGGTGTTTCATCATAAACTGGACAAACTCATATGACGTATAGAGAACATCGGAAGATTCATTTTTTCTTATGACATATTTCCCGTTTTTGAAGCATAAGGGAGATACACGGTGTTTAATGTCATTTTCGAGCGTTATTATATTGAGTGTGGTCGGTTATGTATAAGACTGGAAGTAATGGTTTCTTGTCATATCGTAGTATTTTTGGATGCTTCATTCAGAAATGGTGTAGAGCTCCGAAAAAAAAATTACAAAATGGCGGAAAACCTGCAATGTTCGTGATTTTTTTTTTCGATTGCCAAATTGATTTTCATTTCCCAAATTAGCACAATTTTTAAAGGATATCTGTGAAAAAATTTTTTCAAAAATCGAACACAACTTTTTTTTTACATGTCTACAGCGAAAAAAAAATTTCACTCGAAATTGATGAAATTTTTCACGATTGTACTTACTTTTATACCTAACACGAATATGAAAACAGAATCGAAAAATATCATACGGTTTCGTTTTTACAGCCATTCAAATGTCCCGTTCGAATATCTGAAATAATAAAAAAAACATGACACAGCTTGTGTTCTTAGGCCCATAATTTTTGAATTTGTATGTCGAAACATTCCAGATTGCAAAATGAATTAAAAAAAAATCAGTGAAACTTCATTGAGAGTTGAACTCCCCACTTTGAGTTAAGTATTAATGTGAAATATGAGTCTGTTCTAAGGTTCTGAGTATATAAATTTTCGTTGCCGAGCAACAGTAGCTGATAGAATTTGACAGGTTATTTGAATTTTACTGAATAATTCGAGTATATTGAAACGACTTGTTAGCAAACGAAAATGAAATATTCACTTTTAGAAAAAAATGATATGGTTCAGGCTTATTATGAAGCGAATTCCTCAGGGAGAAAAGAAAGGGAAATTTACGCTCGCAGATTTCCAAGCCGAAACGTTTCTAATTTTAAAACTTTCATAGAAACAGTGCGTAAATTACGTGAAGAAGGTATTCTTCACCGCAAGAAGAAGGAAACAATCCGAAATAACGACGAACATATCCTGGATTTAGTGAGTGAAAATCCGATGGTATCAACGAGAACTCTAGCAGATCATCCAAGTGTGAATAAGAGTAAATCCACTGTATGGAGAGTTTTGAAAAGAAATAGCTACCATCTGTACCATTTCCGTTCATGTCAAACCTTAGAAGAAGGTGATTTTGAGAAGTGGAAAGAATTCTGTGAATTTATTTTAAGAAGGACACGTGAGAATAGGAATTTCCTACGTCTCATACTGTTTACGGATGAAGCAACATTCCACAGAGATGGTTTCTTCAACAACAAAAATAATATAATATGGCAAAGGGAAAATCCACATGCAACAGTAGCAAAAAATAGCCAGAAGAGATTTTCTGTCAATGTTTGGGCGGCCACGAAGGATGGATTCATTATAGGACCGTACATTCTTCCTGAAACATTGACTGGAAATGGCTATAATCAATACCCTCGCCGATGGATCGGCCGATTGGGATCTGTCGCATGGCCTCCTCGTTCTCCAGATCTTACACCTATGGATTTTTATTTCTGGGGTCATATGAAGAGTTTTGTTTATGATAAGCGAGCTCCAGTGACTTCGAGAGAAGAACTGATTCAAAGAATCGAATCAGCCGCCGAAGAGATTCGCCGAAACCCGGAAATGGTTCGTTCAGCGGTGGATAGTGTGGCGAAAAGGTCGAGAAAGTGTATCCGGAGAAATGGCAATATTTTTGAGAACGAATTATGAATAAATTTTATACTAATAGGTTTTTTTTGTTGCGTTTGTGAAATTGTGGAATTATTCGTAGAAATTTCCGCAATAATGCCATGCCATTAATATGGGAAGTATTAACCGCCAATTTCTACTCAAACTGCATAAATTGGTTTCAAGATACTTGCATTATTATATTCAGTTAAATTCAAATACTCTGTCAAATTCTATGAGCTGCCATTGCTTGGCAATGAAAATTAAAAACCTTTGAACAGTCTCAATTCAGATTCCACATTTATTTCAATAGGTACTTAACTCAGAGTAGGGAGTTCAACTCTCAATGTTTCGACATACAAATTCAAAAATTATGGGTCTAAGAACACAAGCTGTGTCATGTTTTTTTTATTATTTCAGATATTCGAACGGGACATTTGAATGGCTGTAAAAACGAAACCGTTTGATATTTTTCGATTCTGTTTTCATATTCGTGTTAGGTATAAAAGTAGGTACAATCGTGAAAAATTTCATCAATTTCGAGTGAAATTTTTTTTTTCGCTGTAGACATGTAGAAAAAAAGTTGTGTTCGATTTTTGAAAAAATTTTTTCACAGATATCCTTTAAAAATTGTGCTAATTTAGGAAATGAAAATCAATTTGGCAACCGAAAAAAAAAATCACGAACATTGCAGGTTTTCCGCCATTTTGTAATTTTTTTTTCGGAGCTCTACACCATTTCTGAATGAAGCATCCAAAAATACTACGATATGACAAGAAACCATTACTTCCACTTTTATACATAACCGACCACACTCAATATAATAACGCTCGAAAATGACATTAAACACCGTGTATCTCCCTTATGCTTCGAAAACGGGAAATATATATATATATATATATATATATACACAGGATGTTTCATCATAAACTGGACAAACTCATAAGACGTATAGAGAACATCGGGAGAATAATTTTTTTCTTATGACATATTTCCCGTTTTCGGGCCTCGGGGGGTGACGTCCCCGCATACCCCAGTTAACCAGTGAAGAGGATTAGCAGTCCCTTCACTGTGTGATTAAATTGCTTTCGACACAGATAGCCATGCCTCGGATACCGCCCCCAGTGTTGGGACTGCGCTAGGGGGAAGACCGGCACAGTCTCTAGCAGTAGAAAGTGGAGCGAGTGGCACCTCTCCGCGAAACGGATCCACAAGGCCTGGCAACCCTATAGGTGACAACCGGAGTGAAAGCTTGGGTGCTCCGCATGGAACCCCCGCTGTAACTCGTAGAAGGGAAAGGCAGCACTGGACACGTGAAATGAATTGCTTTCTCATGAAGGCTTACTTTCGTGTCACCGAGGGTAAAACAAGTAAGACCAGATACAGAGAACGATTGGAGCAACAGTGGAAAGAACCATACCCTACACTCAATTTTACAGCACACCATCTGGCATCACAAATAAACAACATCAAAAAAAGAAAACTTATTTCCCCAGATGAGTTACAGGCTATGAAGTCAAACTACACCTCTAGTAGCCTCTCCAGAAGATCGATTGTGATACGAAGATCGATAGGGGCACGAACTAATCCCCCAGAACTACCGACGTTCCAGAACGAAAACGACAGTCCTGAAGCGATGGAAATCAGAGCAATGTTTCAGGAGGTGGAGTTCAAATTCAGAGGAACATCAATGGAAGCGCGGCCAGTAATACCTAGGCTCAAGCTCTTCAAAGAAAATAAAAACATAGTGGACGCCACAAACTCGGCCCTGGCTAGAGAATTTGAGCAATCCGAGAGCCTCGAGGATCTATGTCACAGAGTCTATTGTGCGGCCTCTGTGATTGACATCATAGCATCCGGTGGCCAGACTCCAAGAGTGCACGCTAACGTAATCTGCCCAAACAAACCACCATGGGAGAAGAGGCTTGAGTGTAAAATCACAGCTATGCGAAAAGAAATTATCTAACCTACAGCATGACCACAAAAAAGGTTCAAAGAAAAGTAAATTCATACGCAAGAAAGGCGAAAATCAGCATGGCCGACCCGCAGCATAGACAGGCGCTCTTGGAGCACTCAGAAAGCCTTGAACAAAAAATTGCATCCCTTGGCGGCAGGCTCGGGAGATACCACCAGCGAACATTGAGATACAGACAGAATCGTCTTTTCGCAGCCAACCAAAAACTCTTTGACCGCAGCCTCGATGGCAGCGACGGAAAAATCAATCAACCTCCCACAGAAGACCAGATGACTCAATTTTGGTCGAATATATGGTCTCAGGAGGTCCAACACAACACGGAAGCAAGATGGATACGTGAAGAAAAAGCGAACCACCAAGACAAAACACAGATGCGCAGAGTGACTATCAGAAAAACAGACATAACGAACACGGTAAAACGCCTCAAGAACTGGACTTCTCCTGGTATTGATGGGATCCACAATTATTGGTGGAAGTCCCTGACAAATGCTCACAATAAACTGGCCCAATATATCCAGGAGGTCATTACAAATCCAGAAAAGACCCCAGAGTACTTCACCAAGGGGATAACGCACATGTTGTACAAAAAAGGGGATGAAACTCAACCTGGAAACTACCGACCGATCACCTGTTTGCCATCTGCCTACAAAATTCTAACCTCGATAATCGGGTTCAAAATCAGCTCTCATATCCGTAGCAATAACATCCTTGCTTGGGAGCAAGGCGGCTGTAAGAGAAAGGCCAGAGGATGTAAGGAACTACTGGTGATCGACAATGTGGTCACTAAACAAGCCAGGAAAAAGCTTAAAAACATCTCCATGAGCTGGATAGATTACCAAAAGGCGTTTGACAGTGTGCCGCATTCCTGGCTACTCGAGATACTGCTCCTTTATAAAGTTGACGACCACGTTATTCAGCTGTTTCGGCACCTCATGAGTACTTGGCGGACCACACTGTCTGTGAGAGCAGCGGCGAACTGTTACCGAACTGAAGAGATACGCATTCGGCGGGGCATATTCCAGGGGGACGGCTGGAGCCCAGAATGGTTCTGCTTGGCTCTCAATCCATTGAGCAACATCCTGAACCGCAGTAACTATGGCTATAAGGTGAACGAGCGGACAACCCTCACACACCTATTCTACATCGATGACTTGAAGCTTCTCGCCAGGGGCACTGCGCAGCTGCAGGGCGAGCTGGAGTTGGTGAAAGCTTTAGCGGAGATATAAAGATGACGTTCGGCCTGGACAAGTGTTCGATGATTCATGTGAAAAGAGGTAAAATAACCGACGAAGGGAATCTTGCGCTACAGGATAACACCGAGATACGCACTCTGGGAGTGGAAAACACCTATAAATACCTTGGAGTCCAGCAGTCCTACGAAATCCGACAGAAAGAGAGCAAAGAGATATCCAAGAACGAATTCACAAGGCGCGTCAATAAAATCCTCAGAACACAACTCAACGCAAAAAATAAAATAACAGCCATCAATGCGTGGGCGGTGCCGGTATTCACCTATACATCTGGAATACTTTCCTGGTCGGCGACAGACGTGAAGGGTCTGGATCGGTGGGTCCGAACTTCCTTCACCAGCCACGGTATGCTGCATCCAAATTCGGCAATCGAGAGACTCTATTTGCCCAGGGCTGAGGGTGGCCGAGGACTGACAAACCTGGAAGCTGCGAACAGAAATGAAATTAGAACTCTAAAGCTGTATTTTCTTGCGAGTAACTTACCCGTACATCAGTGTTTGAGGGCATGTGATAAAAACTACACGGCTCTCATGAACCATCCTGAGGTGGATAAAACAAAATCCAATATCTACCTGACTGCTGGATACCTCTTCCCTGAGACTGAGGGAGCCATGTTGGCCATCCAGGATCAGGTGATACCAACCAGAAACTACTCGAAGTTCATAATGAAACAACAGGTCGAGAACACTAAATGCAGAATCTGTAATGGATGCGAGGAAACTGTCCAACAACTGTCGAGTGGCTGTTCTCTTCTTGCGCCTACGAGATATTTGGGAAGGCACAACAATATGGGAAAAGTAGCCCATCAGATGCTCACCCTAAAGTGGGGAATATCCGACAAATTCGTGCCCCACCATAAGTACACGCCGGTAGGACTGGCAGAAAACAACCTTGCAAAAATATACTGGGACTTCCCCTTCCTTGCGGACAGACCATTGGAGCACAACCGTCCTGAAATGGTTCTGTGGTGCAAGCAGGAGCGGCGTGCAGTGATCATAGATTTCGCGGTGCCCCTTGACCATAACATGGCTCAAACATACACAACCAAAATTAACAACTATACAGAATTGAGTAGAGAATTAAAAATTTTATGGGGACTTAAGAGAATTGAAATATACCCACTCATAATTAGCTCCAATGGCCTCGTACATGTCAACACTGTGAAGCACCTGGCCGAACTCCAGCTACCTAATGACACCCTCACATGGATGCAGAAGGCTGTCGTGCTGGGAACGGTGGCTATAATCAGACAAGTAGTTTTTCCCCGGTGACTACTACGCCAGCTCTTGGATTAAAAATCCCGGGCTACTAATATTATTACCAATTTCATACAGCAACCAAAGACTCCAACTAGAAATTACTTGGTTAATCTCGAAAATAAAACGAAGGACTTCTTACGGAACCACCCAGATCTCATAACAACGATTTCTGATAAAGGAAGTGTAACTGTATTGATGAATAAATCAGACTATATAGATTTAGCAAATCAACAACTCAACGACAGTACTTTTTATAAAATAATACCTAGGGATCCCACAAGCACAATTGAACAGAAGATAAACAAACATATCACAGAACTTAAGAAGAAAAATTTCATAACTCAACAAGAAGCTCGCTCTTTGATGACCTATGATGCTTTATGCCCTAAATTCTATGGATTACCAAAGATCCATAAACCACTTTTCTCTATTTCAGTATCGTAATGGGTTCATTACAGTACTAAAAGTAGTGCTGTAATGAAACTCATTACAGCATTGTTTTCAGTTATATGTTTCGTTTTATGGTTGTCAGTACTGACCTCCGATCGAATTAAGTTTCGAATCAAAACAATTCAAATTCCGTGAACTGTCAAATTTCGTATGTCACACCAACTGCCAAGATATAAAACAAAAGTCACTAATCTGAATTTTCATTTGAATTTCGAGAATATTTCACAAAAATTGACTGAAATAGAGAAAATACCGTCTAATACTCGTTGCAGAAGGCAATTCCAACACTCATGCTATCGAAAACTCGCTCCTTCGTCGCTCGTTTTCGAACTTCGCATTCGTGTTGGAATAGGAGCTCATTCTGCAACTTGTTTTAAAATATACTATTATCCTTGCGTCCAATAATTTCATCAATTCGAAGTCCAAGTTCACGATTGGCACAATTTATAAAGGACATTTTAACAACAGCCTATAGAACTGACAATCCTTACTATGTTAAAGACTCTTTTCATTTTGCTGAATTCATTAACAATGTTCAGATTCCAGATAACTATCAAATAATAAGCTTAGATGTGATCTCGCTCTTCACCAACATCCTAGTTGAATCTGCTAAAGATAGCATTTCTTACAATTGGCACAAGATTGAACCCTGTTGCAAAATACCTAAAGAAAAATTCTTAGAGCTACTCACAATTTTATTTGAATCTACCTATTTCACCTTTAACAACCAATATTATAAACAATTGATTGGAACTCCTATGGGATCTATACTATCACCAACAATTGCTCAATATGTTATGGATGAACTTCTTGACAAATGTATTCCGCAATTACCTTTTGAAATACCATTCTGTAAAAAATTTGTGGACGATCTAATTCTATCAATACCTATCGGCCAAGAAGACTCTGTACTTCAAATCTTCAACAACTATCATCCTAATATCCAGTTCACCATCGAAAAAGAATCCAATAATTCTGTCCCATTCTTAGATACCTTAGTTATCAGAAACGGTAATACTATCATCACTGACTGGTATAGAAAACCAATTTCATCAGGACGATACATTCATTTCAAATCTTACCATCCAATGTCGATGAAATTGAATTTGTTACAAAATTTGAAAACCAGAGTGACAAAATTATCCCATCAATCTCTGCTGAAAGATAATTTATCAAAACTTTTTAAATTAATGAAAGAAAATAACTATCCAGAAAGATTATTGAACAAAATTATCTTCACTACCCCAAATTCACAACGTCAAATTGAGGAAATACCACAGATCGAAACTGGTGAAGAACTAATTGATGGAGTTCAACATCAGAAGAGAGTCCTTATCCTACCACATATTGAAGGATTTACTATAAAATTGGCCAAAATACTAAAAACTGAAAATACTCTGGTGGCCCTACAAAATATTAGAACAACCAAATCATTGTACACAAAATTAAAGGATAAAACACCTATAACTAGCCAATCCAACATTGTGTACAGGATACCTTGCACCAACTGCGACTTGGTATACATCGGTGAAACAAAGAGAACCTTATCCAAGAGGATAACATAACATCACATAAAAGTGATTCGAAAAGAAAAATCACAGCTTGTGCACTTGCTGTACATGAAAATCAAACAGGTCACCATATGGATTATAGTAATATCAAAATCTTAGAGTTTGAAAGTAAAATGTGGACGAGAAAATATTTAGAAATGATTCATATTATACAAGAACCAAAGTCTATGAATAATAGACGAGATGTAGAAGATCTCAGTTCAATTTATGCTAATTTAGTAGAGATCGATAAAATAATTAAAACCAATCCTCAATTTGTAAACGATCACTCCGTTGAATCATTTCAGTAACATCGCCAAGAAATATCAATGATATTTGTCAATACTGACATTTATCAATCCAAAAAAAATATATTTTTCGTTTTCGTCCGAACTTCTCATGGTTTTCAAATATATATATGTCGATATTCTGATATATGAACACCTTTGAATTTTATAATCTCAAATCCTGTAAGTTTGTTATATTTATTCCATTTTACATGTATATCTCACTTTGTCGATGTTTGTAGTGCTTCTGAAGAAGATAAAAATAAAGTTATCGAAAGCTTAAGCTATAAAGGAAAAAGAGTAATTCATCCAATCTGCTGCTATCCCAAGAATCTATTCTATATATATATATATCTATATTCTATATATATATATATATATATATATATATATATATATATATATATATATATATATATATTCGTTTTCCTAAGGGTTTCGACCTCTTTTAGTAAAGAAAACTCTTTTTTCTCTTGTCTAGCTTTCGGAATATTTTATTCCATCCTCAGGGCTGCTACAAAGGTTTTTTACAGTTATTTTGATTATATCGACTATATGGATGAAATAAAATATTCCGAAAGCTAGGCAAGAGAAAAAAGAGTTTTCTTTACTAAAAGAGGTCGAAACCCTAGGAAAACGAATAAATATATATATATATATATATATATAAGTTTGTGAGGATGTGAAGATGTTTGTTACTCTTTCACGTGAGAACTACCGAACGGATTCAGATGAAATTTCACATCAATATAGTTTATCTATCCGAATAACATAATTTTCAAAAGTGTTGTTGTATTTCAGCATAAAACAATGAGAAAATATCAAGCGAGTCGGAAAATGCCTGATATTTATCCGTTTCGTCTCGTCGATACGTCGCGTAGTCGCGAATCACCCATGTTATTCTTACGGTGATATGCAAAAATGACCCTTAGGCCTGGCGGTTCTGCCCATTATCCTTTATCAGCTGTCGAACTGATGACTTATAGCAAAATTGATTCTTGTATCGTTTTCAGTACTAAATGTAGATGAACTTTGTCTTTTACACAAATAAATTTGGACGCATAGTTAAAAAGTTATCACAATAAATATAAGATTGATCCGAAATCCGAATCAAGAGCGTATGTTGCATAAACGGAATGGAGGGGAGTTAAAAGTTATAAATACGAGTGTCTGACACGAATCGAGCATATTGCTAATCTTAGGCATGGAGAGTGGACACATGGATAGCGGATGAATTAAATTGTCTTAGAGAAGATATCGTTTCAGTGCTTTTTAAACACATTCGCAAATTTTAGTAAATTTATAAATATCCTTGATATGTATCAATCCTTATAATATCGATTTATATATATTATATATATATATATATATATATATATATATATATTTATATATATATATATATATATATATATATATATATATATATATATATATATATATATATATATATATATTATATATATATATCGAACTTAATTATATCGTCGGAATCAAAATGTCTCTCGCAAATGAAAGTATTATTCGTTGGAATGAAATTTCGCGGTTTGGCACTCATCCATAAAAGTTTTCACTGTTCATCTTCAGGAAAACCAAAACAACTGAAATATCCTTCATTTTTGGTAGATAATTACTTCTACACGATGAAATACAATACATTTTGACCGTTTTTCAAAGCAGATGACCTCAAGTCAAAGTTGAATATATAGGTTAGATATAACATAGATGGATAGACCAATTATTCTGTTATTCCAAGGAAAATTCACTAACTTCAATATCACAAACACTTTTACTGTACACGGCACTCGAACAATCGCAACAGGTGACTAAAATTCACTTATTTTTTCACAAAGATGACCAGAATAAACACTAAACTGAGCGGAGACTACGAAAACGCGGGATTCATTTACCATTTACCACCAGACTGACTGACGTTTCTTTGCATCGAGTGTAGAGTGGCCATCCCTCAGTGCAGCGTTGCCGCTCTTGGCAATGCCCGGGCCAGGGGATTTAGAGGGCCTGTCACGTCCTACTAAATCTAACAGGCCGGAAGGTTAGACGTTGCCGTTGTTACCAGCAACGTATCTAGTGGCAGTCGTAGATGTAGAAAGTATACTGTTTTCGAATATATTTAAATTCACAATGAAATGAAGAACTGTAGGGAGGAAAACGAAACAGCATTCCGTTCAACTGCGAATAATTTCTTAATATTTTATCGCAAATAATCCAGAATTCACCACGAGGAGAGGTAGCTGTTGTATTGAGTTCCACAAGATTACAATCAGAATGAAAATTGTTTTACTTTCTGAAGCGGATAAAGCAGTTGAATGAACATGAAAAGAGGAAAAAAAGTCACAAATATACCGGTCACCTAATAACCTCTTGAAATTAGAAATAGGTACATTTACTTTGTCTCTGAATACGACTTCGATTCTCAAATTACTCAAGATCTTGAACCCCGATATTTTCGGAAATGCCCCCTCAAAATTTATATTGTAGAACTGAATAGTCATTTTCTTTAACGTTGATAAAGAAGTTGAAAATTGCCTTGTCTTTGAAATAACAACAAAAGTCGGAAAATCCATCTGATCTTGTTTGTACCAATCGGTGTAGGTAAACATTGTCATAATGGACAACTAATTTTTGTCTTCATTCCTCAGAATCAGTTCTTTTCGGAGTAAGTGAAGACGTTATTATTTCGGTCGATTCGGAAGAATTGAAGGAAATGCAACATCAGTTAATTTAGGAATTTTTCGGGGTATATTAATAACTGAACTTTCCGCGGTTAGATAAGAGTTATTTCTCAAAATATGGGAATCTACAAAATGTTTTATACAAAGTACACTGTTATCATTGACTTTAAAACTACTTTCTCTATTAATTGCGTTAAGCCATTTTCTTCTCCTCGCGGGATCTTTCGGAAATCTAAATACCGACACCTTCTCATTAGTAGATTTATAATTGCTTTTGCAAC
This sequence comes from Hippodamia convergens, assembly GCA_038502775.1. Classification (NCBI taxonomy): domain Eukaryota; kingdom Metazoa; phylum Arthropoda; class Insecta; order Coleoptera; family Coccinellidae; genus Hippodamia; species Hippodamia convergens. The sequence continues at coordinate 6,042,319 of CM076612.1, read as the reverse complement.
CGGGCTACACATGTAAGAAGCATAGTACTCAAAACGAAGATTTCCAAATGAAATTTCAATAAATATTAGAATGAATAACCTTCCTGTTGAAGATCCTTCCAGATATGACCACTTAAAGTCGAAAAATTCAATCACAAACCCGATGCACACTGTTCTTGCAACTGCAACACTTATTTTCACTTTATTTATTGATAGAAAAACCGATCACACGAACACGAAAAAAACACACACCTTTTTACGCGTTTCCCAGTCGAATTTCTGATGGGAACTATATTACATATTACGCTTCAAAACAGAACTGCAAGTGCAAAGTCGTAACACTCTGTGCCTGGTACGACCCCGGGCCTGTTAAATATCGTAGGCCGATAAATCATAATTTTAAACAACCGTTGAATTTGAAGTACCTTCGAATAGTGTTTTTACTGGGAGTAAGGACCGAAATTCTCTTCATTTCATTAAATAGTAACCTATTTCAACGTTTAAATGTGCAAAAGTAAAAGAATAATTATATTTTCAATTGCTATTTGGAACGATTCGATGTTAATATATCAGAAAACTCCGGAAACGTGACAACGTCGGACAGATATAATACAATCGTCCACTTCAGTTCTGAACGTTGGCATGTTGGGTTCACTATTCAACTGGCTATAACGCGCCTCCTCTTTCTTTTGTCTAAGGTCAGAAACTACTTCACGGCAAAAAGAAAACCAACTGATCCTAGAGTTTTCATGTTTGAAGTTCGCGTTATTTGTCATTATTGTGACAGATCCAACACTTACTGAATTCCGTTAAAAATTTGAGAAATTGTAATTGAAGGCTTATACAATTTGTTTAAATGAATATCTAATGCTTGATTCACAATGGACGTAACTCAACACATATATATGTAAAAAGCGGAAATTTAAACAATAGAAATCATACCCCATAAGAATAGAAGTGTTCACAATTATGTTGCGTAATTTCTACATTTACATTCGAATTATGGAATTCAAACGCAGAATTGAACCTATTGTGAATATTTTCATATGAATTTTGGTAGTTTTAACTTTGATTTTTACGTATGTGTAATTCCGTTCACTCGAAAAAGAAAACTTCCAGCCATGAAATCGTTATCATTGAACGGAAATATCCTGGAGTGGAAGTCTGAAGTTAAATATCTGGGAATTATCCTGGACAGTAAGCTTCTGTGGAATAGGCATATATGTAATGCTACTAGTAGAGCTATTAAGGCTCTTATGGCGTGCAGGCGTTTATGCGGCAGGAATTGGGGTTGTAACCCAAAAATACTGCGATGGATGTACGTCATGATTTTGAGACCTGTAATCACATATGGGGCAGTAGTCTGGTTTGCTAAAGCAAGTCAGACAAGTACGAGGAAAATGCTCGATAAAGCACAGCGGCTTGCCTGTGTGTGCATCACGTGGGCCATGAGAACGTGCTCAACCAGAGCACTTGAGAATATAACAGATCTCACACCCCTACATCATCCTCAGAATATCTAGAAAAGGCGCAGGTAATGAGAGAATTAGGTGTCAGAGAGTCTGGAGGTCTCTGAGTAACTTCATCTCTCCGGCGAACCTTCCTAGTGATGTAATGGCCAAGAAAGTAAGTACTGAGAAAAACTTCAGTACGATGCTATGCAAAAAAGAGGAATGGGAGCGGAAATACACCGACCAAAATTTCAAAGAAAATACTGTTAAATGGTATACAGATGGTTCTAAAACCAACACGGGAGCTGGCGCTGGGGTTCACGGGGCCAGAGCCAAGTGTGCACTATCGTTAGGCTCCTGTGTGAGTGTTCTGCAAGCAGAAATATTAGCAATCGAAAGATGTCTAGACATTAATCTAGAGAAAAACTATCAGAATCGCGACATAGCTATTCACTCAGATAGTCAAGCTGCTATTAAAGCACTAAACTCCTATGTCATTCGGGAATCACAGGTAACGAAGGGACCGATAAACTTGCCAGAGAGGGTGCTCGGAAACCACTCACTGGCCCAGAACCTTTCTGTGGTATAGCAAAATGTACATATAAGAAGGAGTTTCTGGAGAAGGAGAAAACTGAAAGAGAAACACTCTGGCAGAATCTCCCAGGGTTGGATCCCTCCAAAAAGTTCCTTCGGAATTTTGAAACTGCAAGATCCAAAAAATATTTGGATCTCAGTAAGAACCAACTACACCTCCTTACTAGCTTTCTTACAGGGCATTGTCGCCTCAGAAAGCACTTGCTGAGAATGGGCGTATCGGACAATGACGAGTGTATGTAGATTCTGTGGGGAGGAGGAAGAAACTCCTATTCACCTAGTCACAGAATGCTTTAGCATTGTAAGCCAAAGGAAACAATGCTTTGGTCAAGAGACCTGTAGGAGTGAGGAAGTAGCCTCACTGAAGCCTCCCGAGATATTGGATTTCATAAGATCTCTGGGACTGGAAGGCGAGCTGTAAAGCTTTGTCAGAGGGCACAATAGACCATCAGGTCGCAGTGGACTGTAACCCCTCTTAAACTATTGACTATTAACTAACTATGTGTTAAGTTATGGTCATTGTGAATCAAGCAATAGTCAAATAAAATTTCATTAGCTGAGATTACAGATGCAATTAAATCTTCAACACCTGACATGATTCCCAGAAATTTCTTTGTTGAAAAAAAATCTGAAACAAATGTGAAATATGTACATATAATAATAATAATAACTGTTCTTTATTGGCCATCAACCGCAGTCCTTCAGCCTTGTACATATAATATTATACATAAATCTTTGTTCCGTTTAGAGCGAAAGACGATTCAAATATAAAATTTGGTTATGTATTTCTTTTGATTACAACACTAACCTACGTCAACTTTCGACCTGAACCGTATTCAAGCGCAATTTGAGGGATTTTTCCTCGAGCTTACCACACCAAAGCATACCATAGACCGCGGCCTACGATATTTAACAGGCCGGAATGTTGCCTTAAAACGCGACGTTGCCTATTGGGCTCGAGGTGTTAAGCATGCTGAGGTGTTACACGCCAGTTGCAGGTTTCAGTTCTGTGAGGAAGGTCGGAAGGTGTGAGAGTAAAAGCGTATCCAAAATTCGACAGGGAAGCGTGTAAAGAGGTTTTTGTTTTTCGCTGTGTGCGTGTGATTGGTTTTTTAATCGACAAAGAAAGTGAAGATAAGTGTTGCAGTTGCAAGATCAGTTTGTATCGGTTCATCATTGAATTTTCCGACTGTAAGTGTTCATATCTGGAAGGAATAATCAACAGGGAGGTTTTTCATTTTAATATTTATTAAAATTTCATTTGGAAATCTTAGATTTGAGTACTCTGCCCCGATTGCAAAAGCAACTATAAGTCCACTAATGAGAAAAGAAGGTGTTAGTATTTAGAAGTTAGAAAATGGCTTATCGCAATTCATAGAGAAAGTAGTTTTAAAATCAACGAAGACAATTTAGTTTGTATAAAACATTTTGGAGATTCCCATATTTTGAAAAATAACTTTTATCCAACCGCCTAAGGTTCAGTCGTTCAGTTATAAATATATCGCAAAAAATTTATAAATTAACTACTGATGATGCATTTCCTTCAATTTTTCCAAATCAACTGAGTTACATGACGTCTTCAATTACTCCAAAAAGAACTGATCCTGAGGTATGGAGACAAAAATTAGTTGTCCATTATGATTATGCTTACATCGATTGCGACAAACAAGATCAGATCGATTCATTTTCAGACTTTGGTGGTCATTTCAAAGACAAGGCAATTTCTCACTTCTTTTCCAACGTTGTAGAAAAGGACACTGCTCAATTCTACAATATAAATTTCAGAGAGACGATTTGAAATGTTTATTTACTTGAGATATTCATCACGACAAATTTAATGTTCACTATGTCAGCAGGTTTCTGAAATTATCTTGAACAAATTTCCCAAAATTTTGAGTAATATCTTCCTTAATAATTATTCTATAATGGTTAGTAATAGAATCCTAAGAACTGCTCCTTCCGACAGTAAATTACTAACTTTTAGTCGTCAGTTATCAGAATTGTTTTTATTTATTCAGACTTTATTATAGGATTTATTTTATGTTCAAAAAAAAATATGTTCAGAATTTAATCATGTTCGATAGCGAAATAATATTTTTTTCCTCTTCTGATATTCATCCACCTATTTTATTCGCTTCAGAAAGTAAAATAAATTTCATTCTGATTGTAATTTTGTGGAACTCAATAACACAGCTACCTCCTCGTGGTGAGTTCTGGATTATTAGCGATAAAATATTGAGAAATTATTCGCAAATAAACGAAATGCTGTTTTGTTTTCCTCCCTACAGTTCTTTATTACATTGTGAATTGAAATAAATTCGAAATTATATCGAAAACAGTGCGAATTGCACAAGAAAAACGTATACTGTCTATATCTACGCGTACCACTAGACACGCTACTCGTAACAACGGCAACGTCTAACCTTCCGGCCTGTTAGATTTAGTAGGCCGTGCATAGACACGAATTTCTTCACCGGTGTGAACCTACCAGACCAAATCCATCAGACCGTTTGTCGGAAACGCCCGAACGCGGTGTCCAGTGGCGTACGGATCTGCAGTAAGATGAACGGTGTAACACGGCTGATTCGCATAAATAATGAACAAGGGATGTCAAACTTTATTGAATTTCTATTAAAAAAAGACTTCTACAGAAAACGAGGCTTGATTTTAACGGAGCTATTTCGGAAAGATATGAAATATCAGTGATCCGCTATATAGGGAATATTTCGTTGGATCATTACATTATCACGGAAAATATCCGACGAGAGCATAGTGACACTCGGCATACGGAATTGTTATTTTGATGTAAATATTGCCTGGAAATTTCGTTCCCTTGCAAAGGGATCCAGGGGTGAAATTTCATCCCCTATTTTGGAAAATTCGATATCTCGGAAATTACTCAACGGAACACAATTTAACTCGGTACGTAGTACTGTTATATGGATACGAACATTTGGTGAAAATTTCGTCCACTTGCAGAGGGAGCCAGGGGGTGAAATTTCATCCCTTATTTTGAAAAATTCGATATCTCGGAAAGTACTCAACGGAGCAAGATTAAACTCGGTACGTAGTACTGTTATATGGATTCGAACATGTGATGAAAATTTTGTTCACTTGCAGAGGGAGCCAGGGGGTGAAATTTCATCCCCTATTTTGAAAAATTCGATATCTCGGGAAGTCCTCAACGGACCACCATTGAACTCGGTACGTAGTACTGTTATATGGATTCGAATATGTGGTGAAAATTTTGTCCACTTGCAGAGGGATCCAGGGGGTGAAATTTCATCCCCTATTTTGGAAAATTCGATATCTCGGAAATTACTCAACGGAGCACAATTAAACTCGGTACGTAGTACTGTTATATGGATACGAACATTTGGTGAGAATTTCGTCCACTTGCAGAGGGAGCCAGGGGATGAAATTTCATCCCTTATTTTGAAAAATTCGATATCTCGGAAAGTACTCAACGGAGCACGATTAAACTCGGTACGTAGTACTGTTATATGGATTCGAATATGTGGTGAAAATTTTGTTCACTTGCAGAGGGAGCCAGGGGGTGAAATTTCATCCTTTATTTTGAAAAATTCGATATCTCGGAAAATACTAAACGGAGCACAATTAAACTCGGTACGTAGTACTGTTATATGGATTCGAACATGTGGTGAAAATTTCGTCCACTTGCAGAGGAAGCCAGGGGGTGAAATTTCATCCCCTATTTTGAAAAATTCGATATCTCGGGAAGTCCTCAACGGAGCACGATTGAACTCGGTACGTAGTACTGTTATATGGATTCGAATATGTGGTGAAAATTTTGTCCACTTGCAGAGGAATCCAGGGGGTGAAATTTCATCCCCTATTTTGGAAAATTCGATATCTCGGAAATTACTAAACGGAGCACAATTAAACTCGGTAGGTGTGACTAATATATCGATTCGAACATTTGATTAAAATTTTGTCCACTTGCAGAGGGAGCCAGGGGGTGAAATTTCATCCCCTATTGTGAAAAAGTCGATATCTCGGAAAGTACTCAACGGAGCACAATTTAACTCGGTACGTAGTACTGTTATACCGATTTGAACATTTGGTGAAAATTTCGTCCACTTGCAGAGGGAGCCAGCGGGTGAAATTTCATCCCCTATTTTGAAAAATTCAATATCTCGGAAAATACTAAACGGAGCACAATTAAACTCGGTAGGTGTGACTATTATATCGATTCGAACATTTGATGAAAATTTTGTCCACTTGCAGGGGGAGCCAGGGGGTGAAATTTCATCCCCTATTTTGAAAAATTCGATATCTCGGAAAATACTGAACGGAGCACAATTAAACTCGATAGGTGTGACTATTATATCGATTCGAACATTTGATGAAAATTTTGTCCACTTGCAGGGGGAGCCAGGGGGTGAAATTTCATCCCCTATTTTGAAAAATTCGATTTCTCAGAAAATACTAAACGGAGCACAATTAAACTCGGTAGGTGTGACTATTATGTCGATTCGAACATTTGATGAGAATTTTGTCCACTTGCAGAGGGAGCCAGGGGCTAAAATTTCATCCCCTATTTTGAAAAATTCGATATCTCGTAAAATACTCAACGGAGCACAATTAAACTCGGTAGGTGTGACTATTATATCGATTCGAACATTTGATGAAAATTTTGTCCACTTGCAGGGGGAGCCAGGGGGTGAAATTTCATCCCCTATTTTGAAAAATTCGATATCTCGGAAAATACTAAACGGAGCACAATTAAACTCGGTAGGTGTGACTATTATATCGATTCGAACATTTGATGAAAATTTTGTCCACTTGCAGAGGGAGCCAGGGGTGAAATTTCATCCCCTATTTTGAAAAATTCGATATCTCGGAAAATACTAAACGGAGGACCATTAAACTCGGTACGTAGTACTGTTATACCGATTCGAACATTTAGTGAAAATCTCGTCCACTTGCAGAGGTAGCCAGGGGGTGAAATTTCATCCTCTGCATCCCTCTGCAAGTGGACAAAATTTTCATCAAATGTTCGAATCGATATAATAGTCACACCTTCTGAGTTTAATTGTGCTCCGTTTAGTATTTTCCGAGATATTGAATATTTTAAAATAGGGGATGAAATTTCACCCCCTGGCTCCCTCTGCAAGTGGACGAAATTTTCACCAAATGTTCGAATCGGTATAACAGTACTACGTACCGAGTTTAATTGTGCTCCGTTGAGGACTTTCTGAGATATCGAATTTTTCACAATAGGGGATGAAATTTCACCCCCTGGCTCCCTCTGCAAGTGGACAAAATTTTCATCAAATGTTCAAATCGATATAATAGTCACACCTACCGAGTTTAATTGTGCTCCGTTTAGTATTTTCCGAGATATTGAATTTTTCGAAATAGGGGATGAAATTTCACCCCCTGGATCCCTATGCAAGTTGACGATATTTTCATCAAATGTTCGAATCGATATAATAGTCACACCTACCGAGTTTAATTGTGCTCCGTTTAGTATTTTCCGAGATATCGAATTTTTCAAAATAGGGAATGAAATTTCACCCCCTGGCTCCCTCTGCAAGTGGACGAAATTTTCACCACATGTTCGAATCCATATAACAGTACTACGTACCGAGTTTAATCGTGCTCCGTTGAGTACTTTCTGAGATATCGAATTTTTCAAAATAAGGGATGAAATTTCATCCCCTGGCTCCCTCTGCAAGTGGACGAAATTCTCACCAAATGTTCGTATCCATATAACAGTACTACGTACCGATTTTAATTGTGCTCCGTTGAGTAATTTCCGAGATATCGAATTTTCCAAAATAGGGGATGAAATTTCACCTCCTGGATCCCTCTGCAAGTGGACAAAATTTTCACCACATATTCGAATCCATATAACAGTACTACGTACCGAGTTCAATCGTGCTCCGTTGAGAACTTCCCGAGATATCGAATTTTTCAAAATAGGGGATGAAATTTCACCCCCTGGCTCCCTCTGCAAGTGAACAAAATTTTCATCACATGTTCGAATCCATTATAACAGTACTACGTACCGAGTTTAATCTTGCTCCGTTGAGTACTTTCCGAGATAACGAATTTTTCAAAATAAGGGATGAAATTTCACCCCCTGGCTCCCTCTGCAAGTGGACGAAATTTTCACCAAATGTTCGTATCCATATAACAGTACTACGTACCGAGTTAAATTGTGCTCCGTTGAGTAATTTCCGAGATATCGAATTTTCCAAAATAGGGGATGAAATTTCACCCCCTGGATCCCTTTGCAAGGGAACGAAATTTCCAGGCAATATTTACATCAAAATAACAATTCCGCATGCCGAGTGTCACTATGCTCTCGTCGGATATTTTCCGTGATAATGTAATGATCCAACGAAATATTTCCTATATAGCGGATCACTGATATTTCATATCTTTCCGAAATAGCTCCGTTAAAATCAAGCCTCGTTTCCTGTAGAAGTCTTTTATTAATAGAAATTCAATAAAGTTTGATATCCCTTGTTCATTATTTATGCGAATCAGCCGTGTTACACCGTTCATCTTACTGCAGATCCGTAAGCCACTGGACACCGCGTTCGGGCGTTTCCGACAAACGGTCTGATGGATTTGGTCTGGTAGGTTCACACCGGTAATTTCTTCGCGACGTAGTTAGTCCACTGCATTTAGGTCGAAATAGGCCCAAACTTCGGACCAATTCATACAAAAGCAAATGAAGGCTTTTCGGGTAGGTCTTGGTGTCCCAAATGATATCCCAAAAGTCCCTTAGGCGGAGTGACCGCATAACATTTGGCAACGCTGTAAAGGGATAAAATCCTGCCTCAATGTGAATTTTCGTGAATATCTCGGTTCCCTTCGAACTTACGACAAAAATACATCAGAGCAAAAAAAAAACTGATGAAATTTCATAGAAAAAAGGTTCTGGGTCGTTTTTCGATATAACGAACGGTTTCGTCACAATCTTGCCTTCGATTTGAACGTATGTGATATTCTGGATAATGGAGGTACTCTATTCCACACCACCTTTGAGGATGACTACAGGGCGCGTTTTTCTGAAAGTGGTATCCCTTCATAGGCCTAATCCACGATTTTTCTGTTTTTTGGAAAGGTGTTCGAACGCTAATTTTCTTCTCACTCGTGTTCTCCTTCTATGAATGCATGTATATTTTCTCCGATGACATCCGTGGAGTCAATCTCAGAGTTTTGGATTCCTGCATCAGTCACATTTTATTTTTCTGAGGAATCTTCAAATGGTTCGGCATTCAGGCAGGATTTTCCATGGCAATTGCCACAAACCGATGAGCAAAGAAGTTCCAAACTCCGACGGCCACACATTGGTCCACAACCTTTCGTACAGTTGCAAAATATCATTTTTGAAAGACATCAGGCGCAGGAAGTTGGGATGTCATTTTTTGTTACAATATATTGTCTTTTAACATCCATCGCCACTCCTCAGGATTTCAATTGTTACCAAGCCATTGTTGTACTTGATATAGTATACCGTGAACAAATGTTCACAAATGTTATTATGCTGCGTGAAGAGTTGGAGGTAAAAGATTCAGTTTCACGTGTCTGATTCTGCTAACAGCTTCAATCAAGCAAGAATACCGGTAGTTATTGATGGAGAGTTCTTCAATGTGGGCAACATAGAATGAGACGAAAAACTTCATTCCGCTATAAGGTAATGTGCAGTATTATTTTTGTTGAAGATTTCAGAGCAGATGTTGTGTCGCTTGGTGGATAGAAACTATACGATATCCAGCGAGATCTGATAGTGGAAGTCGACAACTAAATGTACGCTTACAAGGATATGAATATTTTCATTGGCTCCCGTTTAGTGCTTTCTCCGCCTTCTCCAGATCTGTATTAGGTACGACAATTGAGTGATTTATTCATGAATATATATTTCAAAATTATTGGTCGTTTTTGATTCAATGTATGTACTTACAAAGTCGGCTATAATCCGCCAACATGAGCCAAGCGAAGCGCGGCGCCGGGCACTATCTATCTTTTATCGAAGTGTTTCGTCACTCATTAACTTGAGCTTTGGATATAGTAGATGCCAATTGATCAACAACATATTTATCATATTCAGCCTCACTTATTGTAAAAGTTCTACTTTAAGCATTTCGTCATCGAAGTGGATATTTTTTGATCGTAACCAATCTATTATTTTTTTTCAAAGATTTTAAAAAATTTCGTCTTCATAAAATAATCTCTGCTCGTTCTAATAAAGCACTATTTGTACCCCTACGTACATATTTGAAATCTAATGATTTTAGAAGTTTATGGAAAGTACTTCGTTTAAAATTTGGCAAGCTTTCGTTGTCGTTAACAGATCCAAGAACCTTGTCTATAGTTGGTATCTCGTTCCGAAAAAAAAATTGATGTACAATTTGTCGTATAACAGTTTTATCGCAATCATCCACTTTGTCCTGTATGGTTTTTCTGGGCTTATTCTTTTTCGGTGAAGAAAATACTGCTGTACTATTTTTCTTTTCCCTAATAATTCTGTACACAGAAGCTTCACCTACTCCGCTGGTAGAAGCAGTCTGTTTAACTATTTACGATATTAAAGCTTCAGGACGCGATTCCATTGTCGATGTATAAATATTATTTATAATGCTTTTTTCCGTACTACTAAATGAACGTTTTTTTGATCGCTTTTTTGTTGTAAATTCCTGGGCAGAATCTGTAGAACTCGTCATTGTTTTTAAAATTATAACACGCAATATGTTCGATTGAACGCGCCGATATGGGCAATCACCACGAAAGATATATATCGACTGAACTGAAATCTGATCTGTCTATGTAGCGTATGGTTAACATGGAAACATAATTCTTCGGAAAATCTAAATCTGAAACATTGAAGATTAAACCCGGTTCTGATGAATTTGGCTCCGCCTTGTTGTTTTGAAGCGGTATCGTCTCTCGATGGATGAAGTGTAGTTTCGCAAATTTCAGTTCGTATGTCCTGGCGCAAAATTTCTGCAGATGTACCGATAACTCTGGCTCAGAATCTTTCCTATTGTACCAAGCTTGATTCAAGATATCCTGTTTTCCTTTGAGGTGATAACAATACGGTCTCCATACTTTCTCTTCGAGTTTTCTCTAAATTGTCATCTGTATATATTTATGTCTTGTATGTATTCTGTCAGTACTGCTTTCAATCCAGTCAATTCAAACTGAGAGTCTTCATGATTTTCAATGAAAGAAAAAATGTCCTTCATTGCGTTGAGAACATTTTCATATGCAGGATGACCAATCTTCATTTTTCGGAGACTGGCAAGTTAAATTTGTTGAAACAAATTTGATGATATTTAGCTTTAGATGCAACTATATATGTGTCAAACGTTACAAGGTTTTTAACCTGCTATTTTCTCCTCGTCAGCCCCGTTGCTGTATCAATAAATACCGTTATTCTTACTTGATTAGAGCTGTGGGCAGAAGCAGACCATTGAGATTGAATCTTTTACCTAAACCCTTGACGCAGCACAACAATATCTGTGAACATCTGTTTCGGGTGTACTATCAAGTACAACAATCGCTTGGTAACAATTTGAATCCTGAGGAGTGTGGATGCATGTTAAAAGACATTGTAACCAAAAACGACATCCGAACTTCCTGAGACTGATTATTTTTCAAAAATGATATTTTGCAACTGTACGAAAGGTTGTGGACCAATGTGTGGCAGTCGGAGTCTGGAACTTCTTTGCTCACCGGTTTGTGGCAATTGCCATGGAAAATCCTGCCTGAATGCCAAACCATTTGAAGATTCCTCAGAAAAATAAAATGTGACTGATGCAGGAATCCAAAACTCTGAGATTGACTCCACGGATGTCATCGGAGAAAATATACATGCATTCATAGAAGGAGAAGACGAGTGAGAAGAAAATTAGCGTTCGAACACCTTTCCAAAAAACAGAAAAATGGTGGATTAGGCCTATGAAGGAATACCACTTTCAGAAAAACGCGCCCTGTAGTCATCCTCAAAGGTGGTGTGGAATAGAGTACCTCCATTATCCAGAATATCACATACGTTCAAATCGAAGGCAAGATTGTGACGAAACCGTTCGTTATATCGAAAAACGACCCAGAACCTTTTTTCTATGAAATTTCATCAGTTTTTTTTTTTGCTCTGATGTATTTTTGTCGTAAGTTCGAAGGGAACCGAGATATTCACGAAAATTCACATTGAGGCAGGATTTTATCCCTTTACAGCGTTACCAAATGTTATGCGGTCACTCCCGCCTAAGGGACTTTTGGGATATCATTTGGGACACCAAGACCTACCCGAAAAGCCTTCATTTGCTTTTGTATGAATTGGTCCGAAGCAAGTCTAATTTCAGTGGACTAAGTTAGAACCATGACGTCACAGTTAACTACGCCAGTAAACCAATACATCAATCTGGTTTGTTGTTTAGTTACTTGAAAAGGGAGAGAGAGAGGGGCTGACAATTTCCTTTGCACTCATCCGCCATAACTTACCACACAGGCAGTGGTGCAACTGGGCGTGGGCGACTGCCCACGGGCTCGCGACCTCAAGGGCCTCGCGGGCCAATGGTCCCCTTTTCCTCTAAGATACATTTTATTTACAGATGAATCTATATGAAGACGTTTTTCTTTGTTGATGACGATTTCTATTTCGTACCACTCAGCTTTCTTATCAACTTTCTATAGCGCAATATATTTGCAGAAATTCGCACAAACCTATAAATCGTGCAAGCAATACCTACATACATTACTCTGGTCGCCACCTGAGGCTGACAAGAGCGTATCTACACCGCCCTACCTATATCAGAAAAAATATTTTACTATGAAAGCAGCGATGAACCTCTACAGGGTATCCCAAATTGCTTGGTTTTTCCTGCTTTTTTGTATTTTTGGTACTTCTGGACTAAATAGGGAAGAACTTTGAAAGGAGTCCTGGGCTTGATTTTGCCAAAACAACATAAATGGAAACCGTTTCACGATATCTTCATTTATTTTAGGATATAACTAAATTTTGATATTTGATCGATTTCGAAAATGTGCCATAACATCTTTATTTACTAAAATATGTGAAAACGATTGACATTTCTAAAGGTTATTCCCTAGAAATAATACATTATATTCATTCATTTTATCTCTTTTAGTCAGGGGGAAAAACAACTTTTTTTATTTAAAAAACGCATTTTTTCATCTTGTCATGAAAAAAATTAAAAATAGTATCTTAGTCCTAGTAAAAAGTTCAAATCGGTTTCGGATAATTTCGAAAATGAAAAAGTTATGGCACATCTTCGAAATCGATAAAATATCAAAATTCTGTTATATCTTCGAAACAAATGAAGATATCGTGAAGCGGTTTCCACTACTGGCGTTTTCAAGAAAATCGAGCCCAAGACTTCTTTCAACGTGTTCACCTATCTAGTCTAGAAGTACCAGAAACAGCCAAAATCGCAGCAATTTGGGATACCCTGTATAGTTGTACAGTCTTAGGTAGAGATGTGACAAGGAAGAAGTTTATCCAAATATATAATATAATTAGTTTTTCGCATTTTATTGACTATACAGGTGAGTAGAGCCTCTGCTGAAAAAAAGCTTCTCATAATTGAAGCTGGTAAAAAATAATCTGGGAAATACTATCTATCGAAACAGATTCAACATGCCAGCCAGACTATGATGGCATAATTAAGCAATTTAGTGAGTCTAGAAGCCGACAATTTTTATTTGATTTTTACCTCATAACTCGTCACATATATTTTATTAAATGTTAGACAATTTCAGTTGTTCCTTATGAAAACCTTTTTTCCCATCAAGGGGCCTCTCAAATTTTATCTCGCCCACATAAGGTTGAGGTCTTGTTACGCCACTGCACACAGGGCACAAAGATAACCATGACGTCATTAAGTTGACTAACTACATACACTGTTCTAGTTAGCTCGAGGAAAAATCCCTTTCGTTTTTCGCGGTTATCCCCGAAGGGCTATAACCGTAGATAACCGCAGGGCAGGACCGTAGATAACCGCGGTCATTACTGGTTATTCGCTTGAAATCGATTTATAATGACTTAATAACGATTTTTACCTCATGGACAGGCCAAAGACCAAGGTACTTTAGCCAAGGGGCAAAGAAATGAATCTTAGTTTCCACATTTCTTTATTAATTGATATTTTTTCATTGTAAATATAAAACTTTGTCATTGAAGATTTAGTATCTGTAATGATCAGGTTTATAAGGTCCATCAACAGGCACTCTCATGTAATCAGCCTGTTCTTGTGTGAGTTTTGTCAATTTAACACCCAAATGATCTAAATGGAGTCTGGCTACTTCTTCATCCAATTGTTTAGGTAATCGGTAAACTCCCACTGGGTATTCTCCTGGCTTAGTCCATAGCTCAATTTGAGCCAATACCTGATTAGTAAACGAGTTTGACATTACAAAGGAAGCATGGCCAGTTGCACAGCCTAGGTTGACCAATCTTCCTTCGCAAAGAGAAATAATGTGTTTTCCATTTTTTAATGTGTATCTGTCAACTTGCGGCTTAATATTTACTTTAGACACTGCGTTATTTTCCAGCCATTTCACATCCACCTCAATATCAAAATGACCTATATTACATACTATGCTATCTTCCTTCATATTCATCATATGTTCGCCAGTGATTATTCCTCTGTTTCCAGTAGTTGTCACAAAAATCTGGAAAAAAACAATTATGTATACCATAAATAATGCAATGTAGTTTGACTTTTCTCTGGTAAAAGAAAGGAAGCCATGCCAATTCCAAATGAAGCTCCAAGCTGACTACAAGAACCCGAATCCTTCCAAATTTCAGGGCTCGCGTCTAGGCGAGCCAGGAGGGCTTAGGAATCGCCGGAGACGAGCTAGTAAGCAAAGGTTTGTAGTGATGAGTGCATGAAAGAACGGCATGGTAACTATGGCTATATTGACCACTTGAGTCTTCAAACACAGGGTAGACCCAAAAAATTCTGTTAGCACCACATGCAAGCTTTCACCGCTAGAACAAACAGGAGTGAATATAACTCTGCCTTCCAACTGAGACTGAAACAGTCCAAGGGCCAGACACAAGCTGCAAGTTAGGACTCCATCAGATGGCTGGACTGAATCAGTGTCCTTGGGATTTCAGCCAAGCAGCTTTTAGTTGGTTAAAGTCCAACACTTGATGGCACCTTTAAGAACTGGCCGGTGCCGGCGGATAGGCTATTGAGCTTTTTCCCTAACTCAAGGTCACGAAATAAAAAGTTTTTAGGCTATAACAGACGTTCCAATATAACACATTTCGAGATAATAAGAATGATAGGGATGCTAATCCAGACTTTGAATCGAAAAATAAAAAACTATATGAGGATTGAAGGTACTCGGCAATTTGATTCTTTCAAAGCTGCACCACAACGAAAATGGAACATATGGAACCAACTGATCCATCCATACCTATTATACAACAAAGGCGCCAAATCATTAGCGAGAATTATATTATATTGGTGACATCGTGGCAATGGTACCATTATGACCAAGGTATTTTGAAGAGGATAATGACACTCCTTCGTAGGACCAAAAGTTTGTAAATTAGATATGGAAATATACTCAAGGTTGAACTAAATACTGTAGTTTGAATTTTGAATGGTGGACGTAAGTAGGGAATTCTGAAGGAAAATGAAAAAATTCAACAATATTTTGTCGAAATCGCAATGAGGACAAAATTCTCATTTTACACCTTCCATCTGGTGGAGGATTGATGTCTGCAATTCAGACAGATCAGCAAAGGATAGCGTGATGAATTCTTAAAAAAAATTACCTGTCCTTCTTTGCTTGCTTCATCCATAGTGGTTACTTCATAACCTTCCATTGCTGCCTGTAAAGCACATATGGGGTCAATTTCAGTAACAATAACTCTAGCTCCTAAAGCTCTGAGGGACTGAGCACATCCTTTGCCAACATCACCATAACCGGCAACTACAGCTACTTTGCCAGCAACCATAACATCAGTGGCCCTCTTAATTCCATCTATGAGAGATTCACGACAACCATAAAGATTGTCAAATTTACTCTAAAAGTGATAAACTGAGATTGAGTAAAAGTTCTTTGTGGAATGAGAATCATTGTAACCCTATTTTTCATTTGAAATTAATAGTTTGTTCACTAAGCATTCCTTTGCCATGCAGAAGAAAAACTCACCTTTGTGACAGAATCATTAACATTGAAGGCAGGTATTCTCAGTTTTCCTTCTTTTAACATTTTGTACAGGTTGTGAACCCCAGTCGTGGTTTCTTCTGTTACTCCCCTACATTCTTTCAAAGACTCAGGATATTTTTCATGAATTAAAGAGCTCAGATCGCCTCCATCGTCCAGAATTAAATTGAAGTTCTTGCCACCAGGAAATTTGATAGTTTGTTCAAGACACCATTTATATTCTTCCTCCGTTTCTCCTTTCCAAGCAAAAATGGCTAATCCCCTTTTCACTAAGGCTGCAGCAGCATGATCTTGGGTACTGAATATATTTGAACTTGACCATCTGACCTGAAAACAAAAAAAAATCATGAATAAATAATATAAAACGAAAAAATTGTATACATACACGTTATAACAAATGTTTGTTCTTCGCCTGAAGAATCGGTAATTGGTATCAACAAACCATCAATTTTTTGAAAAATTTCCGGACATAATAAGATCAGAGAAAATACATTTTGTTCGATTCCTTCAACAATTTGGAAACGGATCTTGTACAAAAACAAAATATCATGGGTGTGGGCAATTAAATGGGGTGACATCTGACTATTAGGTCGACAAAAAAAATTTGAACATGAAATTGTTTTCATTGGAACCTGTAAACATGCGTCTAATTATGATATTACTGAAATATACCGAGACCTAGAGGTCGCTTGTAACGACATTGTAGTCGAGCAAAATATAAAAATTTATTGAGTTCAAAGGATTTTGAATTCTTTATCATTTATTTGTTGCACCAAATATATTCTCATCATGTTAGGTCACAGTTCAGACATACATAAAAAAAAAATATTTTTTGAAACATAGAAGATGTCAAAATAGTAATCATCGAAATGAATGCCATTTACAATTCCCAGGCTAACAGATCTTTCCTCACTATATATATATATATATATATATATATATACAGGGTGTACCAAGTTCGATGGCCTATTAGGCGTTTCTGGAGAACTAGACTTATTTAAAATCTGAAAATTGGGATTATGATATTGTTTGACATTATCTACCGAGCTAAAATATTTTTGGAGCCTGACCACTTTTAGTTATACAGGGAGAGAAAAAAAATTTTTCAAAATTTTATTTTTCTGTTTTTTTCTTTTTGAATTTGATAGAGTATGCAATTCTGAATACATTCGTACTCAAATCGTTGCATTCGTCGAAATACTTTCAAAAATATCGAGAAAAACCTGAAGAAAAAGAGAGAAAAGAGTATTCGGTATTATGTTTGTTATTCCTAATCTAGATATCTTAAGCATAAACCGTTTTCACATTTTTGAAGTCGAAGAATGTGAAAATATTTTACATTTCTAAAATTTTGAAAAACTCATCACAGGGTGTTCCAAATATTGCGTCAAAAATTGGGATCAAGATTGGCCCATAACTTTCGTTTTTCAAATTAGAACCCTATTTTTTTATGATTGCGTTGGATTGTACAAAGAAAAATGATGATAATGTTTTAACATGTTCATGCTCCCAAAATTGATAATTCTTAAGTTATTTAGGATTTTCTGATTTTATGTCGTATTTAGCGTTAAATTCATTGAATCTGTTTCATATCAACTATGACCTTGGTCATAGAAGATAAATTATTTCAATAACTCACTAGTGACACACCTTTTTGTTCAATTCATTCATCATTGTTGTTATGGAACAGATTTTATGAATTTGACGCAATGTACGACATGGAATCAGAAAATACTAAATAACTCAAGAAATATTAATTTTAGAAGTATCAACGTGATAGAACATTATCATCATCTTTCTTCGCAGAATCCAACGCAATCATAAAAAAATAGGGTTCTAATTTGTAAAACGAAAGTTATGGGCCAATCTTGATCCCAATTTTTGACCGAACATTTAGAACACCCTGTGACGAGTTTTTCAAAATTCTAAATATGTAAAATATTTCCATTGTCTTCGACTACAAAAACGTGAAAACGGTTTGTGGTCAAGATATCTAGATTAGAAATAGCAAACATTATACCGAATACTCTTATCTACCTTTTTTTGTTCAGTTTTTTTTTTTATATTTCGGAAAGTATTTTGACGAATGCAACGATTTCAGTACGGATGTATTCATGTGTATATCATTAGTGGAATAATTCATCTTCTATGACCCAGGTCATAGTTGAAATGAAACAGATTAAATGAATTTGACGCTACGTACCACATAAATTCAGAAAATCCTAAATAACTCAAGAATTATCAATTTTAGGAACATTAACATGTTGGAACACTATCACCATTTTTCTTCATACAATCCAACGCAATCATAAAAAAATAGGGTTCTAATTTGAAAAACGAAAGTTATGGGCCAATCTTGATCCCAATTTTTGACCCAACATTTGGAACACCCTGTGATGAGTTTTTCAAAATTTAAAAATGTACAATATTTCCACAGTCTTTGACTTCAAAAATGTGAAAACGGTTTGTGCTTAAGATATGTAGATTAGGAATAACAAACATAATACCGAATACCCTTTTCTCTCTTTTTCTTCAGATTTTTCTCGATATTTTTGAAAGTATTTCGACGAATGCAACGATTCGACTACGAATGTATTCATAATGGCATACTCTATCAAATTCAAAAAGAAAAAAACAGAAAAATAAAATTTTGAAATTTTTTTTTTTCGCTCCCTGTATAACTGAAAGTGGTCAGGCTCCAAGAATATTTTAGCTCGGTAGATTATGTCAAACAATATCATAATCCCAATTTTCAGATTTCAAATAAGTCTAGTTTTCCAGAAACGCCTAATAGGCCGTCGAACTTGGTACACCCTGTATATATATATATATATATTAGACTGATTCAAAAAAATCGACTTCTTTTGTTTTCACGAAACCCCCCCCTACTTATCTTTAGGGTATCGAAAAAAGACCTCTGTGAAAATATCAGCTCCAAATAATAACATTTAGAGGTCGCTCATCAATTATTTCTATTTTGCCTACTAATAGCAGGAGAAAAATTTTTTTTTTCAATAAAAAATTCCTAGAACACAAACCAATAGACAGATTTCTTTGTGTGATACATTTTCGTGTAGGCAATCAGATACACTACAAATATGTTCTTTTCGATCTTTCAATAAAACGGCCTCTTCAAAAGTTATTCGATTCGATGCTAATATTGAGGTATTTTTGAAGAAAAAAATTATTCAAAAAAAACGACTTTACATGTTTTCACGCAACCCGCCTTCTAATTATCTCCAGGGCATCGACAAAAGGCGTCTGTGAAAATATTAGCTTTGAATATCAATATTTAGAGGTCGCTCATCGATGGTTTCTATTTTCGCTGCTGATGGCAGGAAAAAAAATTCTTTTTTCAATAAAAATTGTTTGTTCACGAACTAATAGTCGGATTCTCCTGTATGATACATTTTGGTGTAGGGAACTAGATACTCTACGAGAATGTTCCATACGATATCTCGATAAAACCACTCGTTCAAAAATCATTTGAACTTTTTTGTGAAACACCTCAATATAAGATATTAATATAGAAATATTTTTGAAGAAAAAGTTCGAATAACTTTTGAACGAGCGGTTTTATCGAAATATCGTATAGGACATTTTCGTAGAGCATCTAATTCCCTACACGAAAATGTATCACGCAGTGAAATCCGTCAATTAGTTCGTGAAGAAAAAATTTTTTAATGAAAAAAGACAATTTTTTCCTGCTATCAACAGCGGAAATAGAAATCATCGCTGAGCGACCTCTAAATATTAATATTCAAAGCTAATATCTTCACAGACGACTTTTTTCGATACCCTGAAGATAATCAGAAATGGAGTTTCGTGAAAACAAACAGAATCGATTTTTTTGAATAATTTTTTTATTGTAAAATACCTCAATATTAGCATTGAATCGAATAACTTTTGGAGGGGCCGTTTTATCGAAATATCGTAAGAAACATTTCTGTAGATTATCTGATTGTCCACACGAAAATGTATCACACAATGAAATCCGTCTAGTGGTTTCTGCTCCAGGAATTTTTTATTGAAAAAAGAAATTTTTTTCCTGCTATTAGTAGGGAAAATAGAAATAATTGATGAGCGACCTCTAAATATTATTATTTGAAGCTGATATTTTCATAGAGGTCTTTTTTCGATACCCTGAAGATAATTAGGGGGGTTTCATGAAAACAAAAAATGTCGATTTTTTTGAAACAGTCTAATATATATATATTAGACTGATTCAAAAAAATCGACTTTTTTTGTTTTCACGAAACCCCCCCCTAATTAGCTTCAGGGTATCGAAAAAAGACCTTTGTGAAAATATCAGCTCCAAATAATAACATTTAGAGGTCGCTCATCAATTATTTCTATTTTGCCTACTAATAGCAGGGGAAAAATTTCTTTTTTCAATAAAAAATTCCTAGAACACAAACCAATTGACGGATTTCTTTGTGTGATACATTTTCGTGTAGGCAATCAGATACACTACAAATATGTCCCTTACGATATTTCGATAAAACGGCCTCTTCAAAAGTTATTCGATTCGATGCTAATATTGAGGTATTTTTGAAGAAAAAAAATATTCAAAAAAATCGACTTTACTTGTTTTCACGCAACCCGCCTTCTAATCATCTTCAGGGCATCGACAAAAGGCGTCTGTGAAAATTTTAGCTTTAAATATTAATATTTAGAGGTCGCTCATCGATGGTTTCCATTTTCGCTGCTGATGGCAGGAAAAAAAATTCCTTTTTCAATAAAAAATTTTTTGTTCACGAACCAATAGACGGATTCCACTGTATGATACATTTTAGTGTAGAGAACTAGATACTCTACGAAAATGTTCCATACGATATCTCGATAAAACCACTCGCTCAAAAGTTATTTGAACTTTTTTTTCCAAAATACCTCAATATAAGGTATTAATATAGAGGTATTTTTGAAGAAAAAGTTCGAATAACTTTTGAACGAGCGGTTTTATCGAAATATCGTATGAGACATTTTCGTAGAGCATCTAGTTCCCTACAGGAAAATGTATTACACAGTGAAATCCGTTAATTGGTTCGTGAATGGAAAGTTTTTTATTGAAAAAGGAAAATTTTTTCCTGCTATCAATAGCGGAAATAGAAATCATCGCTGAGCGACCTCTAAATATTAATATTCAAAGCTAATATCTTGACAGACGCTTTTCTTCGATACCCTGAAGATAATTAGAAATAGAGTTTCGTGAAAACAAACGGAATCGATTTTTTTGAATAATTTTTTTCTTCAAAAATACCTCAATATTAGCATCGAAATGAATAACTTTCGAAGGGGCCGTTTTATTGAAATATCGTAAGGGACATATTTGTAGAGTATCTGATTGTCTACACGAAAATGTATCACACAATGAAATCCGTCTATTGGTTTCTGCTCTAGGAATTTTTTATTGAAAAATGAAATTTTTTCCCTGCTATTAGTAGGGAAAATAGAAATAATTGATGAGCGACCTCTAAATATTATTATTTGAAGCTGATATTTTCATAGAGGTCTCTTTTCGATACCCGGAAGATAATTAGGGGGGGGTTTCGTGAAAACAAAAAATGTCGATTTTTTTGAAACAGTCTAATATATATATATATATATATATATATATATATGGGAAATGGTTATTTTGGGTTCTTGGCAATTATTGGTTGGGCAATTATCAACAATCAATTGTCTTTACATCTATATTTCGAACCTTTAGTGGTTCTTCTTCAGGATGCTAAAATATAATGAATGTGGTAATACATAAAATTGAGCTTTTCTTAATTACTTACGTCTGACGAGATTATTGCTTAAATTAACAAAGAGAGCATCGGAACAAATATCCAAGGATAGCAGGTAACTATATATTGCACTTAGGTTTTTGAGGTCAGTCTTCTTGTTGATATTGTTTTCATTTTCGCTGATATAACACATTTCTAGAAATGTTCTTTTGTTGTAGTTTGAGCTAGTACACAATATTTTGTTTTCTCCGGCAAACAATCGTATTTCCAATATATGTATACAGGGTGTCCTACCGGGAGTGCCCATTAGAAGTTTATAGAGAAATATTTATTCGATCCATTTCAAATTTTGTGTGGATATATAAGCTAAATAGACCTTCATTTATGATATATTTTCAAATATCAATGACTTCCGCTTTCACCGGAAATGGTATCAACTTTCTTATTTTAAATGGAACACCCTGTATATTATAAGTTTTTTGGGTAGATCTTCGAATTCCACATTCATTTTATTCATCATTCCCTATAGCCATCTGAAGTCGTTTTCGAGTTATTCACTGTTTTGTAAAAAAAAATACAAATTGAGCCTTGTAGAACACTGAAAATTCAATGAAAGCGCAACGCACAATCTCAGATCTGTTTTTTGAAATGGGCTACCGAAAAGATATTCGACGTCACTCTGTAGAGAAAATAACGTTTTGATATACTGGGAGGTAAAATGAGAGTGTCAAAGTTGGAATTCAAAAAAAGCCAAAAACTCGATTTTTTCAAATGGAAACCGTATTTTTTTCACTCACATATGAATTTGTGAGGTAAAAATAAGTGGAGTCTATTCAGGGTTCCCTATATCTGAAATGTACCATTTCGAGATATTCAGAAATAACTGTTAGCAACGAGCATATTATAATATGTGAGGTATCGATTATGATCTATGTTCACCCTTTCATAAAAATCTTTGACTTATTCAGAATAATTTTCCATGCTTCTGTTGTTGATATTCCTCAAAACTTATCTCATTGTTCAAAGAAAACGACCATTAGTTTTTTACTGCTCATAATGAAAATAACGAGATATTTTCCGGAAAATATGACATACATATCGAAAGCTTAAATTGTAATGCAAAACTTATAAAGCAAGTCATGTAACTTCCTGAACTTTTATTCAGATATATCAGAATAGAAAATTGAGTCATAACACATTTTGAAAATTTCGTCCACCTACTTCCAAATATTTTTCCCACCTTCCCAATATTTCTTGGTTGGTGGATTTCCTTATTCATTCTGTAACAGAATTCTGCCAATACATTACACGATTAATTCTTCAGTAGGAACAAACCTGGATTATTTTGAATAAAGTTATACAGAATCTTATGAAAGGGTGAACATAGATCATAATTGATACCTCACATATTATAATATGCTCGTTGCTAACAGTTATTTCTGAATCTCTCGAAAATGGTACATTTTAGATATAGGGAACCCTTAAAAGACTCTACTTATTTTTTCCTCACAAATTGAAATGGGAGTGAAAAAAATACAGTTTATATTTGGAAAAATCGAATTTCTGCCTTTTTTGGAATTCAAACTTTGACACACTAACAGTTTTTCCTGAATATCTCGAAAATGGTACATTTTGGATATAGGGAACCCTGAATAAACTCCACCTATTTTCACCTCACAAATTGATATGTGGGTAAAAAAAATATGGTTTCCATTTGAAAAAATAGAGTTTTTGGCTTTTTTTGAATTCCAACTTTGACACTCTCATTTTACCACCCAGTATATCAAAACGTTATTTTCTCTACAGAGTTAGGGTGAATATCTTGTCAGTAACCCATTTCAACAAACGGATCTGAGATTGCGCGTTGCGCTTTCATTGAATTCTCAGTGTTCTACAAGCCTCAATTTGTAAATTTTTTCGAAAAACAGCTCTAGATGGCTATAGGGAGTGATACATAAAATTAATGTGGCATTCGAAGATCCATCCGAAAAAGTCATAATATACAGGGTGTTCCATTTGAAATAAGAAAGTTGAGACCACTTCCGGTGAAAGCGGAAGTCATTCATATTAAAAAATATATCATAAATGAAGGTCTTCTTGGCTTATATCTTCACACAAAATTAGGAAATGATCTAATTATTGATTTAATTATTATTTCCCCATAAACTTCTAATGGGCACTCCCGGTGGGACACCCTGTATATACCTCCACAACAGAGCCATACAAGTAGAACCTCCAATGAAATCCAAATCAATCACACAGTGTATGAGGTGCCAGCAATATGGCCACTCGAGAACCTACTGCAACAGACCGTTTGCCTGCGTTAAATGTGAAGGACCACACAATACAACATCCTGCAAAAAAGTACCTCAGAGCAACCTAATGATATTTCCAATGTTATGAACAAATTCTTGGAAGAATTTAAAACTATGTTCCAGCAGCTAATCCAACAGAATACTATTATGTTAAACATGCTGACCACGCTCATCAGCCAAATTCATTAACTTCTTAAAGATTGTACAATGGAATGCCAATGGCCTTCTACAACATAAAAATGAAATAGAAGTCTTCCTCCAGCACAATACAATAGACATTTTACTGATAAGCGAAACAAACTTCACAGAGAGGTCTTATTTCAATTTACCCCACTACACTACGTACCATATCAACCATCCAGATCACACTGCCCACGCCGGAACCGCCATCATTGTGAAAAACACCATTAGTCACGTAGAACTGCCAAAATATGAAAAAGATCTGCTACAAGCTACTATAATAGAAGTACAAATGGCTTCATACGAAGTAACAGTTGCAGCAGCGTACTGTCCTCCGCGTCACAACATCAAGAAAGAGAACTTCAACGAATGTTTTTCCCGCAAACAACATAATTGGCGACGAGAATGAGATTGTGCCAGTCTTCCTGAAGTATCCATATCCAGAACTCTAGAAGGCTTCAGTTTCAACTGTCAAGGTGCAACCAGAGATAGATCGAGTCCAAGGCTAGACTTCCTCACAGTGTCAAGAAAAGGAGTACGAGAGAAAAACGGAGTACGATCGACAGGGTAGCGCCATGGACGACACCTAATACAAGAACGAAAAGATGAGCAATATCACTTTCCTAGCACTATTTCTTCCCAGTTTTATATTGACCTGGTCCAAATACATTTCACTCTATTCCCCAAGTTTTGTGTGTAAAACTTGTACAGTTTTTTCCTAAAGTTTTTCTGATTGAAAAACGAAATAATTTATAATTATCTATATTTTTCATAAATTCGTAAAATAGGTGAAGAAAACTCAGAAGTTATAAACACATTAAACGATTTAATAAACTCTATTTCTGATTTAAGTATAAACGGCTCAAAAATGGTAGATTTAACGCTCCCGAAAGAATTTGGCAATGTTCTTCCTAAATACGATGGAAATAAAAAAAAATTACATTCATTCTTGGATGCGTGTGATAAATATATGACTCAATTCAAAATGCAGAACAACTTGTGAAAACATATTGTCTGAATTTAATTAAAAGTAAATTTATTGGAATTGCTGAAGCAGAATTGCACACATCGAATGTCCCCAATACGTTGATAAGTATTAGAGGTTTTCTTGTTAATAAATTTTGAGATCATGCGAATCTCGATTTCCTTAAGAATCAACTTCGATTCTTAAAAAAACATCCAAAAGAAGATATATTGTTATTTATCGAAGAAATTAAAAGTCTGAAAATAAGAATCCATTATAGAATAGATTCTGACTTATTAATGAATCCTCAAATGAAAAATTTGCATAAGGAATTAACGAATGACCTAGCTAAAAATGTCTTAATAAGTAATAGTGCTTTTGAATTACAAACAACTCTTATAACTACGCAGAACTTGACGTTCGATCAAGCAACGCAAATTGTAGAAAGTTATGTATCACAAAAGTCACAGTTAGATATGATGCGTACGTGGAAACATCCTTCTACGAACAAGTTTAACAATAAACCAAGAAATAATAATAATAATAATAATAAATTTATTGATCCTTTTAGACAATGCAGTATAGGACAGGTCTTTGAAAGAAGAAAAAACAAGAATAAATCAATACATCCTTAACAATAATAAATGAATCACTCCCCAGTACCAGAGCATGAGGCCAATGCATCATCTCTGAGGTATTCAGATACCGAATAATAACTCTTTTGTAGTAAAATTTGTTTGATCGATTTCTTGAACTTATTTAGATCTAATGACTTCAATGAAGCTGGTAAATGATTATATAGCCGTATGCCCTGATAAGATGGTGAGTTCTCATATTTGGATGTTCTATGGATTGGCACAGACAAAACGTCTGTATTCCTGGGGCTCGATTCTTGAAAACGAGGGAGTAGAACACAAAAGAGAAAGTAGGCGTGTCCATCGTTTTTGGTCGAAAACTGTAATCTTGAGATAAATGACAGTAGAAGAGCGCATCCCAGGGAGTCTGAGGGAGTAGATCATTCATCTCTTGGTATTTGTGATAGAACGAACCAGGGAACGCTCGATCTTAGGTTATGTTTATGTATTGGTACTATTCGAAGAAGAATGTTTCGTTTGATTCATTGACTTATTAAACACAATAAGTCAATCTGAGATAATTGTTTATATATTTTAAATGGTTTTTGAATTTATTGTTATTCAGAACAATCACAATTTGATTCCGGAGTAAGTATTGTTGATTGGTCGATTCTCCCATTTTATTTATTTATTTATTGCACTTTAGGATACGAACACTAAAGTGAATTACCAACAAAGTATCCACATTGAATTATAGAAAAAATCGAGTTTACTGTACATTTTGTGATATAAACATGGATATGGCGACTGCAATAATATGGGATCAAATTAATGAGGATGTAGATGATGCCGAGATGCAAAACAATATAGGTATAGATATTCTCGGAAGTAATTGCACAAGTGCATCAAAATTACCGATAATTTTGCATGACAGCGTGTTGTCAAAAAACTGCATGAGTGTGGAGGTGGAGGGCTCTTTCTCCAAAAATGAAAATGACCGAATGGAGTTTTTCAAAGACAACACGCTGGAATGCAGAATTATCAGGTCATTTTGATGCACGAGTGTAATTCGGGGGAATATTTCTCCGAAATTGCTATGGATACCAGCAGTGCAATTATCGCAGGGATCTTTCGCTCTATACAATGCAATTATCGCTGTAATTTTCGATAATTGCATTCTATCAACATGAAGTTTTTGACAGGAGGGAAATATTCCCTAAAAGAAATCCTTTTGATCTGTCAGATCAGAAATTTGTGAAAATGTTCAGAATTACAAAAAAACTTGCATGTCAACTGATTAATATTGAGCATTTCCGTCAACTCACTCCAGTTTTGTTTCATTTTTTCTTTCGTATAAGCTGCCGTTAATCTGCGTATATACATTTCAGGTCTTTCTGAAATATATTCTGTCAGTAATAATTCTTTTTGTTTGCCATTAATTGTCAGAGATCTTCTTTTCTCCATTGAATTTGCCATTATGGAATTAGTTCACCAAAAACGAACAAAAACCAGAGAAACACAACTTACTTCACCGAACTGAACGAGGAAAATAAAGCATGCTGGAAATGAACACCTGATTTCAAAATTGTTTTCAGGTTGCTATGGTTACTTCCTGTCAAAAATGAAGGTCTGTGATTGGCCAGCACATTTGGCAACAGCGCACATCGAGGAGCTCTTGTTTCTCTGGTTCCCTGACGGTCAAGAATACGGTGTTCTCTTTTTGAAACTAGGGAGTAGAAACTGAGAAGGGAACGATCGCCGGGGAACGTTCCCTTCTATCGCCGTCAAGAATCGAGCTCCTGGTAGAATAATGACATCTAGATACCTTGGTGAAATATTTCAAATTGTTCCTGATATATAACAAACCTCTAAACAAGTGCAGACAAGCAGCAGTCATAATATTGTGTTCTATAAAGTAAGGTCTACATGATGATCTTGGATGAACATTGAAAATCATTCTAACAATTCTTTTCTGACAAATCATTACTCTGTTCAGTTCTGATGAACTACCCCAAATTATAATATTGTATGCTATATGTGGATAGCATAGACAGTAATAAACGTCTAATACAGATCTTAGAGGAAATAATTTTTTGACCTTATATATCGCGAAATAAGAGCTATTCATCTTCTTACATACAACATCAATGTGTTTATTCCAACGCAATCCGTCGTCTATATAGATCCCCAAGAACTTAGTGAATTCTTTCGATGATATTATTGTGTTTTCATGGGATACTATGATGGGGTTTCTATTAACAGGTTTCAAACCAAAACGAATGCAAATAGTCTTTTCAATGTTAACTATCAACCTGTTTTTAGTGCACCAATCAGTGAACACTCCGATGATCGTATTGGATAATACCGTAAGCTCCTCAGGGCTCCGAGCCGTGACCAGAATCGAAGTATCATCTGCAAAAAGCGTAAGCAGAGCCATGACTATATGATCAGGTAAATCATTAATGAATAACAAAAACAATAATGGTCCAAGCACCGAGCCCTGAGGAACCCCCAGTACCAACCCACACTCATCTGAACTCCTGCCATTAACTCTGACAGACATTTTGCGTTCAGAAATAAAACTTTCCAACCAGTCTAGAAAAATGCCACGGAATCCCAAATTATAGAATTTACTCAACATGAAAGCAAAAGTCAGAGAGTCAAAGGCTCTAGAAAGATCAAAAAACAATCCCGCAACGCACAGACCCTCGTCTAAACTTTTATAGACACTTTCTACAAATGAAAATGCTGCTGTTTTTGTCGAATGACCTGGTCTAAAGCCATGTTGAGAGATAGTGATAATATTGTATTTATTTAAAAATGTGAGCATTCTGTTAAGAACTATTCTCTCAAACACTTTCGAGAAATTATTCAAAATTGTAATGGGTCGATAATTTGCTATGTCATGTGGGTCCCCCTTCTTATGAACAGGAACGACAATTCCTTTCCTCAGAATAGCGGGGAATTTGCCACTAGACACAGACAAGTTGATCAAATGAGCAAAATGTCCTGCAATGGAATCATTGATTGCTTTCAGAACCCTTGTTGATATTAGATCTGTTCCTGTACTTTTCTTGTTATTCATCAGTTTAATAACACCCATAACTTCATCATCCGAAACGGGGTAAAAGAAGAAATTGGCATTTATCAGCTTAGAAGTTGAGCATGATTGGGACAGCGACAGTCCGAAATGTCCTACGAGTTGAGTTGAAGCTACCGTAGAAAAATATTGACAGAATGATTCTGCAACTTTATTTGAATCCGCACATATGTTGCCATCGACAAGCAAAGAAATTTCATCATGGGTCTTATTTGTTTTTCCAGTTTCCATATTAACTAGTTTCCACACCGTTTTATTTTTCAGATGAGAGTTCTGTATTAAATTTGCATAAAAAGTTTTTTTAGCATCAGAAAGTAGTCGAGTGTACTCTAATTTTGCAGTTTTGTATATCTTCAAGGAACGTTCAGTCTTCAAATTACGATGTAACCAATAAAGATTTTTAAGATTTAAACTTTCATGCTTTATCTCCGGTGTTAACCAGCCCTTTATGACATCAGGTGCTGTACTAACGAGGCGCCGCAGAGGGCAGCATTCTTCGAAAATACATTTTATCATATTAATGAAAGTCTCAAAACTATGATCCACATTACTACCAATATACAAGCTAGAAAATCTTGTTTCCTGACAACATACTCTCATAGCATCTAAATTATTTGGAGAAACATGTCTTATATATCGTATCTCTTTCTTTTCAATTTTATCTGGCAAAGTGCAGCAATATTCAAGTGAAAGAACTTTATGATCAGCCAAGTTTGCTTCAGATACATAGGTTTTACATAGTTCTAAGTCAACATTTGTTAAAATATAATCTAGCATTGAATAAGAAGTCTAACCAGATATATACGTGAAAACTCTAGTTGGTTGAAAAGAAGTAATTTTCAATTCAAAACAGTCAAGAAAATCTTTGAACATATTCCTAGATCTTATATCTACTTTGTTGATGTCAATATTCAAATCCCCACATATGAACACTGAATCAGTTCCATTAATGGATTTTTGCGCAACATAAGCAATTCTATCAAGGAAAATCCCGAAGTCACTCGATGGAGATCTGTAGACACTTATTATTCCCACTTTTGAATTATTCACAAGCAACTTCACCCCGCATACTTCACAATCCATCTCCAAAGATAGGTTGGACACCTCCAAATTTGATGTTACCAATCCATTCCTTACGTACAATGCGACGCCACCATTTTTATGCGAGACGCGACAAAAATATGCAACTTGCCTATACCCCGGCAAAACCATCAAATGTATGTTTTCTTCCACACACCAGTGTTCAACGATACTAATTATATCCGGTTGTTCATCAGCTAGAAATACTTGAAGAATGTTCAGTTTATTAGAGATACATTGTATATTTATTTGAGTGATTTTCAATCGACCAACCGGTAACTTCGTGATGACAGGTGCTAACGGGGTTGATCGGTTAGTCTGCGCTGATAAAAAGGGCGTACATTTGCTCTGTTGGGCCAATTTGATGCAACAAGAGCTTTATCGTATTCACTCGTTGGAATTTCAACTTTAAATGCATAACTTTCCGGATAACGTGCTTTTAATGGTTCACATTTGATGTTATTCGAAAAATTTCTTGTCAAAAATGTAAACAAATCATCCGCTGTTGTGCTCGGCTTCAAATTCGAGACGTGTAGAAATTTCATCTTATCAATTCCTTGTACGTTTGATGATCCAGAGAAATTGCCAACTACTAAAGTGCGACTAGATCTCCGTTTCGGTTTCGTGTGAGTCACCTCGGTCCATTCATAATTTCCACTTTTACTTGATTGACCACGTTCAGCAGTTTCCCTCAGAGTGCCCGGTGGGGAAATCTTCATACCTTGCGAAGATAACACTTGCGCACTCTTGATCGTGTTTTGATTCGCCGTTACGGTGCTTGCATAAGAAACAGGAGCATCAGATACAGAATTGCCTTCACGAACAATTGGAGTCTGCTTCTGTTTATTATCGTTTTTATTATTATTGCGACTGTTTTTTTTGTTGTTGATTTTCAGATTTACTCCTTTTTTGGGAAACAATATCGGCAGGATTTTCATTCATCAATAGGTCGTTATGATTTTTCAAAGTTTCTATGGCTATAGCCTGATTTTCGATAATTAAATCCTTCTGAGTTTGCAGTTCCTTTAGATATTGTATTTCAATCTGCATCAGTTTAGAATTGTCAGCATCGGCTTTCCCCTCACATTCCTCACCAACACGAACACGACGATTTATTTTTTCACTAAATTCTTCAGCAAAAACAACCAACACCGGATTAGTTGCATTATCCGGTAATAAACCATACATTATGAAATCAATCAACTCCTTTTTAAGAAGTTTATTGAGCTCGCTTATCACGACGTCCGTATTCTCTGGCATCTTGACCACTACTAATGGCTCATATAGAAATTTTACTAATACTCCTCATTATCAAATTAAAAATTCAAAATTATAGGAATCACAATCCACCTGAAAAAATGTCTGTCCAAACGAGAAACTATTCTCAAAAAAGGAACGAGGATTCCACTCAATACCAAATCAATTCTTTAATGATACTACCATGCAACAAAATGAAATCGTTGAAGAACTAACTAATGTAAATTCTGAAAATATAAATAGAAATTTTCCAAAAGCAGGCCCATGCAACGAATTGACCAAAATCAAACCCCTTTGATGACCAAAATCAATTACCTTTCATAGAATTCCTAAATCCCTATTGTAAGTTATTAATTGATAGCGGATGTTCTGTTTGTGCTATTGATCCAAAATTTGCTTATAATAACTTTCCACATAATATTTTCGAGGAAAAAAACCTCTCTAACAGCTTGTATGAAAACGGAAAACTCAAATGAAAAAGTATTATTACCAGTTTTCGAAGAATTTTGTATTAATGATATGCATCCCCTCATTCTTTATAAATTTCATAAAAATTATGACGGTCTAATCGGAGCAGATTTCTTAAATAAGTATGGATTGAACTTAGATTTCAAGAATCAAATACTTCATAATGAATATTGTAGAATTCCTTTTCAATATCAAAAGGTGTGCCAAAATCCAGTAGATATTCCAGGGGAGTTGTCCCATTCAGGCCCTAACATTAGAAATCAATTAATGAAAATTTTCCAAACTAATATTGATGCTCTACAATTACCTGGTCAATCTTTGAATTTTTCAAATCAAATAAAGCATAAAATTTAGACAGTTGATGAAATACCTGTCCATTGTAAAATTTATAGATATCCTGAAATACATAGAGAAGAAGTGCAGAATCAAATTAAAGATATGCTTGAAAAAAAATTATAAGACCTAGTATTTCCCCATGGTCCTTTCCTGTAGTAATTGTTCCGAAAAAACGAGACTTATTTGGTAAAACCAAATGGCGAATGGTCATCGATTATAGAAAACGTAATGATAAAACTATTGATGATAAATACCCATTACCTCAAATAGATTCTATATATATTAGATAAATTAGGAAATATTTTACAACGCTTGACTTAGCATCTGGATTCCATCAGATCGAATTGGATCCAGAATCAATTGAAAAAACGGCTTTCACTGTTGAAAACGGTCATTATGAATTTTTGCGAATGCCTTTCGGATTAAACAATGCCCTAGCGACGTTTCAAAGATTAATGAATAATGTTTTGAGAAATTTTATTTGAAAAACTTGCTATATTTACATGGACGACATAATTATTTTTTCAGATTCCATTGAACAACATCTAGCAGATATCCATAATATCTTAGAAACTTTCAAGAAAGATAATTTGAAAATACAATTAGATTAATGTCATTTTTTCAAACAAAAATTGAATTCTTAGGTCACATTATCACACCAGAAGGAATAAAACCTAATCCAGATAAATTAGAAGTGGTAAACAATTTTCCTATTCCGAAAACTACTAAAGAAATTAAATCATTTCTTGGCCTTGTCGGATATTGCAGAAAGTTCAATCCGAATTTTGCCCTTTAACTGCGTGTTTGAAAAAAAAAATGATAAAATGAATATCGATGATCCTAAATACATTGAAGCATTCGAAATTTGTAAAAGAAGTCTTCTTAATTATTCATTGTTGAGATTTCCAGATTTCAAAGAAAAATTCATTCTTACGACAGACGCATCTGGATTTGCCATAGGATCCGTCTTATCTCAAGGTGAATACCCATTGAATCACCCAGTTTGCTACGCGTCCCGAACCTTGAACTTAGCAGAAACGCGCTACAGCACAATCGAAAAAGAATTACTTGCAATTGTGTGGTCTTACAAACACTTCCGGCCTTATTTGTACGGGAGAAAATTTACAATTTATACCGACCATAAACCTTTAGTTTGGCTATTCTCACTTTAAGAACCAAATTCACGTCTTATGCGATGGCGTATTTCATGAGAATTCGATTATGAAATCAAATACAAAAAAGGATCGTCCAATGAGGTAGACGCTTTGAGTAGAATAATTTTGGAAAAAAACAAAAGCTTCAAAGATTTTCTACAAGAAAAGGAATTAGGAAATATTGAAAATGTAAATTATATTGAAAACTTAAATGATGACTTATTCAATGCACCCAGAAATGTCGTATTAGCTCATTGTGTATCAGAAGATTTCCTTATGAATAAAGGCATCGCCCGAGATTTTAAAGATAAATT
The DNA here is from genome assembly GCA_038502775.1 of Hippodamia convergens. Taxonomy (NCBI): domain Eukaryota; kingdom Metazoa; phylum Arthropoda; class Insecta; order Coleoptera; family Coccinellidae; genus Hippodamia; species Hippodamia convergens. The sequence goes on along the minus strand of CM076612.1, from coordinate 6,008,636 downwards.
TGGAAATGTAAAATAATTGAAATAGCAAAATAAAAAACTTGGAGAAGTAGCATTTCTAAGAAAAAATAACCGAAATATTTATTATCTTATTACTAAAAAATTCCATTATGATAAACCAACGTATGAAAATGTTTTTAATTCTCTTTTATACTTGAAAAAATTAATGAAGTCAAATAAAGAAACTCATTTAGCTATACCACAAATTGCGTGTGGTCTAGATAAAATATACGATATGATCCAATACATTTTTGATGATTTAAATATAAAAATAGTTATACAGGGTGGCCATTTGAAAACGAAACAGACGAGATTACAGACGAAATAAATTTTTTCGATAGAAATGCTCGGACAGGTCGATTTCTGTTTCGAGGGGGACAACTTAAGATGTAGGTTACGGACGCATAGCGCTTCAACCCTTGCTACTACAACCCTCACCCCCAATTTTTGAATAGGGAAGATGGGGTGAGTGATACCTCATTTGAAAGGTATTTTTATAATGATTTCAGCACAGTAATTGTTTTTTCATTTTATGCATCAGTTCTCAAAATACAGGGTGGCCATTTGAAAACGAAACAGACGAGATTACAGACGAAATAAATTTTTTCGATAGAAATGCTCGGACAGGTCGATTTCTGTTTCGAGGGGGACAACTTAAGATGTAGGTTACGGACGCATAGCGCTTCAACCCTTGCTACTACAACCCTCACCCCCAATTTTTGAATAGGGAAGATGGGGTGGGTGATACCTCATTTGAAAGGTATTTTTATACTGATTTCAGCACAGTAATTGTTTTTTTCATTTTATGCATTAGTTCTCGAAATATTCTTGACTAAGCATTTGAAAATGAAGTGGTGTTTTTATGGCACTTGTAGTGTTTTTTTGTGAAAAACCTTTCAAATGAGGTATCACTCACCCCATCTTCCCTATTCAAAAATTGGGGGTGAGGGTTGTAGTAGCAAGGGTTGAAGTGCTATGCGTCCGTAACCTACATCTTAAGTTGTCCCCCTCGAAACAGAAATCGACCTGTCCGAGCATTTCTATCGAAAAAATTTATTTCGTCTGTAATCTCGTCTGTTTCGTTTTCAAATGGCCACCCTGTATATCACTCCAATGATGAAATTGAAAATAACAATTTGATAAATAATTCAGATGGTTTAAGAAATAATTATGAGGATGATAATGTTGAATATAATAATATTAACTTACTAGACGTAAGAAATGATATTCATGATGATACTGATTATGAATCGAGTTTATTTGAAAATGATGATATAAATCCTATAGAAGATGATATAATATCAATAATTAATAATGTAACAGATGAAGAATTAGACGAAAGTCTAGAATTATTGAATCAAAGTTATGATGATAATAGTGATGAAAATAATGATAAAGAGATAAATGAAGATATACCGATGGATTTAGAAAACGAAGAATTACCCATTTTGAAAAATGAGGATTCAAGTGAATTACAGCCAGAAAACTTAATCATTCACAGCGACATAACAATTCATAGTAATACAGAGAATCTAATTTTAGAGATCCCTTATACCTTATACAGAGAGTCTTAATTCTTTCCAATCACAAATTGTTCTCAACCCTTAACCACCGTAGTGCAAAAACAGTAGCACTTTCACCGTGGTGCGGTCTGCGAGACCGCACGTGCAAATACAGGCATAAAATATATTAAACGCATATAGAGAGAGAGAGAACTGTCATTTATTGTCATACAAAATACAACAAAAGCCATCGACCTACGGTCCTTCAGCTAAGTGAATTAAACATTACAATCCAAAAAAAAGTTTATGTTATGTATGCTTAATTTATGAAGTACTTCTATATTCCTCCCTGAGTTTCTGAAGTACCTTTGGAGGCGTTTCCGCCGTAGTCAAAAACTTGAGGATTTTCTAGCGCACAGAGAATTTTCCAACCAGATTTCTCTCTCCCTTCGGCTAGCTAGAAGACAGTATGAAGAGAAGATCATAACTAGTAACAACAAAAAACTTCTATACAAATACGTTAGAAGAGCTCTAAATTCCAAAGTGGCTATTCCACATCTACGTCGTCCTGATGGTACTCTCTGCGAGAATAATGAGGAGGTGAGCGAACTCCTCGGGCAGTATTTCTCAACAACTTTCACCACGGAACCTTCGAGTAGCACCCTTCCTTCTGTACTGAGTCCACGACTATCCGATGCATTGCAGCACATAAATTTCGATGTATCTAGCGTGGAGTTATCCATCAAACGTCTCAACACTTCAACCTCGCCAGGCTTGGATGGATTAACTTCCTCATTTCTCCGTAATTGTTGCTCTTCAGTGGCTGCACCTTTGAGTAGGATCATGTCAGCGTCCATGCGGAGAGGCATACTGCCCAATTCTTGGTTGAGAGCCAGCGTAACTCCTATCTACAAGAAAGGTGACAAGTTAGACCCCGCAAATTACCGTCCTATTAGCCTTGTTCCAGTGGCTTCGAAACTAATGGAGTCAATTATCTGTCGTACTATGACTGACTTCCTACTGAGGCATAACGTGATCCCCGAACAACCACATGGGTTCGTTCCTGGCCGATCAGTCATAACCAATCTTCTGCAGTGTGTGAACGACTGGACCTCATCTATTGATGGTGGGGGTTGCGTGGACGTGGTGTATCGGACTTTTCGAAAGCGTTTGATCGTGTCCCGCGACGTAGACTATTGCTGAAACTTGAACAAGCTGGTATCCGTGGCCATCTTCTTAGTTGGATTTCGGCTTTTCTGACTAACCGCTCATTTCGTGTACGTGTTGGCAACGCTTATTCTTCCGCCTACCCAGTGTTGAGTGGTGTGCCTCAGAGTTCTGTGCTCGGGCCATTGCTTTTCTTAGTTTATGTTGCTGACATTCCTCTTCTTCTGACGTCTCCGTGCTCCTTTTTCGCAGATGATACTAAGATTTACGCGGACCCAATTACACAGTATCAGCAGCTTCAACAAGATCTTGATAGACTTCTTCAGTGGTGCCATACCTGGTTACTCGGTCTTAATATATCAAAGTGTGTTGTTCTTCACATTGGTCGATCAAATCCAAGATTCCCATACACTATCGGCGGTACAACACTAAGTAGTGTAGACACACACACCGATCTGGGTGTGGTGGTGACCAGTGACTTGAGTCGGTCTGAACATATATCTACCATCTGTAGGAGAGCCAGGCAATCATTTTATTTGTTAAAGAAATCGTTCGCTGGTGTTTCGTTCTTTACCTCCGTGAAACTTTACAAGACCTACGTCCGCTCGATTTTGGAGTTCGCCGGTCCTGTTTGGAGTGCCGACCTGGTGCGTGATCGGGAGTTATTAGAGTCCGTTCAAAGATATGCCACACGAATTTATTTTGGTCGAGTGAGGCCCTCTTATGATCGTCGTCTTGTCATGGCAGATCTTGATCCATTTGAGAATCGGAAAATTCGTGGAGATCTCATAATAACATTTCGCATATTGAACAACTTCATTGGCAGCGACCTCAGACCCCTTTTCATATTGTCTGACGACGACCGCCTGCGCGGGCATGATTTCAAGTTGAGACAGCAACGGTACAGGACAACAACGAGAAGAAATTTTCTTCCCAATAGAATTTTCAACACTTGGAACTCCTTGCCGCCCCGTGTTGTGGATGCCCCATCGGTAAACATTTTCAAGAAACGTTATGATGGAACCCGGTAGTGAGATGTGAACCAGAACAGATTTATTCATTTAATTTCATGAAAAAAAATTATCCTCTCTATTCGAATTATATTTGATTTATTTGATGTGTACACGACCAATTTCGTTTTATTATTTTACTTTGTAATTGAATCTAATAGGACTAGGCCTCGATTCTAAACTTCTGATAATAAAAAAAAAAAATAAAGTAGTGAATGTGTAGGATACTTCCTTGTTGGGTTGTTGTTGAGATCCTCATGGTAGAGCTTGATGATTTCTGCCATGCCTTCCAATCTACTGTAGAATTTTGAATTTAATTTTTGAAACCTGTCTGAAATCGGTTGAATCATTGTTTTTTCATTGGGTGGATTGTGCAGTCTATTATGTGGATGTCTTATTCTTGATATGGTCCTCAGTGCTATTCTTTCTGCTGTTTGTATATTTTGGATTGCTGGGTTCCTGCAATTGATTAATATTGGATGGGCATACTCCAAAATTGGTCTGCATATGGTCTTGTAGATTTAGGCAGTATTGGCCACGGATAGGCCCTGGTTTCCAATTACAAGCCTTGAAAAGTGTTTTGCACGGGATATTGTTTTCTTCTTCATTTGGCTTGTATGCTGATTGAAATTCATTTTACTGTCTACATAGACACCAAGGTATTTTATTGCCTGCTGTGGATTTTTTTGTTCATTACATATGGAAATTGTTGGAGAGCTGCTTGATAGTCTATGATTGAAGATTATGAACTGAGATTTTGTTGGATTCGGTTTCAATCTCCAAATACGGAACCACACTTCTATCTTCCTCATTAATTCTTGAAGTTGTGCTATACATTTCGTTATGTTCTTCTGATGCGATATCAAAAGAGTGTCATTCGCATACTGTAACACATATTGAAATTGGCTTTCAGAATTAAATATGTCCGCACAGTAGAGGTTGTATAGTAGCGGTGAAAGTGGTGAGCCCTGTGGTGTGCCTTGTTGTGGTACAAAAATATATGAATTGCTGTTCTTAATTCTTACACAAAGTTGACGGTTTTCCAAGAAGTCTCTTATAATATTCAGTAGGTATCTGGGTGTTTTCATCAAGTTTAGTTTGAATAAGAGACCTTTGTGCCACACACTGTCAAATGCTTTATTTATATCTAGGCTAATTGCTGATGTTTTATAATTCTTCAATGTGGCGTTTTGAGTGTTTGATATAAATATGGTCAGTGGATGTGTTGTAGATTTTTGGTTTTGGTAAATGCATATATTTTTATGGAAATAATTGTTTTTAATCAAGATCTGCTTTCTAACAAAAGAATGAACTATTTCGTTTCTCTTTTTTCCAATTCAAAATTGTACAATGAGAAGGATATATGTTGAAACTTGAATTTCAGTTTATGTTCTCAGTACCTCCAAATATTATACAATTAATACCCACATCAGAAAAGGATTTCGTAGATATGTGGTAACTGCTCCTTTTAAAATGCTAGATGAAATGTATTCAACAGATTTTGGCCAGATGGAGTGGGAATAAAAAGGTTCGACTTTGCAAAACACAAAGAATTTCTCACTGAACAGGGAGGTTATTTTTTATAACTAATAAACATAAACATCTGAACAAACCAGCTGATATTACAGTTCCCAGACAAAATACGAACAAAAATACTGAAAATTTTACCATAATACATCATTGGCATATGCAGTTGAAGTGATAGTACGTTTCTTGGTGTTCTCTGTTAATACTCTGTGTTTTTGGGTGTTTTACTGGACAAGATATACTAAATTTTAGTTCAGTGTGAAGCTGGAGAGGTGGTTAATCCATATCAGCAGGTATATTGTGTCACTTCCATATTTTTGCGGCCGCTTTACTCAATATTTTGCTGTTGGGGATTCCACATTTGATTGCGTTAATAACATGCCGTCCAATTGTCAAACATGCGGTACATCGTTCAATCGAAGTAAACCCGGCCACCGGTGTTTCTTTTGTGATAACGAGATACACTACGCCTGCATGGGACTGACGCGGGATTTCCTCAAGTCATCGAGCGGAGTTAACTGGATATGTAAGGGATGCGAGAAGGGACAGGATAAGGGATCCGACACTTCTAGTATTGAAAACAAGCTGTCTGTGATTATGTCTGATCTGAAATCCATCAAGAAGTTGCAGGAGGAGTTCACTAAGTCATTAAATTTTTACGGTGACAAAATCGATGATTTAGAAAAAAAATTCCAGACTGTCGACTTAATAGAGTCAAAAACTGAAAAGAACTGCTCTGATATTATGAGAATTTCGGGACAGTTTGATAATCTTAATCACGAGTTAAATAAAATAAAACAACAAATGAAATGGAAAGAGATAAACATAATTGGAATACCCGAATCGAAGGATGAAAATATCTTGAATGTTATTAAGGATATTTCATTGAAGATGAACTACCCTACCGTTGAAAACCATGTAGAAACTTGTTACAGGAGTAAATTGCCGAAGGAATCCGGAAAAACGCGGCCAATTGTTGTAAAATTCAACAATGAAGTTTCAAAGACAGAATTTCAGCGATCTTATAAACGTCTTAAAGGTCTGACATCTAAAGATCTTGGATTTACTGGAGATGAAAATAAAATCTATGTCAATGAGAGTCTCACCGCACAAAATAGAAGATTACTTTATGCTGCCAAACAATTCTGCAAGTCCAATGATTTCAAATATTACTGGGCCCAGAATGGCAAGATCTTGATCAGGAGAGACGATAACTCCAGGATAATGCAGGTGTATTCTGAAGAGCGACTACCTGAGATGGCCAGAGTGGCTTAATTTCTGATACTATTAGTTTTTGATGTAAGTTCCTTTTGGCGAAATGGAGATGAAATTGAGCATTTATTACCAGAACTCTAGAGGCTTGAGAACTAAAACAAGTGAATTTTTTCTTTCATCACTCAATGGTAACTTCGACATCGTCTGCATCACGGAGTCCTGGCTCAATGACAGAATCAGTGATTCGGAAATCTTACCTAATAATTATACTGTATTTAGAACGGATAGATGTGATACTAATAGTGTTATATCTGAAGGTGGTGGTGTCTTTTTGGGGGTATCTAATTCTCTCAACGCTTCTTCTGTGCCACGTTTGGCAGGTCAGACTTTTGTTGAGGATGTGTGGGTTCGGGTTAAACTGTCACGGGGGTTGATTTTTATATAGGAGTTTGCTACATGCCGCCAAATATTTCATCGAGTGATTATATTAATTTCTTTGAAAATGTTACTTCATTTATGGAAAAGCAAAATTGTGAAAATTTCATTTTATTGGGTGATTTTAATTTGAGTGGTTTTTCTTGGGGCTTGGGGTTGGGAGGCGACGGATACATTTGTAACGTAGCTCGAGGAGACGAGTATGAGCATTCAGAGATTTTATTGCTTATTCAATACAACGGAGTTACGAATTTTAACGGGCAAATATTAGATTTAGTTTTATCTGGAAATTCAGATTTCAAAGTACTACATTCACCCACGCCGTTTGTCCGAGAGGATCAGCACCATCCAGCTCTCGAGATCTATTCAACGATTAAAGTACAAAGAGGGGCACCGGATAAATCACGCTCTGTATATAAGTTTTTCTGTGCGGACTACCCGTCAATCCGAGCTGCGCTTTCTCAAATCGATTGGAACAGTTTATTATCCATAGGTGATGTAGATAATTCTGTGGAAATATTTTACTCAAAAATGTATGAGATAATTGATTTATACGTTCCTAAGAGATCAGTTAGATATAAAAGGTTTCCCTTATGGTTCTCGGCCGATACTATCAAACATATAAAAGAAAAAGAGAGATATCATAAGAAATTCAAGAAAACCGGCAATCGTATTTTCTACGGTCTTTTCAATGAGATGAGAAAGAAATGTAAAACTTTAATCAATATAGATCGGGAGGAATACATGAGGTCTATCGAAAATAGTGTTGAGTAAAATCCGAAGTCTTTTTGGACGTATGTTGCAGAACAACGTAAAGGCAACAATTTTCCCAGTAGAGTAGTCCATAATAACATCATTCACGACAGTTCACAATCTGTCGCAAACGCGTTCGCCGATTATTTTACCGGAATATTCGAGGATCCAGATGTGCCAGTTCTTCACTCGCCCAAGTCGAATTGTTATCAGTCAATTAATATTGCACATATTTCTTTGGAAGATATTGAACGCCGAATTAATAATCTAGATTGTAATAAGGGAACAGGGCCGGATTCTATTCCATCCATTTTTTGTAAATCGTGCGGATATTGCCTGGCTGTTCCACTTCAGATAATTTTTAATAAATCTCTAACAACAGGAATCTTTCCGAGAAGGTGGAAAGTGGCGAAGACCGTACCTATATTCAAGAGCGGAGATAAGGAGGGGGTTCAGAATTACAGACCTATTTCTTTATTGAACCATTTCTCGAAAATTTTCGAATCTGTCGTCACGGATCACCTTTTTCGGAACGTTAATACATTATTGTCTGAGAGGCAGCATGGGTTTTTCGCCGGCAGATCTGTACTGACAAACATGGCACCATACATAAATTTTTTGTCTGAGAACCTTGATCGGGGTGTTCAGACGGATGTGGTTTACACTGATATGGAGAAGACAATACCAAAGAAGACAATACGTCGTTATAAATGGCTTCTCCTCGTCGTTGATCAATATCACCTCAGGCGTACCGCAGGGCTCTCACTTCGGTCCACTACTGTTTGCAATGTATATCGATGGTATATCGAGTTGTTTTTTGCACACGGAATACGACTTGTACGCTGATGATCTCAGAATTAGTAAAACAGTCGAGAATATGCACGATTTACTGTTGTTTCAGGAAGATCTGAATCGTCTGTCCTTCTTCTGTGAGAGGCGATATCTCAAATTGAATATAAATAAGTGCAAGCATATAACTTTCACTAAGAACTTGGTTCCTCTCTGTTCTCCTCTATCTATAGGCGGGCGTGTTATTCCAAGGGCAAGTCAAGTGAAAGATCTCGGTATAATTCTTGATGAAAAGCTATGTTTTGAGGCTCATATCGATACAATTGTAACAAAGGCTTTTAGAATGCTCGGTTTCGTATTAAGGACATCTAGAGAATTTCAGAATTGTAAAACTGTGAAGATTCTATATTGTGCCTTGGTACGAAGCTGTTTGGAGTACGCGACACCAGTTTGGACACCATACTATTATAAATACATTAATAGAATAGAAAGAGTACAAAAAAAGTTCCTCAGAGCGTTATTCTGTAGATATGAGCGGAGGTCGATTGAGGATGAGTTTCACTACGCTTCCGCCTTGCATCGTCATGGTATCTTGTCCTTGGAGCATAGGAGGGTGGTTTTTGATGGAGTTTTCCTATATAAGATAGTAAATAATCATTTCAACACAAACATAATCAAATTTTTGAAATTTTATATCCCATATTATCAGGGACGGGAGAAGCATCTCTTTTGTGTTCCGAGGGCAAGAACCACCTTTTATTACCACTCAATTTTTTTAAGATTGATGCGATATTACAACTGGCACATGGGTCATGTTGATATCTTTTTTGTATCGATGAGCGAATTCAGAGGGAAATTGTTTGATATTTTACAGTGTAGAGAACATGTTTCTTAGTTTACATTTGTTCACTAATTCAACTTGTATATAAGCCAAATTGTATATAATATTCATTGTCAGAATTCATTGTATGTGAATCCCCTTAATTGGGCTTTGCCTGTGGGGGTTCCAATTACTTAAATAAATAAATAAATAAATAAATAAAATAAAAAAATATAAGGTCTATTGGAAATTCTGTGGAGCAAATTGAGAGTATAACCATCGATAATAAACATATTAAGATATTATGTCTATCTGAACACTGGAAGACAGAAGATGAATTACTAAGTTATTGCATTTCCAATTTTTCTCTTAGAGCTATGTATTGCAGACAACATGGAGAGCATGGGGGAGTAGCCATCTATGTACAAAATGAAATAAAAGTGAAGGAACGAAAAGATATAAGTCAGGTAGCAGTGAAGGGCTGCTTTGAGTGTGCTGGTATAGAATTTCAGAAGATGATTTGTATTACCGTTTATAATAATGGAAATTCTGACATAATGATAGAAAAAGTGGATGTACTTTTTAATAAGTTCGAAAGGGAAAATGCACAGGTGATTATAGTTGGAGATTTCAACATAGATATGCTGAAAGATTCAAATAAACGTACAGAATGGCTTAACTTCTTGAGTTCCCATAACATTACACAGGCAATTTTTGATCCAACTAGAATTACAAGAACTACATCGACATGCATTGATGGTATTTATACTAATATCAACTGCCATTTTTCCACACAAATAATAGACACACATATATCAGATCATAGTGCACAAGCAATCACTATATCATGCCCTAAACCAAAACAGAATTTCATATGGATGAGAATATATTCAACTGCAAATATAAATCAACTGAAAACATCTTTAGTTGATCAAGATTGGACCTACTTAGACCATATTGATGATGTCAATACACAATTCAATCATTTTCATCACACGTTTCTCAAACATTTGAATGAAGCATGTCCTTTCAAGAAATTACCAGAGAGAAGTAGATTTGATTTAACAACAGGAGATCCAATTTTACAGCAGATGAAGAAGAAATTGGATGTACTACTTGTTTGTTGTCGAAATGATGTTAAATTTCAGGATGCATACAAAGAACTTGAAAAGAAATATGATAGATCGCTCCTAGAAAGTAAGAAGAACCTGCTTCAAAATAAAATAGAAAAGTCAGACAACAAAAATAAAGCAACTTGGTCAATTGTAAATTCCTTGAAAAATCGACAAATAAATAAAGATTTTCCTGAAGGATGTTTCCAATAACCTAAATAAACAGTTTGTCAATCACGCTTTCAATTTGACCAAAGGAAACCTTTCTGCTGGAACAAATTTCAACAGAATAGGGGAGGTGAATAAGTCTATTTATTTAAAACCCATTAGCTTACAAGAACTTGAAGACATAATAAGAAGTATGAAAAATAAGCAAACCAGTGGTCTTGATGGAATTTCCAACACTATTATCAAACAAACTATGAATGAAATATTAAAACCTCTTCAGTGCATAATTAATAAGTCGATTAAAAGTGGGATATTTCCAGACAAATTTAAAGACAGCAGTCGTAAGACCAATTTATAAGAAAGGAGACGAAAATGAATTTGACAACTATAGACCTATTAGTATATTACCATCTATATCTAAAATTTTTGAGCAAGCATACTGTAAGCAAATAATGGAATTCTTTCTCCAAAACAAATTATTTTCTAACAACCAACATGGATATATAAAAGGAAAATCTACACAAACGGCAATTTACCAATTTATAAGGAAAATTACAGATGCATTCGAAAACAAAGATCTGTCTCTTGGAATATTTCTTGATTTCTCTAAAGCTTATGACTGTCTTGAGGTTGAGAGACTTTTTCAAAAATTAGAATTTTATGGAATTAGGGGGCCAGCACTTCACTGGGTGGAATCATACTTCAAAAATAGGACACAGTTAATGGAGATATGGTCAGGTGGTAGTAAATGGAGATCTGATACTGAAAAACTGAAACTTGGAGTTCCACAGGGAAGCATAGCAGGTCCTTTATTCTTCATCATTTATTTGAATGATTTTGGAATGAATATCACATGGCAAGATGATCGAATAGCAAATGTGAACTATGTGGATGACACTAATTTACTGGTGGTAGAGTCACTTTGGCCAGATCTTAAGACTTTGGTTGAGGAACTCTTGGAATGTGCAGATAAATGGTTTGCTGAAAACAACATGATTTTAAATTCTAATAAAACCAATATGATGTTTTTCCACCCGCCAAATTACAAAATTGAAATTCCTGAAAATATAATTCTGAACAGCTGTAAGTACAAAACATCACAATGTACGAAGTTTTTAGGACTGCATATTGATGAGGAGCTTAGTTGGAAGCCGCATATAGAATACCTTAGCGACAGATTTTGATCATCTCTATATGCATTTAGAGTGATAGCTAAATATTTGGATTCAAAAGTGTTGAAAACCGTATACCACTCAATGATAGAGGCAAAACTAAGGTTTGGAATAGTTTTCTATGGTTCTGGAAACATATTGCCCTTGTTCATTCTACAGAAGAAAGCAATACGAGTAATGAACAAGTTAACATACAACCAGTCATGCAGAGGTTCTTTCAAGAAATTAGGAATTTTGACACTACAAGCACTATACATTCAGGAATGTTTACTATTTCTCTATAAACATAGATATCTATTTTTTCAACACCTCAATCTCAAAACTAGATATGCTACAAGATCTTCAACATATAATATTCCAAAGTGTAACTTGACCACGACCCAAAGGCAAATAGAATATAGATGTCTGAAGTTATTCAATACACTTCCAATAGATATCCAACAGATAGATGACCTCAAAGTCTTCAAGAGAAAGATTTTTTCATTACTGTTGAACTTGGAACCATACAGCATGGACGAATATTTGGGGCTGAGGAGCTAATTTTGTTTTCTTCATGACACTATTCCGTTTCTTTTGTTATTTCTTTTGAAGTACTAATTGATTTTGGAATAAAGAGCTGTTATTATTATTATTATTATTAATGGAAAACGCATCTATAAGATATCAAAATATTATGTATCCAAAAATAGAAATATCAAGGATTACAATGACAGAAAATCATTCATATAATCCTAAAAAAACACGAAAATTGCAAGCAGTGAACATCTCAAATATTACACCTACAATTTTTACAAATTTTACTAGTTCATTCCAAACAAGTCGACTTATGACATATTATGCAAAGATATTATGTCTTTTTTTAAATTCTGGGTGGGCAAGTGTAACATGTTCTTCTTTCTTCCAATTTTTTTTCCATGAATCTAGCTTCATCCAACACAGGAATGGATCACACCGATTATTTCAAGAAGCCGGAAAAAATCACCATCGGCCATATCTGAGGACGAATGCTGGTAGAACGTTTAGCACACTTTCCATCCAAAGCATAAACTCTTCTTTTTGTAAAATACAATAATTTCAGGTTTTTGCGAAAATTCATCTGAACACTATGTATGCATTGAAGATATCTGTAGCGACGCTTTGTTCTTCTTTGGGACGTATGATACTAACCTTATATTTTTTGTGAAGCTATACAAAGTTGAAGTGGATTCTCTATTTTGTTGTGGAAGAAAAGCCAATCGAGAAGCCAATAGTATTTCAATTAAATTTTTTCATAGTTCCGAAGTGAATTTTCTCTTAATTTTTCTGCCAATTCTAATCATGAAAACCAGTTATCAATTGTTATGTTTCGGTTCGTGTGTAATATGGAAGATATTTCATTCATTATTTAAGTTTCAAACGATACGAATGATTTCCAAAGTCCAAAAATTGTTCTCCGAATCTAGAGAGAACGAAATTCGAATACAGACACTAACACCGCAGTCCGGTCTCATAGACCGCTCCGTAACTTCAAATACGTTTTTCTTGCAAACCGTTACTACCAGACTTTTCTCATTGCAAACATTGACGGAGGATGCGACCATTTGAAGGTAATGTAGCGATAGTGCGATAAAATTTAAGTGTGTATAAGTTAGAGCGAATCAAATTTCTGGCGCTGTCTCACAGACCGCACTACAGTGGTTAAGGGTTAAACAAGGATCTACCTATAACGTAGCAAAAATCAAATTATTCAATGATAGAGATTCCGAGTAGTGATAAATTCTGTGGAAAGAGATTTATACAATTCTTACATGAGTATGTCAGACCTAAACATTCATACACTATTTATTTTATGTCCCCAGAATTAGAACAACCCCTTATACGAACTTTGAAAAACAAATTTGATTATAAAACATTAGACTTGAAAATTTCACGAATTCTTTTAGAAGACGTTGAATATAAAGACAAACAACAATATCATGAAACTAAAACTATTCATCGTGGCTTACGAGAAAATTTAATTAGTCTCAAAACGAAATATTATTGGCCTAACATTAACAAAGATGTTCAAAGTTATAATAATGCTTCTGAAATTTGTCAGAAGAATAAATATCAAAGAACACCTATTGAATTACAATTTAAGCCTAATCCTATTAGTTCAAAACCATTTACTTACATCTATTGTGATACAATTCGTTTTAATCAAAATTATTGTCTTGGCATTGCAGACTCATTTTCGAGATTAGGACAATGTTACCCACTCTTACAACAAACAGGTACAGGGATTATTGACAAATTGTTAATTTATTTCAGTCATTACTGTGTCCCAATCGAAATGACATGCGACAATGGATTAGAATTCAAAAACTGTCGTACAAGATTTCTGTAAAAACTAAAATATATAACTAATTATAATATAACCCAAATTCAAATGCATTAGTAAAACGATTTCATTCGACATTAATCGGGCAATTAAGAACCATTGGAACAAATAACACATTTCAAAATAGAATTTCCCAGGCCTTATTGAGCTATAATAACTCAAATCACTGGAGTTTAGATATGACTCCAATGCAAATTATCAAAGCAGATTTAAACTATTCCCTTCCAATTGAAATAAGTCATAATGGAAGAGTAGAAAACTGTATTCAAAATTATCAAGAAAACTTGAATAAAATATCAAAACGCTTAGAGTCAAAGAATCAGAAAAATGTGAACCGTTTAGAAAAAATTAACGAAAAACGTAAAGCTGAGAAAGACCATCCCTTAATTAAAAATCCCACTTATATTAAAACCCCCATTACTAGGAAACTCGACCCTGTGTATAAAAAGATAGATGCCCGCGAAATAGATTCTCACAGAATGAAGGATTGCAAGAATAAACACATTTATCATAGGAAAATCTTGAAACAGAGAAAGAAATAATATCATTTTGTTTCAGATTAAAAATGGATCTTTTTAAGAAATTATAAATTTTGTGCATCATAATGAATTGCAATTATTCTATGTATGTAATGTATTACCAATATCACTTGGAAAGGCATATGTCAATGATAGAAATTTACAATTTATTTATCATATCCATTTTAACGTGATCGCTAAACCTATTTTCGACTCCTTCTGCATATTTTCGATGCTTTTATCCGAAGTTGATATGAAACTTCTTCAAATAAAATCCTTCATTTCTTCAAAGGATGGTGGTGTGAAGTAACAGTTCGCCATATGTAGCTTCTGCTTCGGCTCGAAAATCTCAAAATTTTCAAAGAACGATTGCCCTCTCGCATAATGTTAGTTATTTCAACAACTTCTTTCATGACAACCATTTGATTTGACAATTTTCCACATTGCACCTCTTGGTGAACAATACAATGTATTACAAGACTGTTGACTGTTTATGTGGTTTTATTTCAAGAGTCCTGCAGATCCGATTTCAGTACCTGTCATAGCTCTGGCTCCATCAGTGATAATATAGGAACATTCATGGACACCCCGTGGTCCGATAGCACCTCATTCACAGCTTCAAAATCAAGCATCTCCTATGAACGTTTCTGACAAAAATTACAACCTGGCTGATATCCGATAGATCAGTACTTCCAACTAAGGATAGCGAAAAATACTCACTTTTCAACTGAGTTATACAGTTTTTTAGATATACCTATATTGATCAATATGATCTACTCGTCTTGCAATCGTTTGATGCGATATAGAGACTGCTTAGAATTTTTCGGCAATTTAAAAATAGCTGTTATATCTGTATTCCGTTTTTTACTGATCAAAGGCATTTTACATAACCAAATTAGAAGTACCCAAACTTTTCGAAGAAACAGCAATATTTCATGGGACTATCCCTCAACCGGACATCTCCCATGACCAGACAAAAACTCTGGTCCTGTGAATGTCCGCTTGTGGGAGCTTTCACTGTATATATATATATATATATATATATATATATATATATATATATATATATATATGTTTAATTCTTCCGTACGAATATTAGTGAATTCTTCCTAAAAGGCTGGACCGATTTTGATGAAATTTTTTGTGTGTTCTAGTGAATTCAAGGATGGTTTAGATACACAATGCAGTTCACTGAAAAATGTTTATTTAATGAAATTTATATTTATATTTAATTTACGAAGTAATAATTATATTAATGATACATGGCTAAGTGAGTGAGCTATTTTAGCCACAAAGTTTAGATTTGTCCAGCAAATATAACAAAAGTAAAATTAGCCCCAATTTCAAGGGCAGTAACTTGGAAGGCAAAAAAGTTGTTGAAGTTTTATGCTCTTGATTATTTTTGAAGAATCATGTCCTTGAATCTTTCACATCAATTCAGAAACGCCCCCCTTAATAAATAATAAAGGGGGCGTTGGTAAATACCAATAATAAAGTATCTAAAATCAGATATGAGAAACTAATTCAGAGTGAATAAAACATTAGTTTCAGATAGAAAATTTCTGGCTAGAAACGTTTTATATAAGGAGGCAAAGGTTATCTATATGAATAAGCAAAACTCTGCACAAGTAAACAAGATACCAGAATCAGATTTTCTATTTTTAGATTTGCCATTCCAAATGACAAAATAATAGCGACTTTCTGGAAGTTGATTCAAAAAGAACACAATTTTTTATCAATTATTCAAATTGATCAAATTACATTATTCCAAAATTGAATAATCTTATTTATGGAATTTATATCAATTTTTGTACTGAATTTTCATCAAATATTGGTTCTTTACACAAAATAGATTAATATAAATTGGCATATTTGTAACAACTTTGCTGTATATGATGTTGAACGTTTTCTATATATTTATGTAATTTCATCTCATATATTAAGGTAGCTTTGAAATTCAAAGGACGTTGGTGCAACTCAGGGTTTGAATAATAGACTTTTAATGAAGGGTCTTTAGAAATGATTTATAACATCCTAGACGGCTTTAAATTAATATGGATCTCTGTAAAGGGAATTATCCATTTAATATTCAGTGGTTTCCGTTCATTGAGGTTATTTAAAGAATATGTCTACATATATAAAATTGCAAGTGTGGAAAGTCTGCATATGAAAATAGATTTTAAAAAATCTGAGCTTACTATGACTCTGCTGTATATCTCCTTAAAGAATAAGTATACAAAATATTTTTCTCACCTCAGCTCCTAACTCAACCAAAGTTTCAATTAAAACAGCTGTTTGAATGGTCATATGTAAAGAGCCTGCTATTCTTGCACCTTGTAGGGGTTTGGAAGAGCCGTACTTTTTTCGGAGTGCCATGAGTCCAGGCATCTCATTTTCAGATAAAATAATGTCTTTTCTTCCCCAATCAGCCAAACTGATATCAGCTGTTAATAAAAAAGTCGAAATGAATTTCTGATGAAATAAAATTCAATATCTACACGTGCTGGAAATTGAAACAACTCACCAATTTTATAATCCACTTGCGACATGTTAGTTCAATTTAATTTGAGTGATCAATTTTATTCTCCTGAGTGTAAAAGTGATCTAATACGTTGTGTCTGGTGTCTGATTGCCGCCTAAATATCATACCATACCATACAAATATAAAAATATTAATATATATTCAGCACACGTTTGGTAATATAAGCAGCCACAGAATCACAGAATATCTATCCTTACTAGAGTTGTTACGAAAAGAACGGAACAGGTTTTTGGGAACAGGTTTTCGCAACCTGTTCCGAGAACCTGTTCTTCTCAAAGAACGGAACCTGTTCTTCAAATGAACAATGCTGTGAAATCAATTGCAGGGACCCGCGCAATGAAGTATCACCCGATCATCTGAAGAACGGGCAACCAGCTGTTCTCGAAGAGCAGTGACTCGATTCAAATTTACCTGCTCTCGGTCCTGAACCCGTTTCTTATAAAAGAACAGATTCCTGGCTGTTCCGCAAAGAGCAGTGACTCTTTCAATATAGCTGCTCCCGAACCGCACTCGTTCTTTAAAAGAGCAGGTTGCAGGCTGTTCCGCAAAGAACAGTGACTCGATTTGATCTAGCTGATCTCGGACCGCTCCCGTTCTTTAAAAGAACAGGTTGCTGGCTGTTCCGCAAAGAGCCGTGACTCGATTCAAAATAGCTGCTCCCGGAACACCCGTTCTTTAAAGGAGCAGGTTGCTGGCTGTTTCGCATTTCGTAAAGAGCAATGACTTGAATGACTTATTTGATCTGAAAGCAAGCTCTAAACAAAGCAATCATTATCATATTTTTAGTTCGAAAAAAAAGATGTTTTTTATGTCAAAAAGAATATAATTGATATGTTAACATTTGCTAACATTTAAAATATTTTGGGTAATGAAATATTTTTGCCAACTTCACTGATAAAATATGATACCATCATAACGCATAACGGTCGATCTCTTTTCGATAAGTAATTCAAGAGATTTTTCTAATGATCCTATGTCAGACTAGAAAATATTTCGTTCTTTAGAGAAAAAAGATATATCCGGAGAATCATATCTTCGAAATATGTTATCATTGAGATGATTGTGAACACATGAGTATGAAAGAAATAAGATACAAAAATTGGAAGATTTTCTTTAATTAGTGGGGCACCACCCATCCTCCTCCCGCAATGCCCTAGTTACGCCAATGATTTCCGAGAAAACAAGCATTTCAAATGCAGAGAACAGGTGAACAAAAGAACAGGTTAATAGAACAGGTTCTTCTTCGAGAACGGAACAGTTCAGAACTGTTCCACAAATTAACCTGTTCTTTAACAACTCTAATCCTTACCCAGAAGCGACAGCTCACGTATTTTTAGGAGTCAATTTTCAATGACCTTGAGTAACCACTTCCACAAACACTAGCCAAACAAAAGTGTGCAAGTGTGCACTGAGCTCTGAGCTATACACTGCAAACAAAAAACCATTCTTGAATGGAATGAAGTATTAGAGTAATACCAAAATATATTTTGTTATAATATTACCATTTATGGTTCATTTGAACTTTTCAAATTTATATTTCAGTTGGATAGAATGTTGATGTGTTAGATGAACATTGAAAATTTCAAGTAAAAGTTTTATGACTACCTATATGATTTCTTGTTTGACGATTGTTCATCATATTTTTGCAAAGTATTCGACAGTGTGCTTTCAACGATACAATTTTCCCTATACTGTTAATTTCAAAACGTGTCTATGCATCTAATTAATTATAAGAAATATCTAATTGTATCTGATGATATCGGTGAAAGGTTCAATATTATGACCTGATATTTATGAGATTGGAAAATAGATATTTCTCAGCTTTGGGTTTTTCGGAAGATCTATCTTCAAATATATATTCAAGAAGTTCATAGATTTGAAAAAGGCTTTTGATACAGTGGACACAGAGATAATGATGAATAAGTTAGAAAAAATGGGATTTAGGGGAGTATGGTACAACTTGGTAAAATCACACTTGAGTGATCGAAGACATTGCAAAGTGATATGGAGAATGTCAAAACTGGTGTATCTCAGGGATCGGTCCTTGGACTATTACTGTACCTATTATATGTTCAAATCTCTGAATCTGAAATGTCATTACTTTATGTATTCAGATGACACAGCGCTTGTATTCTCTGGCCCAGGCTCAAGAGTTTGTGAACAGAATATAAATGATGATTTGGCAAAGTATTTCAAGTGGCTGTACACTAACATATTAAGCATAAATATCGATAAGACTGTATATATGACAATTAAACAAAATACCCAAAATGTGAGTGGTATTAGAATAAGCCTGAATGGTATCTGAAAGAGGTTACTGAGTATAAGTATTTGGTAGTATAATCTTACCTGGAATAATCATATTGAAAATATAATGAATAAAACTACCCCCAATGGCAGGTGCAATAAGAAGATGTTCCCGAGAACTCAATGATAACACTAGAAAACTACTCTATCACAGCTTTATAACACCACATCTATTATACCTAAATTTCCTGCTAGGCTGCAGCTACATGATATCTCATACAAAAACTTCAAAGGATGCAGAATAAAATTGTCAGGACTATATTTATATCAGTACCCCTATCTCACACCAGAGAACAATTATAAAAAGGAACTAAAGTTATGAATATTAAGAACATTATTATATTTTTTGAACAAGTCAAACTTATATACAATATAGAAAGTAAAAAACTAAAATCGAATACAAGACTAACAAAAAATAGAAATTTTCATTGATATGAAGCAGGAAAAAAAAAGTACCTAGGAAGGAACTCGGCAAGAACAACAGAATGTTTACATTCACCTATCCGGCACCATTCATTCGTATAATCAAGTCCCTGTTGAAGTTGTAAAAGTTGATACTACCAATAAATGTGCGTAACCTCTGTCATTTCCTCAGTGAGATTTAGCTTTTTGTTTGTAATATATAGTTTATTAAGATTACAAAATTTATTTTTAGTTGAACAGGCTAAATTATAGTATTTTGTAGGACCTGGTGCCAGTTTTTTATAATATGTTTTTAGGTCAACAATAAATGTCCGAAATTGAATTGAAAAATCGGTAGATATAACGAAAAATCGGTAGATAAAACGAAAAATCTGTAGATATAACGAAAAATCGGTAGGTTCGGCAACACTGCAATATAAGAAGGAATGAAGCTGAGTTTGACAGATATACCACCAGATCTGGGACATGCGCACGTAATTTTGTCCCCAATAAATTAGTTCGAGCTGTCGCTTCTGGGTAAGGATAGATATTCTGTGACAGAATATCTATCACAGAACACGAATATACAATATCTATCCTTACCCAGAAGCGACAGCTCGAACTAATTTATTGGGGAAAAAATTACGTGCGCATGTCCCAGATCTGGTCGGTGGTATATCTGTCAAACTCAGCTTCATTCCTTCTTATATTGCAGTGTTGCCGAACCTACCGATTTTTCGTTATTTCTACCAATTTTTAATTCAATTTCCAACATTTATTGTTGACCCAAAAACAGTTTATAAAAAACTGGCACCAGGGCAGGGACGGGCCCAAGGGGAGGGATGGGGGGGATGGGTGGGTATGATCCCCCCCCAATGTTGAACGAAGTTGGCAAATTTTCGAAGTAGTTGGAAAAATTTCAAAGCGGTTGGAAAAATTTCGAAGCAATTGGAAAAAATTTCAGAGCAGTTGGCAAAATTTCAAAGCAGTTGGAAAAAATTCTAAAGCAGTTGGAAAAAGTTCAAAGCAGTTGGTAGAAATTTCAAAGCAGTTGAAATACTTAATTCCGAGAGAGTTATGAAATAAGAAGGAATCTGAATTAATAATAATAATAATAATAATAATAATAAGCATTTATTAATCCATCGAGACAAAAAAAAATTGTATTGGACAGGTCATAGGATTAATTGAAAAATAAACATGCACTTCCAAACATTTCAAAACCTCAAACATTACTGAAATAATTTTTAAATTCTGTAATGTCATAAAATACATTTTCCCTAAGCACACTAATCAATTGTCTCTTGAACAACGTGAAAGAGCCGACATTTCTCAACTCAAGGGGCAACATATTGAAGAAACAACACCCTGCATACACTGGTGTTTTCTTGTAAGCATGATAATTAAATTTGGACAGTTTCAATTGTTTACCATGTCTGGTGTCATAGAAATGGCGATCGCCCACTCTCTCGAATTGTCGACAATTCTCATACACATAGCCATAGCAGAGTACCTTCAATAAATATATACAAGTAAACGTGAGAATTTTTTGTTCTTTGATTATTGGTCGGCAAGAGTCCAAAGGGTGCAAGTCAAACATTAGGCGAATAATCCTTTTTTGTGAGACAAATACTCTTTTGCTTTCAGTTGCGGCTCCGTAGGCAATAACATTATAACTCATTCTAGAGTATACTAATGAATAATACGCGCTCATTAGCCCCTCTTTATTCAATGTATGTCTGAGATTCAGCAGAGCATAGTATCCACTGTTCATTTTTTTGCAGACTTTTTCGATATGATCTCCCTATTTGAGGTTCTCATCTAGTAAAACTCCTAGGAATTTAATAGTTTTTACAGGACTTATAAGGTGTTCATTATCTATTTTCACTTGGAGATTTTCAGCTTTTGTATTAGAGTTCTTATGAAAATTGAGGCAGACGGTTTTTGAACGGTTTAACATCAATTTATTCCTGAAACACCACTGGCTGAACTCGTGTACTACACTGCTTGCTTTGATGTTAGGTTCTTTTTTTGTTGCTGCCGATATTACTATAGAAGTATCATCCGCATCCAAAAACACGCGTCCTAAAGTAATATGTCTAGGAAGATCGTTAACAAACAGTAAAAATAGTAACGGTCCGGTGTTGCTACCCTGAATGACACCAGAGTCGATATTATAATTCCTAGAATACTTATCCTTAATTTTAACTACTATACTGCGTCCTTGAAGATATGACGCTATCCACTCTTCCATTTTCCCTCTAAGTCCAAGTGTCCGAATCTTATCTAATATAAACTTGAAGTCTAGGCATAGTCCAGTAAACGAAGGTCTGAAATCACTTTTTTGCGGAAAGAGCTGCACTTTTGATATAATGATTGTCACTAGAGTAGGAACTCATGATCAAAAATGCAGGTTCCCAAATTTTCAGGAACCTTGGAAAATTCGTGAAAATGTCGAAAAAGTTACGTTTTCTCGGAAACTAGAAGGTTTATCGAAAAAAGTCTCAAACAAAAGTTGTAGAGCGGAAAATTTTAGTTCACCTGATGGCTTTTCGCCTTCTCGTGGTGTTAATATTGACTAATTTGAGGTGCATTTATGTAATGGCGTCCTCAGTTGCTAACTTCATTACGTTCGGATAGCCGAGACCGAGCCGAAGGCGCTCCGGCGCTCCAAGAGAGCTAGTGGTTTTACCGAGAGTTTTATTATTCCCTTTTATGATGTATATGTTTATGAACTGCAGGGCGAAATGCCAGCACCCTTACCCAATGCTATGCGAGTTCAAGAATGAGAATGAAGACAGCTTTCGTTAAGCAGCATTTTCTTTCGAATCTGCCCGAAAACTACTCTTATATTTGTTTCTCTTATGATTTTACACCTGCATTTTTTTAATCGGATATTACTGGGTGATTAGATGTTACCATTCCGTGCAAGAATATAAAACTTCATCGAATAATCTGTCATTTGGAATTTTGGAAAATAAAGAAAAAATGAAAGAAAAATTGTTGATGGCACACCCTCAAGAGTTTTTCAGAAATATGATGCACAATGTACAAAATTCATAAAAGTTCTACAATCACGGAAGTTCAATCTAATTTTTGTTGTTGAAATATAGATATAAGTGAGTCCAAGAAGCTCATTGTACCAGATGGAATTTTTTTCGAATTTTTACCAAGCTTAACACTGTAAAAATAATAGTAATTTTTCGAAAAATTCAATAGAAATGTTCTGCTCTAAGCTGAGCAGTTTTAACTTGAAAGTTCGTCTGCATTCAAGGCCCAAGGGACGACATGCAAAGCGAAAGTTGGCAGTTACCAAATGGAAATCGATATAAATATTTCAACGGATTGATTAATAAAGGGTCGGATAAAGATTTCGATGCGAAAATATCGCTAATTTTGTAGAAGTTTGAGTTGTTTAACTCCTTGATAATGTAATGTATTTTTATATTTGAGGGAATTCAATCTCCTCCTAAATTTACTGAAAAGGTCATTATTCCTGAAGCACCAGATAAAGATTAACATTCTACATTAATACAAAAAATATGCTACTCAACGTTACCTAAATTGAATGTGATTTACCTATTGTGATATACAAGGTGTACCATGTTCGACGGCCTATTAGGCGTTTCTGGAGAACTGGACCTATAAGAAATCTGAAAATTGGGATTAAATTATTGTTTGACATTATCTACCGATTTGAAATATTCCTGGAGCCTGACCACTTTCAGTTATACAGGGAGTGAAAAAAAAAAAAAAAATTTTTTTTTGCTTTTTGGTTTTCGAATTTGATAGAGTTCGCAATTCTGAATGCATTCGTACTCAAATCGTTGCATTCGTCGAACTACTTTCCAAAATATCGAGAAAAAAAGGGAGATAAGTATAGAATAGAATAGAATAGAATAGAATAGAATAGAATTTTATTAAGTTACATAGTAACAACGTCATGTAAATACAACATACATATTAACAACAAATCATTAAATTCTGAATTCCATCAGGTTATACGGTGGGTTCTCTATAAGATGATTTTTCAATTCCTTCTTCAAGAGGTTTGCTTTAAGTTTTCTCCATGTTAATGGGAGTTTGTTGTATAGACGAAGGCCTTCATATTTACGATCAGTAACTTGTAATCTAGTTCCCATTATCCTCAGATCTTCCCTTCTTCTGGTATTATATGGATGGTAGTCACACCTCCTGTCAAACTCTTCTACTCTTACCACAACATCCATTATCAACTTTATTATTAATTCAGCTATGACTGTAAGAATCTTGTACTTCACAAAGATTGGTTTGCAATGTGTCCTTTGATTTACGCCCTCTATTGCTCTAACAGCTTCCTTTTGAGTTATTAGTATTTCTTGAATATGTCTTGAATTGCCCCATATTTCTAACCCATAGATCATGCGGGAGTGAAACAGAGTGTAGTATGTCTGGAGAGCTGTTGACTGATTAATAACTTGCCTTACTCTTCTTATGGCATATATTGCAGGTTGTAATTTTTGTTTTAGATGTAGAATGTGTTCTTTCCATGTTAGATGTGTGTCGAAATATATACCTAGGAACAATGCATCAGTTGTAGGGGCTGAAGTTGAGGGTGAGAAGAGTAACATTTTAGTTTTCTCCTTATTGAGGGACAATTTGTTGGCATTGAACCAGTCAGTTGCTTTTCCAATAATTTGTTCCGAGTTATTGATTAGGTTATTTCTGTTGTGTTCTCTTGAAGCCAAGGTTGTATCATCGGCGTACAGTAAAGTGTGGCATCCGATATTGTCTGGTAGATCGTTAATATAAATTATGAATATCAAAGGTCCCAATATCGAACCCTGAGGAATGCCATGTTCTATTGTCGAAATTGTACTATGAATACTATTATATGTTGTCATTTGTTGACGATTGTGTAGGTAGGACCTGAACAATGATAGAGCTATCCCTCTGACTCCATAATGTTCCAGCTTCATCAAACATATCTCGTGATCCATGCAGTCAAATGCCTTTGATAAATCACAGAACTGAGCAATGGTCTCCTGATGGACTTCAAATCCATCCAAAATAAAGTGGTATAACCTTTTCACAGCATCGATAGTGGATCTGCCTTGCCTGAAACCAAATTGTGAATTTGTGATGTAGTTATGTTTATCCATGAAAGAAATGAGCTGCTCCGCCATCACCATTTCCATGACTTTTGAAAATACAGGTAGAATGGATATTGGTCGATAATTGGTGATCTCTTTTGGGTCTCCTTTTTTCAGAATAGGACAGACTCTGGCCAGTTTCAGCTTATCAGGAAATATTCCACATTGTAAGCACTCGTTAATTATGTGAGTTAGTGGTGTCAGTATATTGTCACCAACTGATTTTATTAGTTTCGTACTTATCTCATAGATGTCTAAGGTTGGTTTAGAAGCCATTTTTTGTATGTACTTGAGCGTGTCATGTTCTGTGATAGGTTTGAAAAATAGAGACTGTGGTAGTATGATTTCATTATTATGCAGGTAAGACTGGGCTTCCTCAGTGTTGTGTCCGAATTGTTTAGATATGGTTGTTCCAATATTAACAAAATAGTTATTGAAGGTGTTAGCTGATAGGGTTGAATTAGTTATTTTAGGTTTGCTTACTTGAGTTTCTGCTTTTATGATTTGCCATGTGACCTGTTGTTTATTTTTAGCTGTGAAAATTTTAATTTCATTATTTGTCTTCCTATTATCTTGGGCAGCAGTTAGATAGAATTTTTTGTACCTCTTATAAAGTTCCAATATTGACGAGTCTCTAACTTCAGTGTATACCTCTCTTATGAGATCCAACGTTTCTTTAATTTGGGCGAGTTCTGGTGTGGGCTTACATTGCAGATCATGCTTTTTCACATTTGAAATTCTCTTAGGGATTGAACTATTATAATGAAGACAGAATATATTAAGGAATATATTGAACTTTTCATTTATATCAGTTTCCTCATATACCATATTCCATTTTGTGTTTTCCAGATTTCTCCTTAGGGCCATAATGTTATTCTGTGAGAATGTTCTAGTCAAATTCTGTATCTTTTGTTTGTTTGTATCACTGTTTATACATATAACCTGGGCCAGATGGTCTGAGAGATTTGCATTGAATGTCATTGTACGGTGTTCACAAATATTGGTGAATATGTTGTCAATGCAAGTTTGCCTGCCATTAAAATGTTCTCTTGTATACGTGAACACAGTTCTGTGTAACCCGTAACTCTCAAACATATCAATAACATCTTGTGCTTGTTCATCCTTTGAATTGAAGTTCACATTGAAGTCTCCAAGAATTGTGAGATTTATGGTAGCGTTATAAGCAGAATATATATATTCAATAACCTCGAACCAGAAATGACCTGGCTCTTTGGGCATTTTCGGAGTATAATACACCATCACAACATGATTGTGATCAGGTAAGTAGATTGCACTAATTTCATGATTCATTTCAATAGATAATTTGTCAATGTCATTTAATTTTAAGAAATCTATATTGTTTTTAATATAGATACAGACTCCTCCATGTTGATGTTGTGTTCTGCTATAGCAGGTAGCTAGTTTGTAGTTCCTAATCAAGTATAGGTTTTCGTTATTTGAGTTGAGCCAATGCTCACTAATGCAGATGACGTTTATATTATGTTGGTATATAATATCTTCCAAAGCTTCAACTTTATTAGTAATACCCTGAATGTTGAGGTGCATAATTTTGAAACATTTGCTTATAATGTTATGGTCTTCAAGTCAGGGTGTCTCCTGGCTTGACTTTTCATCTAGTAGATGGTGTCCCAATCTAAAATTGAATCTTGAGAAGGATACTCCTATTGGCCAAAATTTAGTATCATAGACTTTATCCTTGTATATAGGTTCCACTCCTACCAAGAAGCATTTATTATCTTTAGGGGTATTTTTGGTTGGTAATGCCTTAACACTTACTACAGCTGTTCCTTCCAGGTTATCTTTTATATAGTCTCTAATTGTTTCACTTTGAACACTATCTTTAATTCTTCCTACAAACAACCATATTTTCTTTTCTTCCGGCTTTTTGATTTTCCTTCCACTTTCAAAATTATGTTTTTTGCAAAGTTGCTCCTCTGTTCCTATTTGTGGCACAACCTTCATCCTTTTTTTCCGTCTTGACACTGTTTGAAATTCGTTTTGTTCTGTTTCACAGACATTAATCCTTGTTTCATACTTTGATTCTTCTAGAGATTTTTTATTGTTGTAATTAATTACTCTTTCTGTTGATGTTGATGCTGGGGAGAGAAGTATCCTTTCATTTTCCGTGATGTTGACAACATTCTTTTTGACAGTTTGTTTAGTTGCTCCTTCCGGTAGTTCAAGAGTTCTTTCTATACTCTGATGTTGCATTAGAACTACTGCCTCCGTTTTGTTGACTAGCTGGCTGAGCTTCCTGGATTTTGAGGTTATCTATCACACGTCTATTTGTATTATCTTGGGATTTGTTGTTATTTACTTTTTTCATTGTTTCCATATTTTTTATTTTTTCGTTCAATAAGTTTACGTTCATCTGAAGTGAATAATTTTTACCTTGGATTTCCTTCACTAGCTCTTTCAAATATTTAATTTCGAGGTTTAGTATATGGATCTGCATCTCTGGGTCTACAGTCAAATTATTCGTTTTTTCTTCGTCCCTTAGTTGGTCATTTGAAGATGAAGGTTCGTGTTTGCATGTGGTTGATTTTTGTTCAGCCGCCTTTGGTAAACATGATGGGTGAAATTTTTCTTCACACTTCGCACACTTTGTATATACTACCACGTTTTTATTACAATATAGGCACCTATACTTGCGAATTTTTCCACTTTTAGTGGAGCGATCGTCTTGCTCGTCATCACTTGACGCCATCTTGAATTCAACTATCAAATATTCGGTATTATGTTTGTTGTTCCTTACCTAGATATCGTAAGCACAAACTGTTTTCACATTTTTGAAGGCGAAGACTGTGGAAATATTGTACAATTTCAGAATTTTGAATTACCAGTCACAGGGTGTTCCAAATGTTGGTTCAAAAATTAGGATCAAAATTGGCTCATAACTTTCGTTTTTCAAATTAGAACCCTATTTTTTTCTGATTGCGTTGGATTCTGCGAAGAGAAATGATGATAATGTTCCAACATGTTGATGCTCCTAAAATTACTTATTCTTATTCTTGAGTTATTCAGGATTTTCTGTTTCTTTTCATGAAATCTGTTTTACATCAACATCAACAATGATGAATGATTTCAGAAAAGAGGAAGTCACTAGTGAGTTATTTGAGTAATTTATCTTCTATGACCAGGGTCATTGTTGATATGAAACAGATTCTTTGAATTTGACGCTACGTACTACATGAAATCAGGAAATCCGGAATAACTCAAGAATTATTAATGTAAGGAGCATTAACATGTTGGAACATTATCATCCTTTTTCTTCGCACAATCCAACGCAATCATAAAAAAATTGGGTTATAATTTGAAAAACGAAAGTTATGGGTCAATCTTGATCCCAATTTTTGAACCTATATTTGGAACACTCTGTGACGGGTTTTTCAAAATTATGAAAATGTACAATATTTCCACTTTCTTCGCCTTCAGAAACGTGAAAACAGTTTGTGCTTACGATATCTGGGTTAGGAATAACAAACATAATACCGAATACACTTATCCCCCTTTTTTCTTCAGTTTTTTCTCGATATTTTAAAAGTATTTCGACGAATGCAACGATTTGAATATGAATGTAGTCAGAATAGATAAAAAAATTTTGAAATTTTTTTTTCCACTCCCTGTATAAGTGAAAGTGATCAGGCTCCAAGAATATTTTAGAACGGTAGATAATGTCAAACACTGATATAATCCCAATTTTCAGATTTCAAATAGGTCCAGTTCTCCAGAAACGCATAATAGGCCGTCGAACTTGGTACATCCTGTATACCTTATCATTTTCTTCGATAGGATTTTTATTTTTGTTTGGGTCCTAGTCCTTCATATTAGATTTGAATATTATATAATGCTACTTGCAGTAGTATAAGAACGATGTGAAAGTGAGATACTTTCGATATGCATTTTCGTCAATAATCTCACTCTAATTTTATAAATTGACATTTTAATAACAGGGAAACCTTTAAATCTAAGCTTGATCAAAAAGACTCATTATTGACACTTGTATTTCGAATCAGAAAGAGTCAGTGCATAATTTTTTGCTTAAATAAGAGATTGAACTGAGTTCCATTCTGCTGACCTCTACAACCAAAAGACGAATGGGGAATAATCCGAAAAAAATAATCTTCGATTAGCTATTATAATGTTTAAAGTTCGAAATATTAATAATATTAATTTGAGAAACATTTCAGACAAGCGCTTAATGTGTTTTGACGAAATATTTTCAAGATTGACAAAAAACAATCCTTCTCGTTCATTTACTCTTGTGAATATCAAACTTCGAAGAACTTTTTTAAAGCCGAAAAAGTTCTGAGTATTGCTCAGTTAGTTCTCCGAAGTTTTTTGATCGATTTCGATCGAAAAACCAGTGGTTCGTTAAATATTAGATGTTGTTATTTAATGGTCAAATCAATAATTATTTGAGTTGGAAACAATCCTTATGGAAGTTATGAGTTTCTCTCGACGAGTTGTACGAAAGATTACAATGATTCTATTTGAAGAAAAATCAAACATGTCTCACTAATTTCACATTTCCAATTAAATTTATTTTACTTTCAACAGTAGTTCTGGGTAGCCTTCGATTAGGAAGCTCTACAAAATTTTCAATCAACGCTGATCGAAGAAAGAGAGAGAGAGTTTGAATGAAAATTCAATCCCTATTTTATTGAAAAAAAAACACATAAATCAGATATAGCCAAATTCAATGCACACAACATAAAACGCAAAGTGCATCTACAAAATGATTATGTCTTCAAATTTCTTGCACTCAAAATAAAGTCCGGGATATGAATTTCTCATCTACGGCTGTATTAAAGAGTGTTAGATTAAAATATGAGATTGATTTATTACTTTATTTAATATTTCGAAAGATACAAAGTTTCCTTTTACACACCATCTACAAGCTACGCTGTTAACTTAGGTTAATTCATAGATTAAGACTATATACTTATATAGATAGGAAACTGGCCTAGTAATGGCCGGAACCGTATTTTGGCGCCATCTTTTAACCTGGAAACAATTAATATCGGTATTTGACAATAGTTTATAGATGACACTAGAGAAAAAAAGCAGAAATCTGTTTTTTCCAACCAAGCACATTTGAAGGACAAGATCAAAACTCCACTACCATATGATATATATACTAATGTAGAATCTAAACACTCTCAAACAATTCAAAAATGGTTGTAACGGAGAGTTGATTGCTTTTCCATATATTAGAAACTCTTTCAAAATATGAAAGTGTGTTTACAGTGATATCTCTCGAACTGGAAGGAAGTACGAATCATTTCCAATCTCAATGAATCGCAAGAAATTTGATAGATCTGGATTGGTTATCCAATAAATCTATTGCGCAACCAATCTATCAAATGCCAATTTTCGGCTATTTAATGATATCCGAAACGATTTGTACTTCCTTCCAGGCCGATAGATGTCACTGTGAACACGGTTCCAAAATTTCTACGGACTTTCCCATCTATATTAGTATTCATCTATGGGTTAATTCTAGTCGTCGATCATGAACATAGAGACCGACCGACTGACGTTCAACTGTCATAGAATATAGCAGGTTTGAAAGGTTTTCTTCCTTATTTAATTCGCTAACACCCTCCCTCAAACCTGCGAACATACTTTAAGATAAAAGATTCAATTTATTAACAAAACAATTAAATTTTGTGGATCCCAACGACTTTGTGAATATATCACCTAATTGTTCACTTGTACATATATATTCTAGAATAAAGAGTCCCTCATTTAACAAATCTAAGACATAATGCAACTTAACATCTATATGTTTGCACCTTTTGTTATTCTCAAAGTTATTTAATAGTTTTATTGTACTTTGGTTGTCTTCGAATATAACAAACGGCAAGAGGTACTTAATTCCTAAATCATGTAACAAATTTCTGATATGCATTAATTCACAAGATGCATCGCAGATGGCAACAAACTCAGACTCTCTACTCGATAATGTAACCATCGATTGTTTTTTTTTGGAACTCCATGATATCAAATTACCAAACAACTTAAAACAAAATCCTGTGATTGACTTTCGACTATCCTTATCATTTGCCCAATCGGCATCAACATATCCTGTTACTGTTTCATTAGACTTTAAAAAAGATACCTAATTTGAGATTTTTAGTATATTTTAAGTATTTTAAGACTCTCAATAAATGTTTGAAGTGTTCATCTGTAGCACTTTCTTGGTATCTACCAAAGAAACCAATGCTAAAGCATATGTCTGGTCTAGATCCTATCATTATGTAAGTTAAACTACCTAGAAGCTCTTTATATGGTAATTTTGTTATAAATTTTACATCTTCATTTCTTTTTAAATCCAAATTAACTTCCATAGGTGTTTTAACCTTTTTACAATCTTGTACATTATATTTATCAATCAAATATTCTATAGCAGATTTTTGATCAATAGTTATTTTGTTTTCCTCATTGTTGATACAAATATTTATTCCTAAGAAATTTTTTACCTCTGTGATTTGTTTTATTTTAAAAGTATCATTTAGTTTTAACTGTAAATTATTCAAAAACTCAAGATCATTACAAGCCATCAATATGTCATCAACATATAATAATAGGTAACAACACAACTGATGTTCCAGGTAAGTATATAGGCAATAATCCGATTTTGAACGTTTAAAATCTAGAGTAGGTAGTCATGAGTTCGTTAAATTGTTGATTCCAAATCCTTGGAGCCTGTTTTAAACCATATAATGATTTGTTGAGTAAACAAACTTTATTTTTATTTTCTTCTGAGACATGTAACCCTTCAGGTATAGACATGTACACTTTCTCATCCATAAAACCATTTAAGAAAGCATTCTTTACATCTAACTGTATCAACTTCAAATCATAATTTACTGCTATCGACAAGAACATTCTGAAAGATGAAAGCTTAGCTACTGGCGCATGTATTTGACTTAATTCTGAAAAATTTTGTGCAAACCCTCTCTCAACTAGCCTTGCTTTATATGTCAAATGACCACCATTTTCTTTTGTTCTAAATACCCATCTGTTGCTCAAAATTTTTTCTTTATTTGGCCTATCTACAAATTCCCAGGTATTATTTTCAATTAATGCATCTAATTCTTCCCTTACAGCCTTTTTCCAGTGACACCAGTCTGAGCTACTCTTTGCCTCTTTATAAGATTTTGGTGCTCCTGAAAATTCACTCAACAATGCCAAACAACTAACATCTACGTCGTAATCATTTAATTTAGAAGGAAGTTTTCTATTTCTTTTCGGTCTATCTTCAATCAATATTTCATTTCTATCTGTTTCATCATTCACTTCATTATCACTACATTCGTTTTCATTCTCACTCATGTTATTTTGTGTATTAAATTTAATTTGCTGTTCATTTTCATTCATTTGCTCTGTACTTTTAATTTCTGAATTATCAAAGTTGAATTCATCAAACACTACATTCCTAGAGTGAAGCATTTCCCCTTTATTTACATCCCACAATCGAAAACCATTTTCAGTATAACCTACAAAACGACATTTCCTGCCTTTATCATCTAGTTTAGTTCGTAAGGAGTCTGGAATTCTAGCATTGCAAATGCATACAAAAACACTCATATTTGAAACATTGGGTTTTTTACCTAGCCATAACTCATAAGGAGTTTTATTCTCAACTATACAGAACTGTGATCTATTCATTATGTAAGCAGCTGTTAAGACTGCTTCTTCCCAAAATTTCTTACTTAATTTTGATTGTGTTATCATCGACCTTGCTTTATTTAGAACCGTCTGATTAAACTTTCAGCCACTCCATTCACCTGCGGAGAATATGGAGGAGTATATTGTAGCTGAATTCCCTTTTCTTTACAAAAATTCATAAGATCTCTAGAGCGATATTCTCCTCCATTGTCACACCTAAGTTTAGACAACCTTTTATTTACAAAAATTGTGGATACTCTCCCATGGTACTCCTTAAAACATTCAAACACCTCAGACTTATTTTTGATAATAAAAATCATTGCAAATCTTGAGAAATCATCAATAAAAGATACAAAATATTTGTTCTCATTATTTAATTCTGGGGTGAGTGGGCCACAAACGTCTGTGTGCACCAACTCAAGCACCCTTGTTGATCTATTTGTTCTTGACTTGTACGGTAAACATTTTTGTTTTGACAATATACAGAGGTAAAATTCATATCAAAAAGAATGGCATAACTTATGTTGTAGGTGAGCGTGTAGGCAATTTATATAAAATTCAATTTTATGAAGATAATAAGAAAGCTAATTTATCTTGTGTAGATGATACTGATTTATGGCATAGACGCTATGGGCATTTGAATTATTTGTCGTTATCAAAGTTGAGTCAACTTAAGTTAGTGAAAGGAATAAGTGACAATTTGAAATTTAAGAAGGAACTGTGTGAAATCTGTATAGGTAATTATTTAGATTAAAAATTACCCTAAATGAGAGTCGGCAATATTCTGAATAATAAGCATCATTGCTTTATTGTTGGCTGTGTGCCAGGCATCGGTTTTTTCACTATCTGTTACGGTCTTCATTACCTTTTTCACATCCATCGAACATAGCAATGTGTTCAAACGAAACTTCCAGTTATCAAAATTTTCACCAGCAAATGGCACAATGCCATATTTGTTTTCAGCTTGCATTTCTTCTTGAATATTCTGACCTGAACCTCGGCGTGCTCAACTTAACCTCAATACTTGAAAAAACTTTGTCTTTTTAATACTTTCTTCGAAACTATTCAAATCAATCTCGTCTTCCTGGGCCCATAACCAATGTTAGATTAAAATATGAGATTGATTTATTACTTTATTTAATATTTCGAAAGATACAAGGTTTCCTTTTACACACCATCTACAAGCTACGCTGTTAACTTAGGTTAATTCTAGTCGTCGATCATGAACAAAGAGACCGACTGACTGACGTTCAACTGTCATAGAATATAGCAGGTTTGAAAGGTTTTCTTCGTTATTTAATTCGCTAACAAAGAGCCTTGTTATTTTCGTTTACAAACATGAACGTTATAAAATGGGGATGGTAAAACTACCTGCTTCTTTGCTCCCTACTTGCCTCGTCTTCGGCTATTCGTACGTAATGAAGTTAGCAACTGAGAAGGCCAATATAGAAATCCATCTCTAATTAGTCAATATAAACACCACGAAAATGCGCAAAGCTATCTGGTATCCTAAAATTTTCCGCTCTACAACTTTTGTTTGAAACTTTTTTCGATAAACCTTCTAGTTTCCGAGAAAACGTAACTTTTTCGACATTTTCACGAATTTTCCAAGGTTCCTGAAAATTTGGGAACCTGCATTTTTGACCATGAGTTCCTACTCTAATGACAATCATTATATCCAAAATGCAGCTCTTTCCGCAAAAAAGTGATTTCAGACCTTCGTTTACTGGACTAGGCATGCAAAAACCGATTTCAAGCGAATAACCAGTAATGACCGCGGTTATCTACGGTCCTGCCTGCGGTTATCTACGGTTATAGCCTTCAGGGATATGCCTTGTAAAATGATTATAACCTACAATGACCGAAGTCGCTTGAATGCAGTTGGTCCTAGTTGGTAATTATCAATGAGGACCAGGTTATTCGCTTGAAATCGGTTAAAAGCGCGAGACAGATCGAAAAACAAAGCGAGGACATATTCTTTTCGATCTAATGAATTGTGTACGTGCTGTACAAACTCGGTGACGGCCGTTTCAGTGGAATGTTCTGATCTGAAACCATGTTGTTCGCTCACAATAATGTCATGTTTGTCCATGAATTTGCTCAATCTACGAACCACAACTTTTTCCATAATTTTCTAAATGACACTCAGCAGGGAAATCGGTCTATAATTTCCAACTGATGAAGTATCGCCTTTCTTGTGTATAGGAATTACCAATGACTGCTTCAGAAAAGATGTGAATTCGGATCTTTCAATCGACATGTTCAGTATCTTTGCTGTGATAGGAGCTATTTCGGCTTTACATTTTTTTACCAAATGTACTGGGACATCATCAATGGCAGTTGATTTTTTGTTCGATAGTTCCGAAATAATGTTTAGTATTTCTTCCTCAGAAGCAGGAAAGAAATAAAACGTCTTCATTACAATTGGTCCAGTAGTGCAATTCTCCGGTAACTGAGATCCGAAATGGGTCATGCTATCACGAACAATTGTTGAAAAGTAATTTCCGAAAATATTAGAAATTTGCAAGTTGTCTGTCACCATTTCACCATCATAGAGTAACTGCGTTTGAGTTCTGGATTTATTCAGTCTATCTTTTATAATATGCCATAAAGTTTTTATTTTGTTACTTGACTCGTAAACCTGATTACAATAAAAAAAATTTCTGGCTTCTATTATATTATTAATGATTCATATATTATTCGCGCGCAAGATGCCGAGTGATGAGGAAGTCGTTGATCCCAGCGTTAATTCTAACTTGATGGAAGAAAATTCAGAAATCAAGTGCAATTATTGTTTGAGAAAAGTGACGGAATATGTGAAATGCATAAAATGTGACGAATTATTCCATCCGTCATGTTTAAATCGATCTGCAAATAGAAAAGCAACCCAGTGCCAGCATGAAACATTGGATGAGAAGTTACCAGTGGAGGAAAATCTCAAAACTGAGAACAAGATCCTGAAAATTGAATTAACATATCTCAAGTCTCTCCTACAAGAATCACAAAGTAAGAATTTAATTCTGCAAGAAAAAAATAAATTACTTCATGAGAAAATCCAAAACCTTGAAGTCCTTGTCAAGTCCAGTAAACCGGAGAACAAAAAATCAACGAAAAACAATAAACAAGATAAGAATATACTCGATGCGAACTCACCAAAGGAAATTACATCCAGTTCTATGGTTCAGAAATCTACGCATGTCACTGTCACTCAAAACTCAATGTCACAGGACTCCGACGGAATATCCATGCTGGCTTCGCAAGAAGATGATCTTTTCAGTTCTATGGTTCTATATATATAAGGCGATGAGGATAGCATTCCCTCCACTTTATATGTTTCATGTTGTTACCCATGATACTAAAACTACAAGGTAAACCCACGCGCATATCAATCTTCTGTCTCTCTCAGATTTGTGACGTCACGAAGAGACCCATTTCATATTTTTTGGCCGTCGATGGGTTTGTTCATTGAATAAGTTCAATTAATTGTGAAGTAAAAGATTTTTGGTGAATTTCGATTGTGTGTGAGAATGTTTTTTTCTTGAATTGTGCTGGTTTTTGGTTAGTTTACCCATATTACAAATTATGGTTTGTTGTGTAGTGGCAGATACCTCTAGCAACAATAAAATATAACACAAATATAATAACAAACTACCCATTAGGCATAAGGTGAACAATAAATGTGCGAATATAATTTGTCTCTGAATGTTCACACTAGCCGCACAATCATATCAGCAATAACAATAAGACCAGATTTGAAAAAGTATATTGACCAGGAAATTTTGCCCTTGAACAGTTCTAGATTTATTATAGTACATATTACTTCTTTTCTTCCAACTGATTCAAAATGCATTTTACCACATAACATAACAATTATTCTCGACGAAATTGATTTGGTGGTTTGTTGAATTTAAGCACGAATATTTGAGTGTCACTTTTGCAATTGGGTACAAGTTAGATTTCTTTTTGATCGGATATGATAGTTTCGGTATTATTCTGAATATAAAAGTTAAATTCAAGCCATAATTTGGCAGATATTATCTGTCCATCTAAGAAATAACGTTTGAAAATGGGCTAGGTCTCATCGTGACGTCATGCGCGAAAAGGTTCAAAACTCGTTCGTCAAATGATCTTATCTGGGTTGTTGTAGTATCATGGTTGTTACCTAACGTTGAATAAAGGTGTACGAAGTATCTATTTTATTTGTTTTATTCCAACGTGGTGGAGGTAAGCCGGGCACAATTCGGCACTTAAATAGTTTAAACACGTGGCGTACAAAATTAGGTGAGTAATGAAAAATAATAACAAATTCAGTTTTGAAATAATAGGTATTGCCCAGTAACTGAGTTGAGTTATATGTAGAGAACATGGGCGCCCGCAGGGGGGGGCCAGGGGGGCCGTGGCCCCCCCTGAGATTTTGATCCTCTATCGAATTGATAACTCCCTGAGGCGTGTTGAGCCCTTTTTGGGTGAAAAAAATCATGGAAAGTTTTCGAAGACGATGAATTTCATGTTTTTGTTTACCTAAAACGAAGTATTAAATTCATAAACTACCCCATGCTTAATCGGCATTCTCTTCAATCGCTACCAGATGTTCGTTTTATGACCGGTTTTTTAAGGCGGCTTCTTTGATGGGGGATTCTTCATGCGACTAGTGGTACTACTCTCATATTTCAATAATTATTGTCCATTCTCCAATCAGAATATTTTTTTCGTGAAGGCGGAAATATAGAATTTTTTCATTAGTATTTTCATTCAAGAGAAAGATGTATTCGAATTCGAAACAATCCTATTCAGAGAGTTTTCTTCGATTTTAGTGTCTTTGACTCCAAATTGTGTTATCGAGGGTAACTTCTTTGATTATTTACGTAGATGATTTTTTCGTTCGGCGCCTCTCAATGTGAAATTTCAACTATTATAATTGTAGATTATTGATAAGAACTGTAAAAAATTCGAAATGTGGCAGCCTTTGGGTCTGCGGATAGAAGTGAAAACAAAGTAACACGTGAATTATATCGTAGAGCGTCGACCCATAAGATTATTATTTGCGAATAATTTTTGATTTGTAAGGAAGTATTAATGATCAATTTGAACTTCCTTGATCCCTGATCATAAACACTCCTTTGTAAACCAAAATTACTTCAAAAATGATAACCAAATAGTTCAACGATACAGTTTACAAGTTGCTCAGATTTCACTTATATCGGCAGTCTTGTTTCTTGAGAGTCATTTTACTTATGTTTCTATATATACCTATTTCATATATTTTTATAATATGATATTCTAAAATTTTTCCAAAGGAGATCGAATGCCGATGACGATCGCTATAAGACACCGAAAAAATAAACCTTTATACATCAATGCAGACTTGTTCCTCGTGTACTGATAAAGAAACAATCTAAGAAAAATATAGGAATTAACTTCCTATTGAATTTCTTGAGACTAACAGAAGGCTGGTTTTTAGTTCAGAATAAAATATGCGTGGTATTACGATTCCGGTATTTTATTTTCAGAATTATTATTATGTGTGTTATGCCTTTTTTATTTTTTTATAATTAATTCATTTTGATAATATATTTATTTTATGTTATTTCGAATAATCACTGAGTTTCTAGTTTTGAATTTATGGTTTGTTTCATTTAATTTATATTTCATATTTCATTATTATTCATGTATGGTTTTTATGAATATCATTTTATCGAGCGTATATGTATATTTGTTTTTATTTCGTTATTACTGGTTGATGTATCTGTAGTTATCAGCAATCATACAATTTATTTCATTCCTTTCTTCATATTATTTATATTTCATTTTCCTGTTAATATCCTTTCATGGATTGTGATTTGTTTAGAAAACAGTTACCGTATTATTTTATACATATCGCCTTATATTGTTGATGTTAAAAAAATGTTGAGGTGGAAAACTTAATCATTTTTAACAAATTCTGCGGGCGCTTATGCATGAATATAAAAAACGAAATAGAAAGAAATGGAATACTGATGTCGCAAGCGCCTTATCGTTTTTCGACGATTTTTTTTGCCCCCCCTGAGAAAAAATTCTGCGGGCGCCCATGGTAGAGAATACTGATATCAAACTTAATGTGAGAAACAAAATGGTGAACAATAAAGAAAGGAAAAATGTAACTATGTAGAATTTTAAATATAAATTAAAACTTGAAGGTTATGGAGGATGTTACATTTTTTACAGACGAAACAATTTTAAATATATATTAATTGGGTACCCAGTATGAGGCGTAAGGAGTTATATGCGAGAGAAGTTTGATATCAGATATCTAAAAGAGAATAAATTATTAAGTGGTCATTTTTTAGAATGAAATGGAAGAAAACAGATCAGAGAGCTTCACAAATGCAAATATTTGCGAAGAATTGGAAAGTTTGAAGGCTCAACTCGCAGAAATAAAAAACAAATTAAGGCAAGTACCTAAAATACAAAACCCTGCCTGCATTCTTCAAAAGGATACATCATATGATGTATGGAGAAAAATAGTTGAAAACGACTTCCGAACCTTTGGCTACTTATATTTAATTAATAAGAATGAAACAAAACCAACACTTTCTACGGATGAAGAAACAAGTAGAAGTGGTTTTGCTATGGGGTATCTTATAAGTAGATTGGATGATGAGTATAAAAGACTAGTATGTGACATAAATGAGCCTATGGCAATACTGGAAAAATTGGATTCATTAAGGCATCCAAAAATCCCTTCAAATAAATTCATTTTGAAGAGGTCATGGTCTAATTTGACATATTTGAAAGGCAAAGAAACAGCTACTCAATTCATCACCAGATTTGAAGAAGCCACACGAAATCTTATGAGGGTTACCGAAGGCGAAATAAAAGAAGAAGATATTCTTGAAAATTTCCTTATGGCTATTTACAATACTGTACCTGAAGTAATTAGAAGGTATGATGCCTCTGGTGGAAAAATTTCACTGAATGAAATTAAGTCAATGATGCTGAATACAGAAGCAACAGAAACAGAAGCTAAAGCTAGATATGAGGAGATGGAGACAGCAGTGGCTCTTAATGCTTCTGCTGAAAGTAGAGATTCCAAGAGATCAGGAAAATTCAATGTAGACAAGGGAAAAGTATGCTATAGATGTGGTAAACCAAATCACATGAGCTTTGAATGCAAAAGTAGAGCTATTATATGCTATAATTGTAAGGTGCTCACTACAAATCATGATGCCAAAACATGCAGAAAAAGAAAGGTAATTGGAAAGAATCGTGTAGGGTACAATTTTAAAATGGAGCAGAGAGGTAGATCTTCAGGAAGGAGAATGTACAAAAATATTGGAAACCGAAAAAGTTATGAAGGTTCACAGATAAAGGAGGATAATAGGAGAGGTCTTTATAAGAAGGTCAAATTGAGCGGAAAGGAAGGTGAGAAACCCAAATTTGCCTTCATTGCAAAACAGTATTGAAGAACTGGAGGACTTTGAAACATTTGATACTGAAGAAAGGGAGAAGATAGAGGACGAGTTAGATGAGCTGGAAGTGAGGTTTGAAAAACTTCTGCTTAAGTTCAAAAAAGAAAGCCCCTCAGGCTCCATAAATGTCATGTCTCAAATTAAATTGCCAGAAATAAAAATGACTACATTCAATGGGAATCCTACTGAATGGACCTCATTCTTTCAATTATTTGAGACCTTGATAATGAATAATGTGTCTTTGAGTGACATACAGAGGCTGATGTATCTGAAATCGTTCCTGAAGGGTGAACCCCTAAGCATGGTCGAAAACCTTCAGTTGACCCATGCAAATTTTGCCATTGCCATAAAACTGTTGAGAGGAAGATATGAGAGTAAACTTTCGGTAATCAAGTCGCATGTATCTTCTCTCTTAGATATCGAACCTCTAAGTAAATGTAGTGCTAGAGGTTTGAGAAATTTAGTAACTCATCTTAGAAAGAATTGGGATTTATTGAATAACTTAGATTTTTCCAAAGACCAATTACTAGAATATCTTATTATTTACTTA
Organism: Hippodamia convergens; assembly: GCA_038502775.1. Lineage (NCBI taxonomy): Eukaryota > Metazoa > Arthropoda > Insecta > Coleoptera > Coccinellidae > Hippodamia > Hippodamia convergens. The sequence goes on along the minus strand of CM076612.1, from coordinate 5,968,013 downwards.
ATGGACAAGAAAATTGATTATGGCACCCGTAGAGCATTTGAAACGGAGCGAGATATATCAGCCTTTCCGAATCTTGCTCAATTTCTTGAATTTCTGGACAAGAGAGCATCAATCCTGGAGAATTTGGAACCTCCAGAAAAACAGACTAGGTCTAACACAAAGGTGTCTTTACATTCGAACAAAACGAATGCAAATTCAAAATCAAGTTGTTTTTATTGTAAGCAACAGTCACATGCTATTTTCAAGTGTGTCAAGTTCAAGGAATTGAGTTTAGAGGATAGAAGAAAGTATGCTCAAGAAAAGAATTTATGTTTTAATTGTTTGTATCCAGGTCACTCAAGAATCAATTGTAAGTCTGAAAAACTGTGTAATGTTTGCTCCCATAAGCATAATACGCTACTTCATGAAACAGCAGTGTCGTTGCTTGTAGAAGAAAAATGTAATACTGAACCATCTACCAGTGCTGTTAATCCTCAAGTGTTACATTCTCAGGCAGTAGCGTTCACAACACCCAGTATAAATAAGTCACAGGTTCTTTTAGCAACCTCCATGGTCACTATTTTTGATGACAGCGGTAAGTCAGTTCAAGCTAGAGCATTATTGGATTCTGCAAGTCAGAGCTCTTTTGTAACAGAGAGTTTAGTAAACCGTTTAGGGCATCTCCCATTTAAACAGGCATTGTGTGTTAGTGGTATTTCACAGGACAAGTTAACAACGGGTAAGATGATAAATCTTGTAATCCATTCGAATGTGCATAGGAATTATAAATTTAAAGTAACTTGCGCTGTATTACCCAGAATAACCTGTCAACTCCCGCAATTGAAAATAAACACGAAACATTTGAACATTCCCTCGGAAATAACATTGAGTGATCCGTCCTATTATATTCCTGCTGACATAGACATGTTAATCGGGGCAGACTTGTACTATGATCTCTTGAAAAATGAAGTGGTTAAGTTAGGAAAAACCCTTCCTGTCCTTCAAAATACATTCCTCGGTTGGATAATTGCAGGAAATGTACCAGTCAATCGCAATAGCCAGAATAAAGCTGCATCCCATTTAAATGTTGGTAACGATAAGTTGGTATCTTTGTCAATTCAAAATGATTCATCTCTTCACGATTTAGTTGAGAGATTTTGGCAAGTGGAAGATATGCCAAATGAACAAGTGTTATCTCCGGATGATGCAATGGCTGAAGAAATATTTGTCTCTACGACTCAAATTCTTCAAAATGGTGCTTTTCAGGTAAAATTACCTTTAAAGTCTTGGGATGGGTCTTCAAAATTAGGAGATTCCTTTGGCATTGCAAAAAGGAGATTTCAACTTCTGGAAACAAAATTCCTAAAAAACAACAATTTTCATAACATGTATAAGGACTTTATAAGGGAATATGTAGAGTTAGGTCATGGAAAAATAATACTGCTGGAACAAGAGCATGTACGACTAGGTCATGCAGGCGCCCAAACAGTATTATCGAATTTTCGGTTGAAATATTGGCCATTTGATGGTTTAAGAACAACTAAGCGGATAATCAGAAATTGTGTTGAATGTTTCAGGTTTCGAACAAAACCCATGGAACAAATCATGGGTGACCTACCCGAATGTAGAGTAAAAATCGCACGACCATTCGAAAAGGCCAGAGTAGACTATTGCGGTCCGTTTTTCATGAAGGCCTCTACGTTGAAAAAAGCGCCCATACTGAAGACATATGTGGCTATATTTGTGTGCATGGTAACGAAAGCACTGCATATCGAATTAGTTTCGGATCTGACAACTGAGGGTTTTATTTTGGCTCTGAAAAGATTTATAGCTAGACGCGGTTGTCCATCCCAGATTTTTAGCGATAACGCTTCTAACTTCTTAGGTGCAAGAAACCAATTGAGAGAGCTGTATATCTTTTTGCGAAACCAGAAAAACTTGAGTTGCATTCGGGATTATCTTGGACAAAGTGAAATAGAGTTTAAATTCATATCACCAAGAAGCCCTCATTGGGGTGGTCTGTGGGAATCTGCAGTTAAAAGTACCAAGTTTCATTTGAAGAGACTTGCAGGAGACGCAAACCTATCATATGGGATATTTTTTGACTATTCTCCACCATATTGAATCAATACTCAATTCACGACCCTTATGCGCAATATCCAATGATCCAAACGATTTCGAACCACTAACACCAGGGCATTTCTTAATTGGGACATCCTTATCAGCCCTGCCTGAGCGAAACTTCATTGAAATTCCTACTAACCGTTTGAAATTATGGCAACGTGTCAGTCAAATTCAACAAACGTTTTGAAAACGATGGTCGGTTGAATATTTAAATCGTTTACAAAATCGACCGAAATGGATGAAACAGTTGCCAAATATTCGCGAAAATGACCTTGTTCTTGTGAGGGAAGATGGTTGCACTCCACTAAAGTGGCCACTGGCACGAGTTATAAGTACCCTTCCGGGTCAAGATGGGATAGTGCGTCTTGTAAGACTCAAGACAAAAGCAGGAGAATTCACAAGAAACATTACAAAGATCTGTCCACTTCCAACTAATGACTCTAGCTAAACTTGACAACTGCTGAAATTATTTGTTTTGTTTTTTATTTTATTTTATTTTTGTTGTTTTTGTTTTTTGTTATCGTTTTGTACAAATAAAAAGATACTTTATTTGGGGGGGGGGAGTATGTTGGAGAATTACATACTTACTTGAATTCTCCAACGAGTAATTAGGGTTGCATACCCTATGCCTTTAGATTTAGTGTCGTTGGTTTTGACAAGAAGAAGAATCTGAGAAAGTAACGGTTGAGGTTCGGTGGTCTATATTGATGTTTTTGTAACCTAACCTTCTAAAGCTCTCTTTGAATAAACCCACCAATGAAGTAAGTTGTGCATTTACTTGTTGTTTTGTTGTATTACTTTCCCGTTCCTTATAATTTGTAGTGTTGATAAATAATTCAAGTTTAGAAATTATTCCCACAAAAAAGTGAACCGAGTAGTCCAAGTGAGAGGCTATCTGAAGTGAACATTCAACAGAAATACTGTATTCGTTGAGCAATAAACAAGTGTTACCAGTACTTTTTCCAACCAGTGCCTATGGTTGATATCCATTGAACTTTTAAAGTGTTACTACTTCGACGAAATTACTTGGCCTCCTCTGGTATCCTCAAGATGATTACTTCTCATTTAAGATACAGTCTTCCTCATCTGGGTCTGTGGTAACTAAACGTATTATGTTATCTCATATTGCTCAACTTTTTGATCCACTTGGTTTAGTATCCCCTGTCACGATCAGGGCCAAAATGTTGTTGCAGGAACTCTGGCTCCAGAGAATTTCATGGGATGAACCATTATCGCCTCCAATTATCAATAGATGGTGCAACATCAGAGAAGATCTCAAATCATTAGCTAATGTACGTGTCCCTCGTTGGGTAGGCACCCAACAAGACACCTCCATAGAACTTCACGGCTTCTCTGATGCTTCTCAACTTGCCATGGCTGCCGTTCTCTACCTCGTAGTCCGCTCTCCGTCCACAGGATCCAAAGTCACCCTGTTCTCCTCCAAAACTAAAGTAACGCCTTTGAAACGCCTCTCAATCCCGAGACTTGAACTCTCTGCATCTCTAATTTTGGCCAAATTAACTAAGTACGCTCTTCGTATTCTAGATACCAAGGTACACTCAACGACTTTGTGGACGCACTCAACTGTGTCTCTATCGTGGATCAAATCTCATCCATCACGCTGGAAGGACTTTGTTCGAAACCGAGTAGAGCTCATCCAAGACCTGATTCCAACTGCGCAATGGAGATACGTTCCCGGCAAAGAAAATCCAGCTGATTGTGCTTCTCGTGGCCTCTCCTCATCTCAACTACTGAACAGCTCTCTATGGTGGACGGGACCACCATGGATTTCCAAGTCACCAGATTCCTGGCCAAATCGTCAGCCAGCACCGACTATTGACCCCGAATCTGAAGCAAGACCCACAAAGACCATCCTCGCAGCTGCAAAACAAGACTACTCGTGGGATCTTATATACAGGTATTCTTCTTTATATAAACTCTTAAGAATTACCTCTCTTTGTTCAAGAGTCCTCGCCCGACTCAGATGCTCCTCAAGTCCGAATATGTCATCTCCGCTCACCTCAGCTGACTTGAAAAAATCAAGGATCTATTGGATCAAGGCAACTCAAGAAGTTTATTTTCCTCAAGAACTCAAGGCTCTTCAAAATGGTACAACTCTATCCTCTTCTCATGTGTTCAGTAGACTCACAGCATTCCTCGACCAAGAAGGTGTTATTCGTGTAGGCGGACGAATCCACCACGCTCTCTCAGACCCAGAAAGCAAACATCCTGCAATAATTCCTCGATTTTCTCAATTGACTTCTCTAATAATTGATTCAGCTCACAGACGAACGATGCATGGAGGCACGCAACTCACACTGTCGACCATCCGACAACAGTACTTGGTTATTGGTGGAAGAGCCCCAGTGAAATCCCACATCCTAAAGTGCGTTGCTTGTGCACGGCAAAGAGGTATTCGAGCTCAACAACTCATGGGACAATTACTAGAACCACGAGTAAGACCATCTCGTCCCTTCTCTCATACTGGTGTAGACTACGCAGGCCCACTCACGATCAAAACTTGGAAAGGAAGAGGAGCAAAGACACACAAAGGTTGGGTTTGTGTTTTTGTCTGCTTCGCCACCTCAGCAGTACACCTCGAAGCTGTAAGTGACTATTCCTCTGAATCTTTTATTGCTGCTTTTCGAAGATTTACAGCTCGACGAGGCATCTGTCATTCTCTATATTCAGACTGCGGAACCAACTTCATTGGGGCAGATGCAACCCTCAAGAACATGTTCTCGAAAGCCTCCTCAGAAAACCAGGTCATCGCCAGACTCCTCATGAATGAAGGTACAAACTGGTGTTTCAACCCTCCAGCTGCTCCTCATATGGGAGGAAAATGGGAAGCTGCAGTGAAGTCCTTCAAGTACCACCTCTCTCGAATCACGAAAGATCAGCCCTTCACCATGAAAGAACTGATGACCCTTCTCGCCCAAATCGAAGCCATTCTCAATTCGAGGCCTCTAGAACCACTCAGTGATGATCCTGAAGACTGCTCTGTACTAACTCCTGGTCATTTTCTAACAGGTACTGCTCTGACTACTCTACCTGAGCCATCTCTCGAAGAACTCCCAACATCTCGGCTGTCAAGATGGCAGTTCATCCAGCAGCGAACCCAACAGTTTTGGTCAAAATGGTCTACTCAGTATCTACAACGTCACCTCTCCATATCCAAGTGGCATCATCCATCCCACGACATAAAGGTTGGATCTCTAGTTCTCCTCACCGATGAGCGACTACCTCCTTGCAAGTGGCCATTAGGGCGAGTAATGGCAGTGCACCCAGGGTTAGACGGCCTTGTTCGAGTCGTTACCCTCAAGACCTCCACGTCCACGTTGACAAGACCTATCTCAAAGCTAGCCATACTACCAGTCATCTCTACAAGCGAAAGAAACCAATCTCAAAGCTAGCCATACTACCAGTCATCTCTACAAGTAAAGAACCCAATCTCAAAGCTAGCCAGCCTACCAGTCCTCTCTACATATGAAGCTACTCCGTAAGATCTCTAATTCTAAAATTCAATAATCAATTTCATTGCTTATTGGCTGGCGGAATGTTAAAAATTGAGCCCCTCAGACGTCATCCTCAACTACGCCTATGGCCCGAACGCACCGAACGCACCGAAACGTCAAGACGACTTCTCATCTCTGTGAACTCAAGTTAACCTAATTCAATTCTATGTACTACTCAGTTGACAGATCAACTCATGCTCGTTATTAATTGTAACAATCAATCAATCTTCCTTTCTGTATCGACTCTCTCTGAAGATCAGATCGCTCTTGTACTTCTCTTGTGAAATTAGAATTCTCAAAAAGTCACCTCGCAAATTAATTGTACATCTCGTTCATTTTTGGAAGCAATCATTTAGGTAAGTGAGCATTTCTCAAAGTCATCTCTCATTAATGCATATTTAATGTTATTTTCCTGCTTTTTATAAAGTTTGAAAATGTGTCCACGTTTTAGATAATAAAATCTATAAAAATACTGGTAATCCTCTCTCATTTTACTCTCAGAAAATCTCTATTGCATTCAACTAATGGAATTGACTCCTCTAAGATACATATTTTGATATATTTTGCTGTTCTCATGATTTTTCAGATTTCTCTAGACTTTTCACAGTGGAAATACTAGTTGATTGCTCCAAAAATGAACATTATTTGTGGTGATGAGTTTTGATTCATTATATTCTCATGTGCACCCCATTATCTCAGTGTAGTCATCTCATTTCTCAATCATGCACTTCTCATTAAACTTGCTAATTATTTTTCTCGAGTTTCAGATGAATGAACGATCTCAAGCATAAGGGTGAATCATGGAATCAGTCTTCTCTCTCAATAAACTCAACTCAACTTCTCTGAAATATTTGAACGATCAAGTAATTCACACATTGAACCTGATTGACAGTCTCAATCCCTGCTTCACCTTGAGCAGTCTCCTCAAATACTGCCCACATGATTAGATTGGTATGAACTCCTCAGTATAACTAAGAAATTCTCAAGTTCATTCATCGGAAACATTTAGCAAGTGGCAACTCAAGCTTTCAGCTTCAAATAAATCAAAGGGTTGGTGATTTACACTCATACAATGTACTCTCATATTGTCATTCTCATAATTATCAATTGTAACTCTTATTTTTCTGATGAACACTAACCCTGCTTGCTAAAAGTAGTTTGTCACTGTAAATTTTGTCTCAATTGATTAATTAGCCTTCTCGTTACAGAACTACGTTATAGATCATAATTATTGATTTCTCAACTTTGATATTCTCATATTGTAATGCTCTCAGTGAAGACCAGACTTAGACTATTAAGTTTTCAATACATGTACTCCTCTAAGGCCTAATCTCACTTTATTACAACTCAGACTACTCTAACAATTCACTATTGAACCTTTTGTTTTTCTGATGAGATAAAGAGGCTCTCGCAATAAATTTCATTTGCATCATCACTGTAAACTCTGTGTTTAATTTTGAATTAATGGAACTCTCTCAAAGTCTAAGTCTGACTTCAGCTGAACTCTCATTTTGAACTTCTCTAGATTACCTCTGTTTTTAGTTGGATAATTCACTCTGAGTTTTAAAGATGACTTTAATATTGTATTTTTTACTGTATTAACTTCATGCGGGTGACTTATTCATTTTATGATTGTGAATGATGTCAATAAATGTTTTTACAATACCATCTCTAACTCAATTATCTGGATACAGTCCTAAACTTTATTTTCCAAAATCAGAACAACCACGATTTTGTACAATCCGCCACCATCTGAAATGTTAGAGTTTTTCAAAATTTTATTCGCTTCCCCTTACAAAAATGTTTCTAATAAATATAAAGATTTGTTCAATTTATACAATTCAGCATCCGGACCTTCCAAACCTCGTTCATCTACATAATATTTATTTATACCGAGAAAGTTCATTTGTAAGTTGGGACCACCTTGAAATCTTGAGATATAAGGTAGGATCCATTTCAAATCTTTAGATGATAATTCAGAATTTTTAATGAAAATTTTTACCTGAAGGGTCTCACTTGTTATTAAAACATTTACTGTTATAATCTCTCCAAAATGTAATAAAAAAGTAGATATTGTTGTCGAGTTATTTTTTAGGTAATCATAATCTTTAATCAAATCCGAATTGAAAAAAACATTCATATCATTATTGTTTCAGTCAATCGTTCCATCTTCTCTAAACTGGGGATTAGTTCTCTGTTTGAGAATTTTTTTAGATAAATAAAACGGTAAATTGGAAAAAATAAAGGAACTTGTTTTTCCTTGAATTGTTGACGTCTCATTGGTTCCGTCAGCTAATAAAACTTTATAAAAATTTCAAGATATCGTTTTCATGGAAATGAATTTCGGAAACCAAACTGAATTTATCGGAAACGTAATTTTCTTTTGGAATTGCCTAATCCACGATATTGATACAGTTCTCCATTTTTGGAAACCAAACGACACTAACATAATTGTTTCCTTAAGTCTTGTAATTGCTCTTGCAGCCGGGTACACAACATTTATTTGGCATGATTCGAAATAGGAGAAGTTTCTTTCACAGGACACCAGATGAAAGATGAAATTTCACTTCATTCACCCACACAGAATTTTTCTTTTGGGCACAATTCACTTCACAAATAATGTGACCATTTCTTTCCAACCTGGAACCAGGACAAATGCCATCAATTATCCAAATTCTTATTTCTTGAAATATTCGAACTTGCTGCTGACACTGCTTGTTTGTGTTCAAAAACAATTGTGGGTTTCAATGTCGCTTTTTCCACTTTTGCAATAGAAAATGTATTTCCACATTTCGTGAACTGGTTTTGTTTGATGACTAACCAGGACTCATGCCCGAAATTCAATGCTGTATTGGTAAAATCAGTACGAACGGTCACCATTAATTCACGAACACAACAAACAACAAGGCGTCCATAAATGGCGTCAGAAACTTCTCGGCCTTCCGCTGCGTTGCCACATCTCAGCTGTTCGCGGCTTGTTAATTGAAGGAGGTTATGGTAGAACTCTCTCTCTCTCTCCACCCACGCCACGCTAACAGACAACATCTCTTGTGATCACTTGTAACGTTATTAAAAATATAATAAGCTTGTTGAAAGTACTTGTGTTGTGTTTGTTAAAATACTGAGTTAAAATACTCATTCCAAAACATCCTACTAACAATTGGTGACTCCGACGTGATCTAGTCAAGTGTAAATTATCGGTAGTGAAATAAAAACGGTGAGTTTGAATCCACGAAAATGCCTGGACCTGAATCATCAGACATGGGAGGAGAAGTTACTGAACAACAAGGTATTGTGAATAATGAATCTCCTGAAATTAACAAAATATCGTTTAAATGGCATCAAGAAAGATTGTACCAAATTTGATTATTTGATATCCCAACTGGAACCTTCCGTGATAGACAATATATGGGATATAGCAACCAGTTCAGAGGATAACAAATACCAGCTTGCAAAAGAAAGACTTACAAGCATATTCACAGAGAGTGAGGAAAAGCGAATAAAAAGGTTGTTAACAGGGCATAACCTTGGTGATCTGAAGCCCAGTCAACTCCTTAGAAAATTAAAAACTCTAGCTGGAACTGACATATCGGAAAGGGTAATAAAAACCTTATGGTTAGAAAATTTACCGGTCAGTATTAAAAATGTAGTCATCACAAGTGAAGAGAGTGTTGATAGGCTGGCAACTATGGCCGATAAAATATATGAATTAAACTCTCCCAATGAACTATACGAAGTAAATAGTTCAGGTTCTAACTCAAACAGAGGCACTTCTAACGAACTAAATGAATTGAGAGCTGAAGTTGCTGCATTGAGTAGAGCAATAAAACAGCTTAGTACTGATGGTGATAAAAGACCCTCTAGGAGAAATCATTCTTCTGGGAGAAGTCGAGATAGATCTAAATCAAGAAGAAGATACAATCCAGAAGGAAAATACTGTTATTTTCATTATAGATATGGCAAGAAGTGTTATCCTGAAAAATGTAAAGATCCTGGTGCTTGGAAGAATGCGGAAAACTCCAATCAGTAGTGGAAGATGCAGCAACTTCTACTACTGAGGTGGCCACTTGCTGCAATTCCCGTTTATTGATTATAGACAGGAACACGGGATTGCAATTTCTAGTTGACAGTGGTGCAGATGTATCAATCATCCCATATGACCAGAAAAAGCAAGTAAACAACAGCAACAATGAGTACTGCCTGTATGCTGCTAATGGAACTCAGATACCCACATATGGTTCCAGAATCATGGAAATCGACCTAGGTCTAAGACGTGCATTCTAATGGCCATTCATCATAGCCAAAACCTCGAGGGGAATACTGGGTGCTGATTTTCTGAAGAGATTTAATCTACTCATCGACTTAAAAAGGCAACAGTTGGTAGATGGAGACACTAAACTCTGCAGAAAAGGAGAATTAGCGCCAGTCACATCAGAAGATGTAGTGAGTACATTAGTAGTAGGTAATAATTATGATAAATTTGGTCAACTATTGAACAATTATTCTGAATTAACTCGACCAAACTTTATACCTAATAATGTTAAGCATAATGTCAAACACCAAATCATTACAACAGGACAACCGGTATTTTGTAAACCCAGACGTCTTGACAAACAAAAATTGAATATAGCTAAACAAGAATTTCAATTCAGCCATCCAAATCAGAATGGGCTAGCCCCTTACATTTGGTCCAAAAAAAAAAGACGGTTCCTGGCGTCCATGTGGAGATTATAGGCGTTTGAATGAAAAAACTCTTCCTGACCGACATCCCATCCCTCAGATCGAAGATTTTAATCACATATTAGGTAAAAAAACAAATTTTTTCCAAAATTGACCTTCATAAAGCTTATTTCCATATACCAATAGCTGAAGAAGATAGACATAAAACCGCCATTACAACTCCATTCAGGTTATTTGAATTCAAAGTTATGCCATTTGGACTACGTAATGCCCCTTCTACTTTTCAACGGTTTATTCATGAAGTTTTGAGAGGTTTAGAATTTGCATTTCTTTATATTGACGATATCCTTATAGCATCTGCCTCTGAAGAGGAGCATATCCAAAATCTCAAACTTGTTTTTGATAGGCTCTTAAAATTCGGTCTCAGAATTAATGTTGCAAAATCACAATTTGGCGTTCGAGAAATTAAATTTTTGGGATACTTTATCACTCCAGCAGGATCTAAACCAGTTCCTGATAAAGTACACAGTATTATTGATTTGAATCGACCTAAGACAATTCATGAATTGCGCCAATTTTTAGGTATAATAAATTTTTATAGGCCATACATTAAAAACGCAGCTCACAACCAAGCAGACTTGAATGAACTATTAAAGGGTGCTCGTAAAAAGAATAACAGGTTAATTAATTGGACACCAAAATTAGCGGAAGATTTTGAAAAATGTAAAACGGATTTAGCTAATGCGGCATTATTGACTGTCCCTAATCCAAATCTCCAGATAGGATTATTTACTGATGCATCAGATTACGCAGTAGGCGCAGCTCTGCAGCAGTATGAAGAATCAGAGTGGAAACCCCTAGCATTTTTTACAAAAAATTAAATTCGGCTCAAAAAGTTTATAGTACGTATGACCGTGAACTGTAAGGTGTGTATTTGGCAGTCAAACAGTTCAAAGATTTACTTCAAGGTAGAGATTTTGTTATATACACAGATCATAAACCATTAACTTATGCTTTCCATCAAAAAAATGAAAAAGCCAATGCTAGACAATTGCGACAACTTCAATACATATCTGAATTTACAACGAATATACAACACATCAGTGGTAACGATAATATCGTTGCAGATGCGTTGTCTCGAATTGATAGTGTCGAAGCAATTGATTTTTAAAAAATTGCAGATGCACAAAAGACTGATATCGAATTGACAGAATTGAAGAAAAGCAATACCTCTTTGCAACTCAAACAACACCAGCTTCAATCTGGAATAGTTTTATGGTGCGACACTTCAACACAGTGCATTAGGCCCTACATACCAAAAAAATTCCGGAAGTCAGTCTTTGATTACATTCATGGTTGTGCGCATCAAGGGGTAAAAGCAACTGTGAAAAATATGTCTGCCAGATTTGTTTGGCCTGAAATTAACGCAGATGTTAGAAACTGGACGCGATCATTCATAAATTGTCAAAAAAATAAAATTTCGAAACATACCAAATCTGAAGTAGCCAAATTCTCTGAGCCAGATGAACGGTTTTCAACTATTCATATAGATCTGGTGGAACCTTTACCTGTCTCAGAAGGCAAAACTTATATTTTAACTTGTATAGACAGATTCACTAATTGGATTGAGGCAATTCCTTTACAGGATACATCTGCAGAAACAGTTGCCCGTGCTTTTTACCAAAATTGGATTACGAGATTTGGAACACCTTCATGTGTAATAACCGATCGTGGAAGTCAATTTACATCTTCCCTTTTTCATCATCTCACGTCATTTTGTGGAGTAAAACTCTGCCATACTACAGCTTATCATCCACAATGCAATGGCAAAATTGAGCGGCAGCACCGCACCATTAAAGCAGCCATAAGAGCGCATAATTCTGTTAGATGGACAGATACTCTTCCTACAGTGCTGTTAGGTATTCGGGCTTCTCTGAAAGTAGACTCCAACTTCACCACAGCACAGATGGTCTACGGGACATCAATACGATTACCAGGTGAATTGTTTGAAAATTCCGTAACCAAAATGGACCCAGAATCGTTTGTAACAGAATTGCAAATAAAAATACGTACATTAAGACCATGTAACATTCAGCAGAAAACTAAGGCACGTATCTTTGTTCATAAAGATTTGTCGGTATGCTCCCATGTTTTTGTTCGAATTGATAGGGTTAGAAAGCCCCTCGAACCTGCATACGAAGGTCCATTTTTAGTGCTTGAACGATCAAACAAATATTTTATAATTCAAATACATGATAAACAAAGCACAATTTCTATAGACAGACTTAAACCTGCTTATCTATTGATGATCCCTACGAAAACACACTCACAGACGTGACTACTGAGCAGGAGGGTCAAGTACAAGTACATCCTGATATTTCCAATAATACCCCTGAAATTCCGTCAACATCTTCTAAAACTACTCGTAGTGGACGTCATGTACGTTTTCCCGTCCGTTATGATGATATGGTGTCTACAAAAATTATGTAAAAATTTAAAATATTGTCGATACATTCTATGTTGTATTATTAATTTTTAGGAATTATATACATTTAATTGTTTGACAAGTATGCCAATATTCCATTTCTATTTTTTTGCCTCCCAATATTAAACATTCACACATTGTATTTCGTCACTGCAATTCTTTTTTTTTTATATAAACAAAAAATTTTTTTCCTCTTTTCTTCTTATTTTCAATTGCAGCTCCTGGGAGGGGAGTAATGTAGAGGCAAATATAATTATGCGATTGTATATATTATTTATCTGTGATTGTATATGTAATCTAACTCGAATATTCTGAATGTAAAGTGGCAACACCGAGAAGAAGAAGAGCAAGTTTTGTGTTCAGAACACAGATTGTGTATGTATGATAGTAGAACTCTCTCTCTCTCTATCTCCAATCTCCACCCACGCCACGCTAACAGACAACATCTCTTGTGATCACTTGTAACGTTATTAAAAATATAATAAGCTTGTTGAAAGTACTTGTGTTGTGTTTGTTAAAATACTGAGTTAAAATTCTCATTCCAAAACATCCTACTAACATATTCATCTTCATTCCCCACTTTTCATACTCATCCTTAAGTTTTCTGAGCATGTAATCTGCATCTTCTTCACAACTTGCAACTATTACTTGATCGTCTGCAAAAAATTGGGTGGCCAAATAGTGATCATTGATTTCGATTCCCATTCCTGAGCATTTTTCACGCCAATTATGAAGAGCCTCCTGGATATATATCTTGAATAGAGTAGGTGAAAGACAGCATCCTTGTTTCAAACCCTTCGTAACCTTGAATATATTTGAGAAAGTATTTCCTGTCTTCACCATACTTTGGGGATCTTTATAAATGTTATACAGCGCTCTTGTGAGGTGTTTATTCATTTCAATTTTTTTTTAAAATATCAAATAAAAGTTTTAAGGGTATTGTATGATAGGCCTTCTCGAGATCAATGAACACTAAATGAGTTGCTAAATTTCTGGCTGTTCTTATTTCTATTATCTGTTGGAGAGTGAAAATATTGTCCATACAAGATCTTCCTGCTCGAAACCCACCTTGTTCTTTCATGTCATTATATTCCTCCTCAATCCTTTTCTCCAATATATGACCGTATAATCTTCCTATAGAGCTGGTCACACTTATTCCTCTGTAATTTCCGCACATTCTCGATCCTATCTCCTTTTTTAAAAATGGAACTCATATGGGCTAGGTTCCAATCTGAAGGAATATTTTGGCACGCTTAATGTTGACAAGACCGTTTTGCTGCTGTTTGCGTCTGGAAATTCGAGAGAGGCTCTCACGAGTTCATTAGACATCAGAGTTGGTGAAAACAAGCTAGCTGTGAGTGACTCAGCTAGGAATTTGGGTCTATATTTGGACAGTGATTTACGGTTCGAATCTCATATTAAGTACCTCTTGAGGAGCTCTTTTTCCAACATTAAACTAGCAGACACGTTCTGAGCCGTAGTCTGAGAAGGACGCTTTGTGAGGCGCTGGTACTTTCACTGTTTAATTACTGTGACTTCATTTATGGACCCTGTTTGCGCCAGAGTGAGAAGGACCGTGTTCAGAGAGTTCAGAATGCCTGCTGTAGGTTGGTTTATGGTTTGCGCAAATTTGATCATGTTTCACATGCAATGTCTGACATTGAGTGGCTCAATATGAGCAATTGGAGGAAACTACACCTGGCTAACTTTACTCATAGATTGCTGAATTCTGCAGATTCTCCTCGATATCTCCGTGATAAGTTTGTTCCAGTGGGTTTCAGACGTGGACGAGTAACAAGGTTTGGAGAGCAGTTTCTTACTCCGTGTCATCGGACTGCCATGTTCCGCAGATCATTTGTCTACTCCGCGGCATCTCTTTATATCATGCTTCCGAATGAGTTCAAGACTACTAGGTTTGCCTCTAATTGTAAAGCATTTCTTTTGAGCAGACAGAACCAGATAAATGAGTGAGGGGATGTTTGAGTGGGCAGTACCGCTGTGTTGAGAATTGAATGGTTGATCACTTTAGTTATCGGGTGCCATTTGAAATTTTGAAGTTAAATTGGGATTTTGAACTTATTGTATTTTTTTTTCTTTTTTGTGGTGGTTGAGTAAGAATAGCTATGCTAGACTCCGCCACCAAATGATCTGTGAAAATTAACAAGGATTGTATATGTATTTTTTTTCAATAAAGGCGTTAATAATAATAATAATAATAATAATAATAATAATATTTATTTCGAAAATCATACATATACAAAAGATAAACATATACATAATCAGAACGAAATATTTGTCAAACGATAAACTAAAATTCTATGTGGTATGTGAAGAATTCAGATACTCATCTATTGTATATGGCTCAAGATCTAATAAAAACCTATGCAGCCGCTTTTTAAAACAACTTATATTTTCCATTTGCCTTATGCTCAGTGGCAATTTGTTAAAGTATTTCATACAAGAATACTTAGCTCCTTTCTCTGTTACAGTCAATCTATGGACAGGATATATGTAAAAATTATTTCTATTATTATAAGAATGTGTTGGTAAATTCGAACTAAAGTAATCCCTATTTTTGAAGAGAAACATTACGCATTCTTCTATATGGAGTGCTGTTACAGTTAAAAAATTACTTCGTTTGAAAAACCCCCTGCATGAAGTTCTAACATTGAGCTTGTTTATTATTCTGACTGCCCTTTTTTGTGCTATGAAAATTTTTTCCACTGCTCTGACGCTACTATAAAAAATTAAACCATATCTAACTAGTGATTCAAAGTTTGAAAAATAAATCACCCATTTTCATTGAGGTATTGTGACATTACCCTCAAAGTGTAGCAAACTGAGTTCAGCCTTTTGTTGAGTTTTTCTATATGAGCTTCCCATGATAGAACTGAATCGATTGTTAAATCCAAGAGCTTAGTTTCTGTGCTTATACTTATATTAGATTCATTTAGATATATGTTGTTTGGATATTCAACGCTAGATCTATTAGTTTTGAAAATTACACAGTTTGTTTTCTTTTCATTCAAAATAAGTCTTTCATTTGAGGTCCATTCAGTTAAGTGTTTAAAAATCTTATCTGCATCATAGAGTAAAGTTTGTAAATCTGGATTAGTTATCAACAAATTCTTATCATCGGCATAGTTAGTTAGAAAGCAATTTTGACCTTCAATACATTTCTGAGCATCATTAACATATATGATAAACAAAATTGGACCAATAATACTTCCCTGAGGAATGCCCATTTTAACAGTCTCTCTCCTAGATTTAAATGACACCCCTTGTTTAGTGACAACAGGTTGCTGCATTCTTGCCGATAGATAAGATCTCAACCAGGAGAGAACATTTCCACTTATCCCATACAGCATTAACTTCTTCGTCAAAAGTTGGTGGTTCACACAATCGTATGCTTTTGTAAGGTCCAAAAATAAACCCATTACGTGATTTTTATTCTCGAGGGATTGTAGAATTGATTCAGTCAACTCGTACAAAGCTGTCTGTGTTCCTCTTCCTTTCATATATGCATATTCTGATGCTCATGCATTTTTCAAAAACTTTGGAAAACCCTGGCAGCAAACTTATTGGTCGGTAATTTTCCATCTCTGATGTATTTCCTTTCTTATGTGATGGTATTACAGTTGCCAACTTTAACTTTTCTGGAAAAATCCCTGTTCTGAAAGATGTGCTGATGGCATGAGTTAGGGGTGTGCTGATTTCATTTATACAGAATTTTATCAATGAAGTTGGAATTTCATCATCTCCACTACTGTGTTTGTTACTTAGGCTGTTTACTATTCTTATGATCTCCGTTTCTGTTATTGGTTTTAGAAACATTAATAATAATAAATATACTGAAATCAAACATAATATTCTTCCATTTTATGAAGGCAAAACGTAGGTAAGTCAATCGAAGCACATATTGATGTATCATTATAATCTTACCAACTTCAAGGATTCGAACAACTTATGATTAACAGTATATTGAACGAAATTAATACAGTGGTTACCTTTGCCAGGTTACATGTTTTACATGAAAGTATTCTTCCTTTGAAGACATTCCAAAAGTTCGTAGAATCAACGAATTTCATTAATCATTTGAAACATTTGAAAATTTCTTCTCTATCTGTTACACCTCTGTGAAATTTCATAATGAAAATGTAATTTTCATAATTGAAATACCTATCACTTCTCCAAATCCGTTTGATACCTACCACCTTCACTATATCCCTTACAAAAGTGGTACCCTCTTCGAAAAGTCTCCATATCTGCTTACGGAAAAAGAAGATGCCCGATGGTCCATTCCACAAGAATGCCCAAAAGTCGAAGACTGGTGGATTTGACCCCAAAATGCCTTAAGACCAGTTCCTGTCTGTATGGAAAAACTCATTTCCCACAAACGAGGACTGTCCGAGAAGAATCACCCAGACCAGTGACGATCTTCTGATGTTATCATCAGGAAAATTTCTGACGGTGAACCATGTGAACATAAATGAAAGTGAACATAATAATAATAATAATATAATAATATCTTTATTCCACTGAATATAAAGTGACGTTACAACTTGAAAACTAATAAAAAACAAGTGAACAATAAGGCCAAAAATACAAATACATACATATATAAAACAAATAAATTATTGGACCCTCATTGCCGAGACGAACTCACTGACGCTATAATAAGAGCCATTGGCTAGAATCGCCCTCAGTTCACGCCTGAACAGCGAAGTACGTTTATCAGTCAAATGCTTCGGTAGAACATCATAAAGCTGAATACCCGATATCAACGGTGACTTCTCATGAAATGTATGGGTCAGCCCCGAGTGGTAGAACCTGCGACAACCGCGGGTATTATATGAATGGTGGTCACAGAGTCTAGGAATTCTGAATCTCATGTCATGGATATAAATCATGAGATGGTAAACATACATGGATGGAAGAGTGAGGATTCCACGGGAACGAAAGCATTCCCTACATGAGGTTTGGGGATCGAGACCAAACAACGCGCGAACAATACGCTTCTGCAAAACAAATGCTCGGTGAGATCCAGCAGTACGCCCCCAAACCAGCAGACTGTATCGTAACACTGAGGCGATGTTTGAGTGATAGAAAGTCACAGCACAACGTTGGCCAACATGTCTTTTGAGATGACATAAGGTGTAATAATATCTATTCAGCCTAGCACAAACGTTGTCGATCTCAGATGTCCAGCGCAAATTCTTGTCAAAAGTGCAGCCAAGGAGCGTCACCCGATCCGACAGCCTCAGGACAGAACCTCCGAAAACAAGACGAGGTTGGCAAGGCTCCTTGTAAGGGTTGTGAAACTCAATACACACAGTTTTGTCATTATTTATAATCAAATGGTTGTTATCGCACCACTTTGAGAATTGGTCGAGCACAGCGTCGCACTTCTCCTTCAATATTTTGGGGGATGGATCACTTATAACAACACTAGTGTCATCAGCATAGAGATATACTTCTCCATCAAGTATATATTCAGGTAGGTCGTTAATGAATAGGAGGAATAGCAACGGTCCTAATGAACTTCCCTGTGGGACTCCGAATAAGATGTCAAATTCTCTGGAAATAGAGTCCTCAACCCTTACGCCAAATCGCCTATTGCGCAAGAAGGAAATGAGCCAATCATTCAGCTTGCCGCGAATTCCCAAGCAATACAATTTTCTCGAAAGAAACAGCGGATCAACACAATCGAACGCTTTACGCAAGTCGAAACCAATCATTGCGACATAATGTCCGTTATCCAGCCTTTCGGAGATGGACTGCACTACACTACAGATGGCAGTTGTAGTGGATCGGCGAGGGCGGAAACCATGCTGACATTCGGTGAACAAACTGTGATCCTCAATGAAATTAACGAGTCGTGTATAAACTGCCTTTTCAAAAATCTTGGAAAAAACACTCAACATAGTAATTGGTCTATAATTATCGACCAAACCACGATCACCCTTTTTAAAGATTGGGATGGTCAAACCCATTTTCAACTTGTCATGAAATGATCCGTTCGAAACAGAATAGTTTATACTATCTGCCAAAATGTCGTAGATTTATGGGGCAGATTGTTTCACAACACGAGCTGGAATGTCGTCCCAGCCTGCTGATGAACGACTTGGTAATGAAGCTATTATACGCTCTACTTCCTCCGGAGTAACAGGATGGAAAAACATAGAATTTGAGATGTTTTTGGACGTAGTGGAGCACTCAACCGAAAGAGAAGCCGAAGGAAAGCGACCAACAACAAGCCCTTGGGCAACCGAACTGAAATATCGACCAAAGAAGTCGCACAATATTTTAGCGTCCGATATTTCTCGATCACCCTCGTACAATATGAAGCCCTCACGGGAAACACACTTATTACGAGCCGAATCGATAATTCGCCACACTGTCCTCGTCTTATTTTTACTGGCATCAATCATATCATTAAATACGCCCTGTCGATAAGACAGAATCATACTGTTCACCTCGAACTTCAACCGATCTCGATTATTACGTGTTGGTAAACAAGGAAGGTTAGATGCTAGCCAAGTAGCGTGTTCGAGCTCCAGAATTTTCTGTCCTAAATTTTCTGGAAATATTGCGGATTCGATCGCAGGACAACACCTTATATTTCTCAGCCGTTTAGGAAAAGCGGCATTAAAACACCAGAGGAAGTCCGCATAAAACGAGTCAAAATCATCGTCCAAACGGTGCTGTCGGCTCGCCATTAAATTCCTCCGCAGAAGGAAATCAAACTCGGCAAACCCGAAATCGGAGTAACTACGACAAAATACCCTCCTAAATGTGTGCAAATGGGGTAGCGTTGTTTCGTCCTTGAATGTGACAATTTGAACATTGTGGTCCGAAAAACCTGCGTGAAAATTCGAAACTTTTACGATTTGGGGCCTATCACTTCCACATATTACATAGTCAACGCTACTTCTGGATGTTCTGTTGTTGCAGTCGGTAAAAATTCTGGTATTGGATGAAATCAGTGAACGCAAACTAAAATTTTCCAAGATAGAAAAAAAAGATCTTGTCTGCGCGGCGTCTGGTGAACATTCGTCTATATTAAGGTCACCGCAAATGAAAACATTATCAAAATTAACGAGAACTAACGAAAGCATTTGTGTAAATCGGTTTTCATAAATCTCCAAATCACCGCTAACCGATCTATATATACAGACAATGCATGTTCGACCATAAGAAACGCCACAACACTCAAAATTGAACTCCTCGCACAAAAGCTCCAAGTATGAGATCCTGGAACTTTCAATTGCGAAAGTTGACCTAACAAAAATCACACTACCACCGCGGATGTGATCTTTCCTACAGTATTCAGCCACTCGGGTGTAACCGCTCAAATTAAAACAATCTTTATCGTGCATTTCAGTGATCCAATGTTCCGTAAAACAGACAAAATCAGGGAAATCATTTCTGAGTAACATAACGTCAATCAATGGGTACTTATTAGAGATACCTTGAGTATTAAGATGCAGAATTTTCAGTGAATTAGTTTTACTTGCGTGGAGTGAACTCGCCTCAACAGAAGAGCCCGAATCAATCGGATGAGCTTGCCCTTTGGGGATTTCTCCGGGCGCCTTTTCGTCCAGGAAAAAAGTACCTCTTGACAAGCATCCCAGACGGCCAAAAATCTGCGTCGTATAAAACATTCTCAAGAGAAGGATCAGCCCCTACTCTGAAGCTGGAATTTGGTCCCATAGTATCAAGTTTGACGATATCAAAAGTATAGTTTGGAGTCTTGGAATTGAGGTAATTGCGGACATCGTCAACGGTAGTGTCAGCCTTGCATCTTCCGACATAGAGCCATATATTCCGTGGAGTGGCCGCAAAACCATCAGAAGTCTGGACCCTGCCATTTCCAAAAATGATATTTCCCCCACCGGATGCCTTCGCCGGTCTCCGTACCCTGGATTTCTCAGATTTTCCCCCGGCATCTGAAGTCGTTGGTCGTGGCGATGACGGCAACACCGCATTAGTCATCATTCTGGTGTATATCCGAAGATGAATTCTTATCAGCTTCTTTTCCGTCCAGATGAACCGTGTGATGATTATCTTCAGCCACATGCAATGCCAACAATCGCTCGTTCTTATTCTGCAGGTCGTCGATTTTCGTTTCCAAATTTCTAATGTGAGATCTCAGCTCAGCTGTGGCTGTGTTTATTTTTTCTTCAATGAAATCCTTTAGAGCAGACAGCACTGAACTAATATGAGAGTCCTCGCTATCGTTTTGGCCTTTTAGGCGCAAATTGTATGAAGTTTTCGTCATATTCGTAAAAAGAAATCGTTAGGCACACATGCACAACCTCTCGCTTCGACGTTCGACAATGTTCGAATATTATAAACTGAAAGGGATTATATTGAAACACCCTCTAACATTACTAATAGTTTTAAGTATTTTTACAATGAGAAAATTTCAACGATATTTTACCATGTAGTTCACCCAATATGGACCAGGGAAAAATTGATAATTTAACAATCCCAAATTTAATGGTAGATAATGTTACTACCAATGAATTGATTTTTAATTGGAAGATTCATCCGAATCACGTTTCATCCATTTATTTCGTAGTAACTATAATACTTATTATCGTTGTAATATTTACGTTAAATAGAATTTTTATCATAAGATTTTCCAGAATTGTGGAAAAATATAAAAATAATTCAGCCACTAAGGCTGAACTTACTTCTTTAAAAGGGAGAGGTATTACGCAGTAGCTAAGTAGACTTCCATAGGAAGTAATATAGGATACTTCTCTGTATCAGCAATTTCTAGTTAAGAGTTTACTTCGCAACAGACATTGTGAAATATTGTCATTGTTATTTAGACCTGCACACAATAAACTTGCTTTGAAGAATTCTCTCGTTTTTTTAAAAAAGTGATTTAAGAGTGGAAAATAATATTTATATATATATATATATATATATATATAAATAGAAATGATTTCGCCGTTCTTTCAATTTATGATTAAATTATTTCGGGTACTCGGCTAGGTGGGTAGATTGAAGTAACCAATCGTCACTCAATACATCTATATTTCGGACCAAATAGATGTATTGAGTGACGATTGGTTAGTTCAATCTACCCACCTAGCCGAGTACCCGAAATAATTTAATCATATATATATATATATATATATATATATATATATATATATAAATATATATATAAATTTTTTTATCGCAAATAATCCAGAACTCACCACGAGGGGGTAGCTGTTGTATTGAGTTCCACAATCAGAATGGAAATTATTCTACTTGTAACACTTAAAAATCTGCTTTCGGTGACATAAAGGTTTACAAAATTTATACTGAACAGTCAAAAAATGTAAGTTAATAACCCAGCTCAGTCGGAAGGTGTGGTTCTTTGTTCTCCAATTCGAGCAAGGTTGTTACTCAGTTTGATATTGAAAATTAGAAGGAATGAGAAAACTGTCAGATGCTTCGCAGAACAATTCAACATACAATAATTTATTTGCGGTGGAAAAACTATTATTCTCATGCAAGCAACTAGTCTAATGATATGGTTTTCTTTTATCAATCGTTCACAAATTGTCTTTCACAAGAAATTGAAATTGTCTGGTACTTCCCAAAGGCACTGTTTCTGGTAATGATGACAAGATGGTTATTCTTGGTACACCCAGGAGGTTTGAGAATACTTCTTAATCAATCCAAAGAGCCTAAATGAGGAATGAAACAACTCATAAGACAAAAGAATATCAACACATCGATCGCATACCTTAGATGTTGTGTGGCTTTTTTGTTGAAGTTATATATTTGAGAAATTATCCTGACTAATGCAGTTGAATCACTATAACAGTGATAAGCTTCTCTGTAGTATGATTAATTGATTCCCAATCGAGATCCCAATAAATGGATCTGAAATCAACTATTATACATCCAACTAAAAAAAAAGTCAAATTCAAACGTCTACTCATACGTATCTACAACTTCGTTCTCCCGATGTCGGCAGGAAAAATAAAATCCTGAAATTCCTCTCGATAGGCTCCGTGCATATGCGCCCGATACCTTTCTTCCGTCGCGCTCTCTGAATTGATAAAGTCAGGGCTGTCCAACTTCACGTTACCCAAGGGCCACATTTTGAAAAATTCTGGTGCGACGGGCCGCATTGGAAAAATTTGCAAATTGATGCTGCTTTTTCAGATATGTGCTTCCCATCAGTTAACCCCACTGTAAAAATTGAGTTTCGTAAGTTGGGGTATCGTTCTTCTGGCAGGAAATTGAAAAATTCCAATTCAGTTCTCGTTCTTCCTTGGTGAAAAGGATCTGTTTGCAACTCACACTATCCCAGTTGATGCTGTGCTCTACCTACATTCTGAAAGGGCTGAGCAAAATTGAAATTTTTTTTACAATGTTTTGAAATTCGCTAAACCTATTTTCGACTCCTGCAGTATTTTCGATGCATTTTGTCCGCAGTTGATAGAGGATGTTGGTGTGAAGTAACAGTTCGCCATATGTAACTTCTACTTCGGCTTTAAAAACTCCAAATTTTCAAAGTAAGATTGCCCTCTCGCATAATGTTAGTTATTTCAACAACTACTTTCATGAATTCTATTTGAAGTGACAATTTTCCACATTGCGCCTCTTGGTGAACAATACAATGTATCACAAGACTGTTGACTGTTCATGTGGTTTTATTTCAAGAGTCCTGCAAATCCGATTTCAGTTCCTGTCATAGCTCTGGATTCATTGGGGACAATATGGAAATGTTCATGGATATTGATCAATATGGTCTACTCGTCTTGAAATTGTTTGATGCGACACAGAGACCGAATTTTCCGGCATTTTTGTTTCTCTAAACTGTTATGCCATTCTGATGACACAATCCATCAGTAAGAGATTTTTTCGCTTTGGCGATTTCCAGCGCCCCTCTGCGGGCCACAAAAAAACGAGGTCGCGGGCCTCGTGTTGGACAGCCTTGGATAAAGTGACGAGTTATATGGGGGTGGCCCATTAAATAATAAAAAATGATTTATTTATTTAATAATTTTTCAACCCGTAACATCTGAAGCTAATAAAATGGGTGAATGAACATCGAAAGAGGAAAAATGTATTCGCTTTCGAAAACGATTACATTCTGCGACTGCTGATCTTTAAACTCAAAATAAACAGACATTCAACAATAATAAGATCGGAATGAATGAAAACTGTGAATTCAATCCTAAAAAAGGTTATATAAAACTAAAAATAAACTCTGAATCAATAAAAACAATTCTGATAACTTACGGCTAAAAGTTAGTAGTTTCCTGTCGGAAATAGCAGTTCTTGGGATTCACTAACCATTATAGAATAATTATTGAGGAAGATATTACTCAAAAGTTGGGAAAATTTGCTCTGAATAATTTCAGAAGGCTGGTTATTTTTCATAATATAAGAATCTACAGAATGTTTTATACAAACACCACTCTCTTCGTCGATTTTAAAACTACTTTTCAATGAATCGCGTTAAGTCATTTTCTTCTCCTCGCGAAATCTTTCGGAAATCTAAATACCGACCTCTTCTCCTCTCATTAGTAGATTTATAGTTGCTTTTGCAACCAGGCACTGCACAAGTATGAGGCATATTACTCAAATCGAAGATTTCCAAATGAAATTTCAATAAATATCAGAATGAAAAACCTTCCTGTTGAAAATCCTTCCAGATATGAATACTAAAAGTCGAAAAATGCAATCACAAACCCGATACACATTGTTCTTGTATTTGCAACACTTATTTTCACTTAATTTATTGATTGAAAAACCGATCTCACGAACACGAAAAAAACATACACCTTTTTACACGTTTCCCGGTCGAATTTTTGATGCGAACACATTTACGCCTCCACCCCTCACACAGAATTGCAACCTGCACCTGCAAGGTCGTACCACCCTGAGTCAGGACCCCAACCCTTTGTGAACACTCCAGCAACATCGCATTTTAAAGGAACATTCTGGCTCTGGCCTGTTAAATGTCGTAGGCCGCGGTTTAAATCGTGAATCGCTGGTACCGTCCGAGTATCCGAGTTGAGCATGGCTGGTCGCTCGGCTCGATTCGGCGATTCGGACCCAGCCAGTGTCCCGTCACTCAAACTCTCAATGCCGCTGAATCGGCCGAATCAAGTCGGCGAAGGCGCGAAGATCCAACGCAAAACTCGTCCCGAGTGAACCCTAGTAACTCGGGTTCGGGATACACATCCAATACGTCGAAGCATAAGCACCGATTCTAGTCAGCTGGCTAGCGATCCAACTCGATTAGATCGAGTTGGGAAATATTCAACTCGTCCCATCACTACTTGAGTCTAGTTGATTCAGAATCCTCATATGTCCAACCCAGTTTCCGGGTAGGAGGTTTGATGGCTTCCAGCACGCTACATTTCCTTATATACAAGTATAGGGGAGGCAAGTCGAGAAGGACCTAGAGCGCTGCTGTTAGAGTTGTACACATAGCTCCTGTGGTCCCAACACACGCTAGTCGCTGCAACTTTAGCAGCTTGTTGCGAGTAGTGGTCTCTACAGTTTTTGTCCACCATGCTAGTGACGCATAGATGACAACGAGGCGTACTACTGCAGTGTATAACCACAGTACCATTTCTGGTCTCATCCCCCATGTTTTTCCAAAGAGGCTCTTGCAGGCCCACATGGCCGCCAGGAAAAGGGTTTTTTTCCACATGCTTCTTCCAGTTGAGCTTGCTGTCCAGGATGACTCCCAGATAGTTACACTCGGTGGAGAAGTTGAAAGTCTGTCCATTCAGAATCGGAGCTCTCAGATTAAGGTTCCTTCTTCTCGTGAAGGGAATCAGGGTTGTCTTGGACATTGTCATACCCTCCTCTTCACACCACCTCCCAATTATCCTGAGCGCAGATTGCATTCGGCTGCTCAGTGTGCCTTAATGCTTACCTCTCACAGTTACCACTATATCATCAGCATATGCCGTAAGCTTCTCCAAGAGACCATCCAGGACCAGGCACCACAGCAAGGGTGATAGTACCACTCTTTGAGGGCATCCCCTGCATGTAAGCACTGTCACCTCAGTTTCTCCCAGATAGGCTGTGACAGTTCGCCCTTTCAGCATTGCCGATATCCATTTTACAAGAGGGTTCCATCGCTTTACTTTTAGCAGCATTGCATATGGAGGCATGAAGGGTATTGTCAAAGGCCCCTGATGAAGATACGCGATAAACTAAAGTCGCACTATCTAAGGAACTCAACTGTGGAAAACAGGGAAGCATATCTAGTCTTTAGAAATAGATGTAATTATCTATGTAGAAGTAAGAAAAGGAAAATTTTCCATAAGAATCTCATTAATGTCCCTCCCAAGGAAAGTTTGTCAAACCCTTCGTTCTGGAGACATAGGATCGCAGAAGTCTATCAAGAAGATTCGATATCGTCAACACGCATCTCGCGACAGCTCCACGAATCTGTAAATTTTTGCGTTGATTGTTTTCAAATTTTTTTCGGGTTTCTGGGTGGATAATTTCGTTTCGGATCGTCTACAGTTCCGCAGTAAGCATCGTTGCATTTTTCTCGTGAATCCTTTCGATATTTTGAATTCCTGAAATCTGACATTGAATCATTTTACTGTTTGTTGATATCGCCCGAGTACGATCGGCATCTGTTGAAATAGTCCAAGAGCTAGTGAACCTTTTGAGTAACGGTTTGCCTGTAAGGCTAGAAATTTTTATAGCGATAGTTCCTAGCATCCTGAGGACGGAAATCATCGCCTGGCACCCCTCACCCCTGCACGTCATCAAGATCTATATCTTTGAAAGTGTTAAAAAAATTAAAAAAATAAACTTGTTCCTGTAAGCTTGAAACTTTCATACGATTTTGTTCGTTCACTGTGAAGTTCAAAAAAAAATTGACAGGCGATTTCGACGAGCACAAGTACCTGCCAGGCGACTCGAAAAGTGTGTAAAATACGAACAAAAATGAACTTTTTTCTGTAAGGCTGAAATTTATATATGTGTTCGTCTGAGGGAATGAAAAAATGAGTTTTATTATTAATCTTCATCATCATCTGATATGTTATCATTAATTTATTCATCATAAAGTACAATCGTTTCAAGCGTAATACACTGTGTCTTAAATTGGTTGAGATTGCATTATATCTCAGCTATTATTGAAAATAGAGTAATGCGGTTTTCGAGGCCCTGTGTCATTTTTTTGTAAAACTTTTAAATCCACAAACAGAAATATTCCATCTTCTTTTGTTTCTGGAATGCAGTGCGAAAATGAAAATGTTCACTTTTTGAAGATGTTATTATTTCTCGGGCCCTGTATGAGAAAGAAAAAGTATGAAAATATTTATAATAATATTTTTACGTAGAAGACAGTGGCGTAGCTTAAAATTTTCATCTAATAAATGTTTTTAAGATATAGCACAAACTTGAAATGTTTCAAATGGAACAACTCGTATGTTTTAACTTCTCAAAACTTCTCATTTTTTTCTGAATACATCAATGTATCACAACCTTACCTTTAATAAATTTGAGCGTCAACCATCCGAAAAATGTATACAGTCTTCGCTATATAATCCGGCGCTTGCCAATCCGGTACGCTCGGTAGTCCGACCCAGGTAACCCGCTCTATAATCTGGCGTTTTATACAGCTGAACGCCGGATCACCGAGAGTAGTTTTTCCCGCTCGGCAGTCCAGACCTAACCTCGACAGTGATGTCATTAATTTGTTTTCTCTTGTTTCATAGCGTCCCTTGACAAAATAGCAATCTAATTTTGCGAAAGTTGGATAATGGTGAAAATCATATGAAGTTAGCTCTTTTTTCCTGTACAAATTCGATAATCCGGCATTTCCGATAATCTGGCATCAAGCGCCTACTGTATTTCTGTTTGTTTTTTTTAAGTAAGACATGAATTCTTCCACACATGCATCAAAAAACCATTTTTCAGTTGATATTTTGAAATTATTATCAAAATAAGATGAAATAAATCTGTTTAGATCACATGGCTTTTTGAAAAAGTAATGATTAAATGCTTGTGAATATTGATTAAATGCGTGGCATATTTTTTTCAACTGAAATTGGTGTTCCATATGAAAAATTTCATTCCGTTTCAATTCAATCTCAAAAACAATGCTTTGAAAAAATGTTTTGCTACGCCACTGACTTCTTCGTAAAAATATCATTATAAGAAGTTTTAATTTTTTTTCTTTCCTATGCAGGGCCCGAGAAATAATAACATCTTCAAAAAGTGAACATTTTCATTTTCGCACTGTATTCCAGAAACAAAAGAAGATGAAATATTTTTGTTTGTGGATTTAAAAGTTTTACAAAAAAGTGACGCAGGGTCTCGAAAACCGCATGACTCTATTTTCAATAATAGCTGAGATATAATGCAGTCTCAACCAATTTAAGACACAGTGTACGGTTGTACTATATGATGAAGAAATTAATGATAACATATCAGATGATGATGAAGATTAATAATAAAACTTATTTTTTTATTCCCTCAGACGAACACATATATAAATTTCAGCCTTACAGAAAAAAGTTCATTTTTGTTCGTATTTTACACACTTTTCGAGTCGCCTGGCAGGTACTTGTGCTCGTCGAAATCGCCTGTCAATTTTTTTTTGAACTTCACAATGAACGAACAAAATCGTATGAAAGTTTCAAGCTTACAGGAACAAGTTTATTTTTTAAATTTTTTTAACACTTTCAAAGATATAGATCTTGATGATGTGCAGGGGTGAGGGGTGCCAGGCGATGATTTCCGTCCTCAGCATGTTAGGAACTATCGCTATAAAAATTTCTAGCCTTACAGGCAAACCGTTACTCAAAAGGTTCACTAGCTCTCGTACTAAAAGGTGATAAGAACAATTCATTTATCTAGTCGGAACAGGACCGGATTGCCGGATTTTCATTCGATCATGCAGTGTGGGAAATGTGAAAAGACACTTGGGAGGAGCGGTTACAGAGTCCAGTGTGCCGGCAAATGTGCTTTATGGTTCCATCGAAGTTGTTGTAAGATTCCTGACGATGTGTTCAAGATGGTGAATGCTGGGAAACGATCCTGGTTCTGCGATTATTGTGAGTTGGGTTCAACTGATGGTGTGGATTTGGATTCTGCCGAGCAGGTGGATGCTTGTTCCTTTGGTGAAAAATCTGGGGTAACTAATGATGATCTCATGAAGATGTTGGTGAACATACAAAAGCAGAATGCTGAGGTTCTATTGAAGATGAAGTCATTGCAAAGAGAGAATGCTGAATTGAGAAATGAAATTAAAGCTCTCAAAACTGAACAGGCGTCCATTCGAAGAGATATAGAGAGTCTAAAAAGTAAAGAATATGCCAACGAAGCAGCATGTCAACTGTCTTCTGAAGATTTTATTGGTGAAATCAATTGATCATTGATGTATGAGTGAAACCGAAATTTTCCGAGAAGGAAGGAGATTCGGTCACATTTCAATAATTCGGGTCGACTTTCGAAATTCACTTCACTTAGATTTTTCACGTTGCGTAGCTAACAGGTGGCAAAAAGTGAGTGCGTTATTCTGGTGAATTTGATATCTATAATTCCTAATTGATTCTTATTTCGATCATCTCAGTAATTCTTCTCTTTCAGAAATTACATTTTGAGAGTTTCATAATTTAACTCATTAGGATGAGTTAGGACTCACCATCAGTGTGTCGGGATTTGTTTATTAGTTTCTTCCTTCATTTTTTCAGTAGCCAGAGGGTACACGCTCCCTTTTTTTGTCCCCATTTTTTTTTGCCCACCATTCTTTTATTATTTCTTTCGGATCATTTATTAGATTTGCGATTGTTAATTCAATTACAATTTTATATTTGGACAATTATCAAAATTGTTAGTCTTCTCTCTTTCCGGAAAGAATATTACATTGAATTTAATATTAGATTAACTTAATTATAACCTTTGTATACTGTTTTATCATACATTATATATATATATATATATATATATATATTTTTTTGTACTTAATATCATATCACTGAAGGAGTTGGTTTGAACAGAAAATGAATCCACCATTTTTCTTGGACTTGAACTAATATTTTATCTATTCTGCATGTTCGAGTATCATTCAACATTGGAAGAGATCTACGTCGCCTGAAGTCGATTCTCCTGAAGAATCTCGCCAATTGAAATCGTTTGGCTAGTTTCCATCAAAAAAACTTTCAACGACCGAATCCTGAAAACCTGAACATCTGTGGTATTTTGAAAGAACTTCGGAGAACTGAAATTTTCTTCACCCACTGCCACCAACGGAATATCAAGAAAAAAGATTTAAGTGAGATCTCAAAATTTCTGTTTATAACTAAACATATTCAATTCCAAATTCTGTCTGGAGCCCATCGAATAATTTTTGTTCAAACCCAATTTGCAATTTTTTTATAACGTCAGCCTTCAGCATTCATTCATTTTGTAATTTATAATTTTAATAAAATTGTGAAACTAATTTTTTTTCTATTCTACCTCAAGCAAGATTTCTTTCGGTTTACGTAGTAAACCTGGCGCCCAACAAAAGTTAGGTACTGGGGAGTTTTTATTATTCCTACGACTCACCCCTTCCGTAACCATCTGTGCAGCCCATAGGCACAAGTGTAATTATAGCTTACACATTTTTGGCGCCCAACGTGGGGCACATTCATTCTTCTCAAAGAAAACTCCACAGTTCTTGATTTTCTCTTATTATTATTATTATTTTTTTTTTTTTTGAAATCTTGCTTGTTGAAGAAAATATTTGTAAAATATCTGATCCGACAGAATTTGTTCAAAATTCACTAACATTGCTTATTATATTCTGGCGAACTCCTTCCTTTTCGATAATTAATTTCTCAGACTTGATTATTTTCCATTGTTGCGAAAATTACCTACCTTTACCTGTGTCTTAAAAATTTTTTTAGTAACTATCTTTATCGACACAATATGAATCCCAATCATTTGAAAGTTAACGAATTGACTTACGAGATTAAAATTAGAGGCGTTGAACCTACCGGAGATGTTGATGCTAAGAGAAAAATTTTAAGAGGACTCCTAAGTCAGGAGAAAGCTGATCGCAGTTTTCATATCGTAACGAATCCATATTCTCAATCTAAGGACGTAGAAGAAATTGGTGAAACCATTATTGATTTAAAAAAGGTTATTTCTGAATTTTGCGGTAATAAAGATGATCCTGTTTATGCTAAAATTTCTAGTCGTTTAGCCCATTTGTCTAATCGATTGTCTAGGTTGCTTGCTGATGAAGATTCTGAGATTTTGACGAAGAAGAAGATTGAGTATGAGGTTTTGGAGTTAGAGGCTGATCTCGATTTGAAGGTATCTCCCGAGAGGGTTTCTACTCCGACGCAGGGTACTGCTCCTCTTGTGTATGGAAGTTCATCGAATTGTTCGTTCGTGGCCCCCCATAAATGGAATATTTATTTCACAGGTTCAACTCAGACTGAGTCAGTAAATTCATTTTTAGAAAAGGTGGAACTTTTGAGACAGGCGCGAGGCGTATCGAAGCAAGAGCTGTTTCAATCTGCTTGTGACTTATTTAGGGGATCTGCATGGACGTTGTTCGTCAATAACAGAGGTAAAGTTCGAAATTGGGATGAGCTTGTGGTTGAGTTGAAGAAGGATTTTCTACCGTACTTTTACGAGGAGGACTTGGAACAAGAGATCAACGCAAGGACTCAGGGAATGAGAGGGTGTCTCTATATATTTCTTCAATAGAAGGTCTTTTCAACAGGTTGACTAACAAGCCTGATGAATCTACAAGAGTTAGGAAAATTCGTAGGAATCTGTTGCCCTTTTTTATTTCAGGTTTAGCGATGTATAATCCTCAAACTGTCAGCGAGCTCACCGAACTGTGTAAGAAGCTGGAAGAATCTAGGATTTGGGCCAGTCGTTATAAAGCACCTCCGACTCATGATGCCGGCCTTTTGGAACCAGATCTCAGTAGACCTGTTCGTGACTCAAATTCTGCCTGTTCTAACACTTATAGGTCTAGTTCTCGTTGTCAATCTAATAATGTCTCTTCTATATCTGGTTCTCGTTGTTGGAATTGTGGTTTATCTAGTCATAACTATCCTCAATGTCGAAACCCCAAAACAGTGTTTTGTTATGGATGTGGTAGGAAAGATACATTCAAGTCCAAATGTGAGCGGTGTAATTCAAAAAACGTGAATCCCGGTGGCGGGATCACGATTCTCGTCACCAGTCCGAACCGTCATGTCTCAGCGAATCGAAATGTCACAAATTATGGTCCCGCGAGATCAAGAAACAACCAAAGACAAAACGTTTCGAATCAATAGAATACTCCCATTCTCAACCATCTTTTGTTAATATTAATCCTCTCTTTGTAAAAAGAACCTAACGATAATCGCCCCTATCTGAACATTGAAATTTTTGGTCAAAAAATTCTTGCTTTAGCTGATACCAGTAGTACTTCTTCTATTCTACAGGTTTTTCTCTTTTGCAAAAGTACAATATTCCAATCAAATACGAAGCTCCCATGAATGTTATTACTGCTGACGGTAAACCGCAGGATTTTCTGGGATATATTTCAGTTCCAATTTCACTTGAAGGTTTATCGAAAGAAATGAAAATTTTAGTGATTCCTTCTGTTGCGCACGCTCAAATATTAGGGATGGATTTTTTCCAGTCATTTAATATCGGTGCCAATTTCTCTAATTTCTCTTATTCTTATGAAGCTTCTATAAATGCGGTTAATGTGATCAGGCCTTTTTCCGAGTTGACAACGTCCGGGAAAAATGACCTAGAAGATGTCATAGAGTTGTTCAAATCTATAGCTCCCAAAGATAAAATTGGTCGTACACATTTGATAACACATCACATCGATACTAAAGACGCGAAACCAATTGTTCAACGTCAATATCCTTTGTCGCCTACTATGCAAAATCATTTGAACAAAGAAATCGATGAGATGCTGCGATTGAAAGTAATTCGCCCTTCACAGTCTTCTTGGTGTAGTCCATTGTGGTTAGTTCCGAAACGTTCCGGGGAATATCGTGTATGTTTCGATGGTAGGAAGCTGAATCAGGTTACAGCAGATGATATGTATCCTATGCCTCAGATAGATTCTATTCTCAACAAATTGAGGGACGCAAAATATCTATCTTCGATTGATTTGACCAAGGCTTTTTTTCAGATTCCCTTGGATGATTCTTCTTGTGAGAAGACCGCTTTTGCAGTTCCAGGCAGAGGTCTTTTTGAATTTGTGGTTTGTCCGTTTGGACTGAAGAACAGTCCGAAAGCTATGGTTCGCTTGATGGATAGGGTTATAGGTCCTGACTTAGCGCCTTACTGTTTCGTCTATTTGGACGATATCATTATAGCCACTCCTACTTTTCAACTTCAAATAGAGGTTTTGAGGGAAGTTTATCGAAGACTAAAGAACGCTAATCTAACTGTCAACTTAGATAAGTGTGAATTCTGTCGTTCATCTATTGTTTATCTTGGGTTTGTCGTTGATGAGCATGGTTTGAGAACTGATCCGGTAAAGGTTTCTGCAATTGTCAATTACCCTACCCCCAAAAGTACAACTGAAATCAAACGTTTGATAGGTCTTGTCGGTTGGTATCGTCGTTTTATAAAGGATTTCTCATCAATCTGTTCTCCTATAAGTGATTTGTTGCATGGTTGCATGGTAAGAAAGGACAACCGATAGCTTGGACTCCTGAGGCAGAAGCAGCTCTCACTGAAATAAAAACTCGTTTAGTTTCAGCTCCAGTTCCCGCAAGCCCTGATTTTTCTAAACCCTTCATTATACAGTGTGATGCTTCGGATACCGGTGTTGGTGCTATTCTATATCAGGAATGTGATGGTTTAGAACACCCTGTAGCGTACGCTAGTAAGACATTAACTACTTGTCAGCGCAAATATAGTACGACAGAGAAAGAATTGTTAGCGGTTATTTTCGGAATTGAAAAATTCAGAAGTTATGTAGAAGGCACTAAATTCACCGTTGAAACGGATCGTGCCTCACTTATATATCTTCATAAATTATCAAATCCTTCAGGACGTTTGACTAGGTGGGCTGTTAAACTTTCCCAGTATGATTTCACCATCAAACATAGGAAAGGATCTTTGAATGTTGTAGCGGATGCCTTATCGCGTTCGGTCGCATCTATTTCTGTAATCGACGTTTCAACTTTTCAACCTGATAAATGGTACAAAGTCATGATTGAGAAAGTCATGAAAAGTCCCGATAAATATCCTTCTTTTCGTACCGAAAACGGAATTCTTTATAAACATATTCTTTCTAATCACAATTTAACTAGCAACCTTACCGATTGGAAGATTGTAGTCCCTTCAGCTAATCGTTTGGAGGTTCTCAAGTTTTATCACGATAAAGAATTTTCTGGTCACTTAGGAATATCAAAAACATTCAACCGAATAACAGAACTATATTACTGGCCAAAACTAAGAAGGGATGTTTACAAATATGTTCGAAAGTGCCCTATTTGTGCTGCCTGTGAAAGTACGAACTTACCTCCGGCTGGTCAAATGGGTTCATATAAAAACATAAATTTTCCCTTTTAATGCATTTCTGCGGATATTATAGGTCCATATCCGAGGTCTAAAAATGGAAATCAGTATGTTTTGGTAGTTGTCGATTGGTTCACGAAGTTTACTCTAGATCATCCGATGTCTAATGCTACTACGAAAAATATCGTAAAATTTATAGAAAATAATGTCTTCCTAATTTACGGAGTACCGCAGATCATGATGGTCGATAACGGTAGTCAATTCATCAGTAAAGAGTTTAAACAGTTAATGGAAACTTATCGTGTGCAAAAGATTTGGTACAATGCAAAATATCATCCTCAAGTTAATTTTTCCGAGAGAGTCAATAAAGTAATCGTAACATCAATTCGCTGCTATATTCATGAGAATCACAAAACTTGGGATTCATCTATTTTCAAGGTAGCTCAAGCTATAAGACTGGCGAAACACGACGTCACCGGATATTCTCCTGCTTTTTTAACTTTTGCTAGAAATGTTCCAGTGACAGGGGATTTTTATGGAAAAATTTCAGATAATGATAAAAATATTCTTTCTATTTCAGAAAAATCGCGATGAATAGATGATATTCAAAAGCTCCCGGATCTGTTTGTGGATGTACGAAATAGGTTGCATCAGGCTTATCTTAGAAACTCTCACCAATACAATTTGAGGAAGCGAAATGTCAAATTTCACGTCGGTGTGGAAGAAGAATTTCACGCTTTCATCAGCTGCTAATAATTATTCTGCCAAGTTAGCCCCTAAATTTGTACCGTGTGTTGTAGCTGGAGTTGTTTCTGACTTAGTCTACGAACTCAAAGATTTGGATGGTAATAATTTGGGTCGCTGGCATGTCAAGGACCTTAAGTCAGCATATATGGACGAGAATACCGATTCAGACGAAGAATATTTCAGCGCCGATTCCGATGATAACTCAAAATGAATTATTATTTTCTACCTTAACTTTAACTTGCCTTAACTTAGCTTTTATTATTTGCCTATTTTTATTGTGATGCAGAATGAATCTGTTGGATGATGAAAAATCATGAAAGAAGCTATATTTTTGTAGTTCCTTTGGAAAATTTGTGCTTTCATTAGGAAATTTTCAACGGGGTTATGTTCATTTGGTTCTGGTGGTTTGATTAATTTGAGAACCAATGTAATATAGCTAGATTTGCATCCCTTACACTTCGAATATTTTCGATATCTCTTTGCCTTTCTATTTCTCAATTTTGAGTTGAATCATGGTGCCTGAATAGTTCTTCTGTGACTAACATTATATTTTCAATTTAAAAAAATTTTGTAAACTTTGAAGTTTCCAAATTTTTTTTTTACCTAGTTGGAGGGATGTGTAACGATCACTCGTTACGACCCCCAATTCTTATATCCGTGCCGCCACTGGTACGCGATGTCCACGATTGATGTATGAGTGAAACCGAAATTTTCCGAGAAGGAAGGAGATTCGTTCACATTTCAATAATTCGGGTCGACCTTCGAAATTCACTTCACTTAGATTTTTCACGTTGCGTAGCTAACAGGTGGCAAAAAGTGAGTGCGTTATTCTGGTGAATTTGA
Organism: Hippodamia convergens; assembly: GCA_038502775.1. NCBI lineage: Eukaryota > Metazoa > Arthropoda > Insecta > Coleoptera > Coccinellidae > Hippodamia > Hippodamia convergens. The sequence continues at coordinate 5,932,157 of CM076612.1, read as the reverse complement.
TATCTATAATTCCTAATTGATTCTTATTTCGATCATCTCAGTAATTCTTCTCTTTCAGAAATTACATTTTGAGAGTTTCATAATTTAACTCATCCTAACTCACCATCAGTGTGTCGGGATTTGTTTATTAGTTTCTTCCTTCATTTTTTCAGTAGCCAGAGGGTACACGCTCCCTTTTTTTGTCCCCATTTTTTTTTTGCCCTCCATTCTTTTATTATTTCTTTCGGATCATTTATTAGATTTTTGATTGTTAATTCAATTACAATTTCATATTTGGACAATTATCAAAATTGTTAGTCTTCTCTCTTTCCGGAAAGAATATTACATTGAATTTAATATTAGATTAACTTAATTATAACCTTTGTATACTGTTTTATCATACATTATATATATATATATTTTTTTTTTGTACTTAATATCATATCACTGAAAGAGTTGGTTTGAACAGAAAATGAATCCACCATTTTTCTTGGACTTGAACTAATATTTTATCTATTCTGCATGTTCGAGTATCATTCAACATTGGAAGAGATCTACGTCGCCTGAAGTCGATTCTCCTGAAGAATCTCGCCAATTGAAATCGTTTGGCTAGTTTCCATCAAGAAAAACTTTCAACGACCGAATCCTGAAAACCTGAACATCTGTGGTATTTTGAAAGAACTTCGGAGAACTGAAATTTTCTTCACCCACTGCCACCAACGGAATATCAAGAAAAAAGATTTAAGTGAGATCTCAAAATTTCTGTTTATAACTAAACATATTCAATTCCAAATTCTGTCTGGAGCCCATCGAATAATTTTTGTTCAAACCCAATTTGCAATTTTTTTATAACGTCAGCCTTCAGCATTCATTCATTTTGTAATTTATAATTTTAATAAAATTGTGAAACTAATTTTTTTTCTATTCTACCTCAAGCAAGATTTCTTTCGGTTTACGTAGTGTAATGAAGCTCGGTTTCTTATTTAATTAGGTAACCGATTTTCATTTTAAAGATATTTCATAAATTTTCTGGTTCCGGAATTATTTCCGAATGTGTGGAAGAAGGCCGTTTATTCCTGTTAATGTTTATTTCATTTTTTCTACATATTAGAAAAACATCCGGTAGTAGAAGATCGGTCCCGAGAACGGCATTTTTTCACATATGGTCTAGTTTGAAAACGCATTATTGGAGTCGAAAATTCCAGAAATTTTCGACGACGCAAGTACAAAACGCCTCCCCTCCCCCGAGGTTATAAAAGACGGGGTTCTCTTCAGCCAGAATTAATTGTGTTGAAATTCCGTTTTGAATCGCGTATTAATTACGTTTAATTCCGTTTAGATGATAGATGTTTAGATTCCGAGTTTTTGAGTTGAGATTAAATTAATTCCGTTTTGAATTGTGTTTGAATTGCGTTTAATTCCGTTTCGAATTGTGTTTGAACTGCGTTTAGATTCCTAGCTTTTTTTTTTGAGATTCCGAGTTTTCTTAAAGTTGAGATTGGTTCTTACTTTGAATTTTCGAAGTACCGTAAGTAAACCAAAGAGACCGATATTTGACTGGCCCGGTTGTGTAAAACCGCATATCGCCGTTGTCTCGTTAACCACCACGAGTAGACGGACGAATTTTACTTACCTTCAAAAAGGAGGCGAAATATTTGAACCGACGAACACTAAGTTCTGACCGTTCAACTTGGCCATTCAGATTCTGGGATCAATAAGTACATATTAATTCTGGCTAGTTCTGATCGGGAAAACGTTTTCAATCGTGTAAGGTGCTCACAATCAGACCTGTTGTATCACTTGTATTTATAATAGATACTTTGTTCTTTCTTTCTTTTATCTGTGTCATAAACTCTTAAAATTACTGGTTTTATACTTCACCTTTCTCCCGGCATTTCCCGATTAGGAAAGTCATAGTTTTCCCCTTCTGGGAAAACAGAAATATATTAACAGAGAAATTACTCTTGACTAGCAAATTATCGCTAACATCCTAGATAAACTCGAATCCTGTCTTCGACTAGAGACTACCCAGGTAGGTTTGCTATTTTCCCCTATTTAGTCGTTTCAGTACCAAAAATAGCTGGCGCCCAAGCAACCCCGTTTTCCGAGAGAAACTCAATAGAAAATTTGGTGGCCAGACATAATTAGAAGGATTGATAAATGGCGGCGGCACCGTTATGCAAAAATGGCGAACAGACCGTCACAAAATGGCACCTCTGAGCAGGGACTTTCAGAGTGAGTTTCTTTTTTGATTATTTTTCTACACTACACCGGAACTTTTGGAAACCGCAAGAAATAAAGTGATTACAGTTATTTTGCCGGTGAAATTCTACTAACTATTGTGAATTGTGCATTTTTTTTCTTTGATTTGACATTCGTAACCATTTTCTTTAGTGCTTGCGTTTTCTGGTATAAGGAAGTGAAAATCTGAGTGAAATAAACTTGAATATCTGTGTTTTATTACCTTTTTATCATCTCATGAACTGTTTGAATATTTTGATTATTGTTGAACTGATATAGTGAATTGAAAATCTATTGAAACATATTTTCAGAAAGTTTTCAGTTTCAGGGTAATTGTTGAATAAGGCAATTTATTTTAGTTGTCAAGCCATACCTTATTAGTTTTGAATTTCAGAATATTATTTTTGTGTTTAAACCGTTAACTGAGCTGACATTCCAAAATTGCCCTGCAACCTCTGAGAATTTTCCAATTTCAAGAACTTTATTACTGTTTTCTGATTAAATATTTCTTTCACAACCGAAGTTATTTGATAATTTTTTAAAATTTCAAATTTTTTATTGAACCGTTATCATAATCCAAATTTATATTGTGATTGGCCTGTGTTTTCTGATACTGTTTGAACTTCAGGAAATTAATTGATCCGTTAACCGTTCTGAGTTGTTAAATATTTCAGTTTTCTTATATTTTCAATATTTCCTGGAATTCTCAGATCACTTGACACTGGTCAGACTGATAAAACATTTTCTTTTTGAATTCTGGTTTCTCCTTTTATTTAATAAACAGTATTTGAGAACTTTAAACTTTCGGCAAGAAATAGTTATTTGTGTGAGAATTTATTGAACATTGGTAGTAGCACAACTGGACACCGAATTGGTTTTAGAGACATATTGTGCGTGTGATAGGTTAATTATTGGAGTGCGGATTATACCGGGATAGAGATAATTACAGGGAATTAAACATGGATGTATATCGATTACTCAGCGACGAGCTGACATATGAGTTGAACCTGCGGGGCCAACCGATTCCCAGCACAGTCATGGCAAAGCGGAGTCTGCTACGTCAGGTCCTTCAATCCGAAGTACCAGTTCAACCACCGATTATCGATAACCGAACACTGGAAATGGAAACATGTAAGAACAAACTCACCGATCTGGTAGAATCCATTCAGAACTTCAACTACAGTAACGCGGTCAACGAATTTCCACGGATTTTCACGAGGTTAAGACACATACAAGGGAGGTTAAGCTTTATTAACACGGAAGATGAAACACAGATACAAACGGTGGAACAAATGAAGAAGACAACGATCAGAGCCTTGGAGGCTTTGGAAGAGCTCCGTACTGCCAGCGATCAGATAGTGCAAACGGAAGCTGATCCCCAGAGTGGATCCCTCTTGGATACCGAAGTTCCAAATTCTCCTGGAATGTCTCCGATTCAACCACAGTCAGGAACCAGAGTGGAATCGTCACTGATCGACCTTGGAGATGGAATCAATCCTCCACCGGTAGTCCAGGTTCCCCGTCCGGCGACACCTGAAAGAAATGTTGTATTAGAAAGAGTTTTAGACGAAACAAAGCAAACATGTAAGGGATTATTACAACAACTACCCACTGTTCCTGTTACGCAACTTCAACAACCGAAAATGAGATCTGAGGAAGATACACCGAGACGTTGGACCAGCTCTGTCAGGAGGGTATCTTTCCCTGACCTACAAATACCGATGGGTAACCTTCACCGACCTGTGAACCAGACATTTATTCAACCGGAATATGAAGTCCGAACACCCCCAGCGCCAGCAATACCGGTGTATAAATGGACAGTGTCATTTGATGGCACGAGCAGCGTGACGAATTTTATAGAGGAAGTTGAAAGACTAGCTGAGGCACGTAAGACCCCCTTGGAACAAGTATTTGAGTCAGTATACGAACTACTCAAGAGCGACGCTAGAGATTGGTTCATTCCCAGACGAGGTTCGTTTACGAATTGGGAAGACTTCAAAACACAACTGAAAGAGGCTTTCTTACCTGTGAACTATGAGGAAACTCTGCTGGAAGAGATAAAGCGACGAACACAAGGCCCGAACGAGAAACTTCTATTATATGTCACTCGCATGCAGAATTTGTTCCAGAAATTAACCGAAAACAGACCGTCTGAAGAGGAACAAATACGTCTAATAAGACAAAGGTTATTACCATCTTTGCAGCAAGCCTTGGCCTTCCAGGAAACTCGCACGTATGACGAACTTCTGCGAAAAGGAAAAGTATTTGAATTAGTACAATGGCAGATGAATCAATATACTGGACCACCCTCCAAACCAGGCTTAATCGATGAACCTCATCTGACCTACAGTTCACGCACTACAAGCCGATACCAAGCAAGCTTCCCAATACATGTCGATAATCAGAATCAGGAATGGAGAACTCGATCAATTTCCCCACAACCGAGATCAATCCAAACCGAGCAAATTCAACAAACTTCCCAGAGTCGAAACAACGATCGTCGCCGACCATCAACTCAGGAAAGACAAACCGAACCGAATGAAAATCAAACCGAAGAACGAACGAGAAGGAGAGTTTCCTTTCAGACCCAGTGTTTCCGATGTGGTAGATATGGCCACATGCGTCGAGAATGCCGAGGAAAGGCAAGACTGTTTTGTTCCAGATGCCAGAGAGAAGGAATACTGTCAAGAGACTGCCCATGTTCGGAAAACTATAGGTCTCCGGAAGCCCTGACTCCGTTAGCACTGACGATCATCAATGATAATCGACCTTTAGTAGAGATCTACGTAGCTGGTGAGCCATTCAGAGCCCTAGTAGATACAGGAGCAACAAGAAGCTTCTGCAGCCAAGCAGTGGCAGATCTATTCGAGGAACGAGGAGTTCCAGGAGAACCAGTAGATCATGGAGTAGTTATGATTGCCAATGGCACCACCACCATCACGCCAAAACGTTATACGGCCCTCGTAAGAATAGAAGATTATACACTAGCTGATGTAAGATTTCTGCTGATTCCTGAATTACCGGTAGATATTATATTGGGAATGGATGTTCTTTCGATTTACAAATTTGTAGTAAATCTCAATACCGCAGAATGTTACCTTGAGGGAAGATTGATTTCAAAACCGACCCCAGTCAAAGAACAGGTTCTAGAAGCTCGCACCACCGAAAAACAACTGTCAGAACTGACAATACATGGTACTACCGACCTGATCGAGCATAAAATCAAATTGAAACCTGGCACCAAACCGATTAAACAGAGATACCGAAAAGGATCTATGAACAAACTTGCAGACAGTCGATCCCGCAACCCATCGCCATCTGTAAGTTCTGTGTGTCTAACAGAAGTGGAAACCCAATGTAAATGGTATACTAAAAAGCTACAGAAGGTACAGAAAGATCCTGAGAACTTCCCGGATTACTCCATAAGGGAGGGAAAACTGTATAGACACTTCTGGGATTATTCCGAAGATGGAGATGGCACACCATGGAAGATGTGTGTACCCAGCGAACAACGACCGGCCGTCCTGAAAGAGAACCATGATTCTGAATTAGCAGGTCATCTTGGAATCGCAAAAACTATCTCTCGAATAGCTAGAAATTACTACTGGCCAGGAATGTTTAGAGAAGTTGCAAAGTATGTGAGGAACTGTACGTTGTGTCAACGCTACAAGCCACAACAACAAAAACCTGCCGGAAAAATGCAACCGCATAGAATAGTAGAAGCACCGTTTAGAGAAGTATCAACCGACATAATTGGACCATTGCCACGATCAAAGAAGGGAAATTCCTATATCGTTGTAATGCAGGACCGGTTCACCAAATGGGTTGAATGTCGCGCACTTAGGAGAGCCACCGCGAAGACAGTGTATTCTGCCCTATATGAACAGGTTATATTGAGATACGGCTGTCCAAAAGTAGTTATTTCAGACAACGGAGTGCAGTATGACAGCAGGTTGTTCAGAAACAGCCTCCAGGAATTGGGTATAGCACATAGATTTACCCCACCGTACTCGCCCCAGTGTAATGCCGTTGAAAGGGCCAACCGAACGTTAAAGACCATGATAGCGCAATTCTGTGAATCGGATCAGAGGGAATGGGATGACAAGTTATTAGAGTTGACCTTTGCCTTAAATACCGGAAAACAAGAATCAACCGGATTCACCCCAGCATTCCTTAACTACGGTAGGGAACTATCAATCCCCAGGGCGATTTATTCAGTAAACTCCCACAGTAAAGAAGTAGAAGAGGTGAATGGTAACGCCTCAGAAAACCGAGTTAATTTTGATTACAGGACTCACCTGCTACTGGCCCAACTGCAATCCAAGGTCGGATTCAACCAACTCGTCAACACCGAATTCCAAACTGGGAATTCGAAGGCCAGGCCAATTAGTCATCTGTAAAACGAACGGATCAACGAATGAGAGACCGGTACCGGACAAAATCAAGTAAAAATCACTAATAATCCCTCATTAACTGCCCCACCTTTTACGGATCTAATCTGACTAACCGTATCAGCCTATAACTTCTACTCTGTGTCAGAGTTCCAACAGTCAATTCATTCAGATTTATCTTACTGGAACATGACGCACTGTACCTGAAGATAAGTGCTACCCAATCGGTTTTATTACTAATATCTAACCCGTAACCTCTCATTCACATGCTGTTCTGATTGAGTGCACTTAGATTTTGGTACAGGTTGAACTAACTGAACTAACCACAGAGAAATCTAATACCTTAGTCCATTAACTGTAACATTGAAGGGACAGAGACATGTCTGGGTACTGGAACACAGTTCCTTTGCTACATTTCAATCTTAAGAAAACTCAGAAACCGTCCGTAGACATGTCTGTGTATCCTTAACTCAAATCTAACACCTTTGTCACACTAAGAGAAGTCAGAAATCATGTATAACAGGAATAATTGAGATTCAACCTTAAAGAACGTTATTCAATGGCTGGATCAATTTGGGTCCAGAGAGAAAAAAAAGAGAGACTTTTTGAATTATATAAAGTGGTCTTTTTCCTAATAACTTCAATGTTGGCTGTTTTCATATAAAAGAACATTTTATATACTCTGAACTTTCATTCAAGTAATTTCCGGTTAATTTATGTAGAGAAAAATTTTGAATTATATTGAGTCACTGATTTCAAGAGAAATTTGTGTATTGTGTATTTTCATTGAGACGTTTCACAGTAAATTTATTGATGGTAACCTTTTGAATCGTAAACTGTTATCTTTCATGAAATAATTTTGCTATTGTCTGGTTTGCTTTGAATTATATTCCGTAAATGTTCATTGAATTATTTTCATTTCATTATTGGCTACTTCATATGAGAACTTTAATTACCTTCTGTACTGTATGTAAACTCTCATCAAGCTATTTCCATTTCTATCTGTCATTAGATAACTGAGACCTCCACTGAATGATTTCACCGATGGATGTCATGGTATGGAACTATCTCCCACTGGTTGAACTGCCTTCCCTGGTAAACTCTCGTTGACTCATCTTACGCCCTGTAAATGGAATCATATTAAAGCTACCCTGGTTGTCAAAGATATGCTGCCTGTAAACATCTGGATCAAGCAAAGTATACCTGGTCAAGTTCGAAGTTATGCTTCAGTGTTAACTACCTCTCTTCGACGAAATGAACTGTACTTGACAAATAATTTCTATGTTTAAGCTACCACTCCGAAACTGAAGATGATAGGGGGACAAATGCAACCCACCTGCAAGAAATCTCGTCCATGGTCTGAGACAACTTTTCCAACTGGAGCCCCTCTGCAACCATCAGTCAAAGAGGTGCCCTGTGCCATACTGCTTCGTTCAACCACCTGAAAACCGAGAAGTTGAAACTACGTCGACATTTCTGGACCGAACTCACCAAGAGAATTGCATAGTCCATCACCGATCACCGTTGGGGCCCTTTTTCCTGGTTTCACCTGCGTTGTCGCTTCGCACCATGATACGAAAACTACCGGTTTCATGCTTCGCACACAGTTGTCCGAGAGAAAATTCCACCATCCACGAAATTATCCATTCAAGGCACGAGTCACGAGAGATTTCACACTTAAGGTTAAGAAGGCCATAGAACACCTCCCAAACACAGTACGCCACATCGTTGCGTTCCAGCAGTACCGAGTTATCTCTGCGTTCGAGTCAACCTAGAAGCGCCACCTGACGGCTACCACTGGGAGCATCCGAAATAAACTTATTTGTAAGTCTGATTGTGAGCTTTCGAACCGAACTTGATAGGACGCAAAAGAAAAGGGCTTTGTCAGCCTTTTCTTTTACCGACGAGGAGGGGATGTAATGAAGCTCGGTTTCTTATTTAATTAGGTAACCGATTTTCATTTTAAAGATATTTCATAAATTTTCTGGTTCCGGAATTATTTCCGAATGTGTGGAAGAAGGCCGTTTATTCCTGTTAATGTTTATTTCATTTTTTCTACATATTAGAAAAACATCCGGTAGTAGAAGATCGGTCCCGAGAACGGCATTTTTTCACATATGGTCTAGTTTGAAAACGCATTATTGGAGTCGAAAATTCCAGAAATTTTCGACGACGCAAGTACAAAACGCCTCCCCTCCCCCGAGGTTATAAAAGACGGGGTTCTCTTCAGCCAGAATTAATTGTGTTGAAATTCCGTTTTGAATCGCGTATTAATTACGTTTAATTCCGTTTAGATGATAGATGTTTAGATTCCGAGTTTTTGAGTTGAGATTAAATTAATTCCGTTTTGAATTGTGTTTGAATTGCGTTTAATTCCGTTTCGAATTGTGTTTGAACTGCGTTTAGATTCCTAGCTTTTTTTTTTGAGATTCCGAGTTTTCTTAAAGTTGAGATTGGTTCTTACTTTGAATTTTCGAAGTACCGTAAGTAAACCAAAGAGACCGATATTTGACTGGCCCGGTTGTGTAAAACCGCATATCGCCGTTGTCTCGTTAACCACCACGAGTAGACGGACGAATTTTACTTACCTTCAAAAAGGAGGCGAAATATTTGAACCGACGAACACTAAGTTCTGACCGTTCAACTTGGCCATTCAGATTCTGGGATCAATAAGTACATATTAATTCTGGCTAGTTCTGATCGGGAAAACGTTTTCAATCGTGTAAGGTGCTCACAATCAGACCTGTTGTATCACTTGTATTTATAATAGATACTTTGTTCTTTCTTTCTTTTATCTGTGTCATAAACTCTTAAAATTACTGGTTTTATACTTCACCTTTCTCCCGGCATTTCCCGATTAGGAAAGTCATAGTTTTCCCCTTCTGGGAAAACAGAAATATATTAACAGAGAAATTACTCTTGACTAGCAAATTATCGCTAACATCCTAGATAAACTCGAATCCTGTCTTCGACTAGAGACTACCCAGGTAGGTTTGCTATTTTCCCCTATTTAGTCGTTTCAGTACCAAAAATAGCTGGCGCCCAAGCAACCCCGTTTTCCGAGAGAAACTCAATAGAAAATTTGGTGGCCAGACATAATTAGAAGGATTGATAAATGGCGGCGGCACCGTTATGCAAAAATGGCGAACAGACCGTCACAGTAGTAAACCTGGCGCCCAACAAAAGTTAGGTACTGGGGAGTTTTTATTATTCCTACGACTCACCCCTTCCGTAACCATCTGAGCAGCCATAGGCACAAGTGTAATTATAGCTTACACCATTCGGGATCAGAGTTTGTTCATTCGTTCCGATCAGACTGTGATGCAAAGAGAGTACTTCAAGGGATTGAAGACTGAGTTGGATAGAAGGAAGGCGAGTGGTGAGTTGGACTTGAAAATCAGATATATTGGTGGTGTACCTAGAATAGTCAAGTCAAAAAAAGGAGTAAATTTACGGAAGGGTAAAAGTTTAATGTGAGCGGTCAATTATCTGTTTACTACCAGAATATTCGAGGAATGCGGACTAAACTTCGGGATATCATGTTGAATGTTTCTCTCACCAACTATGATGTTATAATCTTCATTGAGACCTGGCTGATGACAGATATTCGTGACGCTGAGCTTCAGTTTGGCGATTATGATTTATATAGAACTGATAGATCTACGACTACTAGTGATAGAGGCCGTGGTGGAGGTTGTCTAATTTCCGTGGAAAGATCCCTTTTTTCAGAGGCACTTCCAATAGTAAACGGTAATACTGAGGATATTTACGTCTCCCCCCCCCCAGGTCTCCACTATCTGTCTACGAGGATCACTGCGACAATGTTCAAAGTGTTGTGCTGGCGTACGATCCTGATAAGGTGTACATCACTGGTGACTATAACCTACCTTCGACATCTTGGGATAATGATGAACTTGGTGTATGTGTATCCGGTAACCTTACTGAGTCATCTCGTGCTGTTGCTTTTTGAATTTACTTCAGAATAACGTTGTTTCAAATATGTACGGAAATATGTTAGATTTAATTTTTTCAAGAGATAGGGACTTGAATGTTGTGCCGGCGTCTGAGGTTCTCTCTAGATTGGACCCCTATCATCCTGCTCTTTCCTTTTCAGTTCAACTTTCTGTATGTGATGGGCCGAATTTCGGCTTTCTTTCCTATAATTTTCGTGCTGGCGATTATGTGAGTCTGAATCAGTATTTGTGTGAGATAAACTGGGACTGTTCATTGCGGTCTGCAGATACAGATGTAGAATTCATGGTGGATAGTTTTTATGGGCTGCTCCTTGCGGGTGTTGACATGTTCATCCCCATAACTCGTATCTCTCGTTCCGATTTTCCTCCTTGGTTTTCTCGAAGTTTGAAGGAGAAAATCATCGAAAAAAAAAAGTTGCATAAAATATATAAAAGTACTAACTTGTGGGAGGATTATCTAGCTTTTTCGGAGCTTCGCGGTTTATGCAAAAAAATGGCGCAAGAATGCTACAATTCATACGTTGCAAATATTGAGGATGCTATTCCGAATAATATCAAGAAATTTTGGAACTTTGTTAACTCCAGAAGGCGCTCAGTTGGTATTCCTTCTGATATGTATTTGGACGGGACTAGGTTTGTTACTGATGAGGAGATATCGGATGCATTCGCGAAGCAGTTCGGTTCAGTATTTCTAGTAGATGATCCCGGAATATCTGTTGAGGATCAATTTTCTGCTGGGAGTACTCAGAATTCTGATGATTTCGTTGTTACTGCCGATGATATATTATCTAATATTAAATTGCTCGATAGGAACAAAGGGCCGGGCCCTGATGAGGTTCCTACGCTGCTTTTGATAAGTTGTCAAGATGGTATTTCTGCTCCTCTGAGCATTCTGTTCAATGAGTCCTTGAGGAGTGGAAAATTTCCTGCAAGGTAGAAGTTAAGTTTCGTAACCCCTATACACAAGAATGGCGATAAGGACAATATTGCCAACTACCGCCCTATAACTATCTTGAGTGCCATTCCTAAACTCTTCGAGAAGATAGTATATGATCGCTTAAAATTCCACACAATACCAAGAATAATCAATGAACAACATGGCTTTACACAGGGTAAGAGTACGGACACCAGTCTTCTGGTGTTCATGCAGTACGCTTTTGACGCTTTGAATGAGCGACAGCAGGTGGAAGTTATATTTACAGATTTTTCAGGCCTTCGATAGAGTTAGCCACGTTTTGCTCCGAAGCAAATTGAAATCGTTTGGTCTTGGTAATTCTTTATTTGATTGGTTCATTTCTTACATTTCTGATAGAACCCAAAGGGTAAAGGTTTGCTCTGCTCTGTCGAAGGAGTTTCTTGTCACCTCAGGGGTGCCTCAGGGTAGCCATTTGGGTCCCCTCTTATTTTTAATTTTCATAAATGACATCGGAAAAGTTATCAAGCACTCTAAATTCTTATTATTTGCAGATGATCTCAAGATGTGTCTGTCTGTGAAATCTAATGAAGATATTATCAACATCCAGTCAGATCTGGATGCTGTGTCAGTTTGGTGCTCAGAAAATCGGTTGCCGCTCAACGTCGATAAGTGCCAGCATCTGACTGTGGTACGCGGATCGGTTGATTTTGACGCTACCTTCTTCATTGGAAACGTTTCACTCAAGCGTGTGGATGTTGTCAGTGACCTGGGGGTTACCTATGATAGTCTGCTTTCCTTCAGGTCACATTACCATGCTATTACCAACAGGGCACTTAAAATGCTGGGCTTTATTATTAGACATTCTTCTGATTTCAGAAATATCAATACTTTCAGACATCTGTTCGTATCGTTGGTCCGACCTCTTTTGGAGTATGCATCATCTGTTTGGTCGCCATACCTTGCCGTTGACTGCGACAGTATCGAGAGGGTGCAGAAGAGATTTCTTCGTTATGTCTCGTTCAGAATGGGTGTCCATCGCGTTGATTATTCCGCTACTGCGATGCGCTCAATGCTCGGTTTGCCCTCGCTAAGAGCTCGGAGACATCAGACGGACGTTTTGTTCATGTGCCGGTTGTTTAGGGGACTTTTATGTTCACCTGAGCTGTTGGAGATGTTTGGCTTCGGCATACCCGCTACTCCATTTAGATGTGTCAGACCGGTCAATCTGTTCCATATTCCCTTTTAGCTAGGACCAAATATGCTCAATTTTCTCCGATCAACAGATTGAGGAGAAACTCTAATATGGCGTGGTCTACTGAAGTTGACATTTTCTGTGGCTCATTGAGCTCGATTATAGGGGACCTCAGTAGGGCCTTAATTTTATAATTTTATAGATTATATTATTTTTGATTTAGTTTTTTCGAGTTTTTTGTGATAATTCTGGAGTTTATATATTTTTGTTTGCTTCAAGTTGTTATTTGATTTGCTACATATATTTGTATCAATTGGGACTTCCCGTAAATAAATAAATAAGTCTAATCCTTCTTATGATTTCGATGCTAACGTTTTCTCTCATTACTTACCTTCGCCTCATATCACTTTGACTGATGACCTAAAAATGGCAACGCTGGAATCACTTTACACTAAACTATTGCCTTCTAGACCACCTTTTGATTTTGCTCCGATCCGAGCCGATTATATCAGCAAAGCGCTGGAGGATATCACATCGAAGTCGGACGGTTTGGATAATATCTGTAGGGGAGACTAGGGATGAACGTAACAATTTTCAATTTTCGCGTTATATCTCACATACCTTTTGAATATCAAAGTTCTAATTAGTACACTTGATAGATTGGTTTTCCGACAATCTTTCACAATGATTTGAATTAGACCGCTTTTACAGAAGTTGGAAGAAGCGTCAGAATACAAAAAGTGAAATCTGTTACAAGTATCCCTATCCCCAAATTGAATTCATGATCGCATGATTTTCCTGCAGGATGAATGGTAAACGCATGACCGTTATTGAATTTATTCTACCTATCAATTCAAAAACCTAATGCGAATTAGACTTTGGTATCTTTTTTTTTCATCAGTAAAAAAACCTCAAATGCTCAAGATTATCCTCATACGCCTAAGAACACGGATATGAATATGGAAGATTCGTCGGATCGAGAGGTATAATGGGGAAGAACTAGAATTTCGATATAAGCAGTCTTAAAGATCATATTTTATTCATGAATGTAACAATACCCCTAAATATAACAAAACGCATATATTCATTGATAAAATTTTACCTGTTCATTCGAAAATCTAAAGCAAATTAGACATTGTTATAGAACCTCTATTTGTTCAATTTTTTCATTGAAGAATTTTTTTAAATAACCCTCTTTAAAAATTCCCAAATATTGAATAATCCCCACAAAAAAACAAAATTTCTTCTAATTCTAGTTTTCTTTGAAATAGGGGAGACTTTCGGGAAAATTCGAACGGCATAAATGAGTACATGTATACCACAATTTCTTTCAGCTGTCGAAAACCAATTTTTCTGATACTCCAAGCTTGTTTGTTTCAATTTTCAGAGAAGGGATTATTAAAAAAATATTTCTCCAATGAAAAAATTTAACCAATAGAGGTTCGATAACAATGTCTAATTTGCTTTAGATTTTTGAATGAACCGGTGAAAATTGAATCAATAAAGATGAGATGACAACGTCTAGTTGGCATGAGATTTTTGAAGTTACAGGTAGAATACATTTAATAATAAGTGAAACGCAACTAAATTCAGCAATATACCAACCTCGACTTTATTGTAATAATAGTCAATTTAATTTTCACGAGAACTATAGTTTCGGGAGCATACTTTCATCAACATTGTCGTGTATGTCCTTCTTCAATTAATCATGGCAACAGTGCAAATTCAGACGGCCGATCGGGACGTCACAGTTTGTACAAATTTCGTAGTTCTAACGGTGTGTTGCCATGTGTACGGATTTACCTACAATATACTGATTTATGCAAATTTCACCTTTTGAAGAATAAATTTGAAATTTTTTCTGGAAATTTCACCAGCACCAGTCACTACAAATATAGCACAAATTTTTTCACAATTCGGAAGGGAAAAAATCATAATTGCTGAAATACGATTTTTTTTCATTTCAATTTTCTTGGAAATAAGATATTATTATTATTACTATGAAAAAGTTACAGAGATGAGGTAAACACCTATTAACTCGGTCCGAAAAACAAGAGAGAAAAAATCATCATTCCACCCAGAAAAAAAAATAAACATGAAAAACGAAACGTATATCAACTTTCCAGTCCAGAATTGCAAAAGTTAAAATAACACACTTCACAAGGCACCAACACTTAGCTTCCATCGGTCATAACGGTTTTTGAACTAATTGACACTGGTAGATTCAACCACAGATCCTGGTAAACCATTCCATGGATCAAAGACTCTATTGGATAAGTAATTCCTACGTGAATTGGACCGGAATGGTTCCTTAGCCAGCTTGAAAGCATGTCCACGTCGGTTGTTCCTGTTGAACTCGAACAGATTTCGTAATTTAACACCGAAATAATCAATTATTGCTCTGAAAGTTACAATCAAATCGCCGATCCTTGAATGGTAACAGACCAAACATTCGCAGTCTGGTCGCATAGTCGGGTCGATCATAAGAAGTAAAGAGAATCCGTGTACACCACCTCTGGACCGACTCCAGCAAATTCATATCACCCTGGAGAGCAACCCACCATACAGGTCCGACATACTCCATAATCGGTCTCACGTAGTTCTCATAAAGCAGTTTCATGGTCTGGACACTACAGTTGTTGAATGATTTCTGAATAATATGGTTCTCTTAGCTTTAGCACAGACGGATGATATATGTTCAGACCAGTCCATGTTACAATTCATGGAGGTAGAAGAAGGGGAGGTAGCATATCCTATGTTTCCCTTGCTATGAAAGTGTCACCAAAAATCCGCCATGTTGCGGAGCCAAATTTGTGGCGGGAATTTTGTATATTGAATTTTACAATTCGAAGTTTGTTCGATTCTCTTTTAATGACCAAAAGATGAATAAATAATGATCGAAACAAATCAAGGAGTCAAAATATCATAAACAATTGCTTCTAATGAATTGGTGAGTTGAATTACTTACGGAATGAATGATTTGTTCCTGTTACTAATCATACATTCTATTTTTTCAATTAAGGTACATACAAATTCAGATAATATGCAATGAAACAAATAGGTAAATTATCTCGTGTACCCCTATCAATTAAAATTGAATGCAACAATAATTAAATCATGTATTTACAAACGTCAAAAAACTTAGCTTTTCACCATTAATTGGCGAGTAAGATCAGCATATGATGTACAAGAAACCATTTTATATGTTTTTCCACTACATTCAACTGCCAAAACCAACGAACGAAAAATAAATAAGGCCAAAATTGCAGACCTACAGTTTAAAATACCTCGAAGTCGGCCATCTTGGGGTGCCAAATCCGGATTTGTTTTGGTGACACTTTTCAAACGTTATGCACCCTCCACTTTCTTTACCTCCATGTTACAATTAACTGTCAAACCTAAATCCCTCTGCGATTCGACTACGGCAAGGAGGGACCCACCAAGAGTGTATGGGTGACGTGGGTTGTTTTTACCGATATGTAAGACACAACATTTGTCGTTGTTAAGCGGCAGTAACCAGTCCTTCGTCCACTGATCATGTCGAGATCGAGCTGTAATTGATTGAGGTTCAACGACGGGACACCGCAAATTTTAGTGTCATCAGCGAATAACAGGCACCTGGACTTAATGAGTTATGGGCGGTAAATTTGTTTTTAGAGAAAAGCAAAGTGCTGGGCTGACTTTTTTTTTGATTTTGCTATTTTTCCGGGAAATCTGAAGAATTTTCGTGAAAATATTTACGGCGCATGGCAGCACAAATGTAGCACAAATTTTCCCATTCATTTGTGAAAAGAAAAAACCAAAGTTTTTTTAAATTTCGATTTTTCAGAAAACTAGAAAGTGTTTCGGAAAAATTCGAACAGTACAACTCAGTACATGTACAGCAAAATTTTTTCCAGTCATTGAAATTCAATTTTTCGAAAAGTGCTGGGCTGGACTATTTTTCCGGTTCTTGAAATATCTCGAGAACCACATGGAATTGAGAAAAAATTTAAACGGCACAAAGCAGCACAAACCTAGCATAATTCAGCACATCAAAAAAAAAATTCGAAAATCCAGCAGTGCTGGCCAACTTCACACACATTACTTCTGGTCTTTAGCAAAGCTCTTGATACGGCTGACTTCGACATACTGATTGCTAAGCTACGTTTCCTGGGATTCTCTTCCAGCTCTAGGTTGTTTTTTGAGTCTTATTTGAAAGGTAGACAGAGTAGAGTTGGGCGAGGGCATTTCGGATTAGGCGCGGACGAGTGTAGGGGTTCCACAGGGTAGTGTTTTGGGATCCTTATATTCTCCATTTATATTTCTTTCATTATGGAAAACACTAAGTGTAGATGCCATTTCTTTGCTGATGATCTGCAAGTTTATTCACACACTTCTGTTGAGAACTTCGCGAGTTGAGTTGAGGCGATCAATGAGGATTTAGACCTTTTATCCCATTTGCCATTTATGGCATTGAATTTGGGACTAATACTTAATCAGCTGAGGCCCAATCAATAATAATTGGCACATGTACGTTTCTGAATAACGGGAAACGAGGTTGTTGTCAATGGGAGTAAAATTCCATATTCTCGTAGCCTGGGAGATCTTGGTATTATGATCGATGACACTTTGTTATGAGATGCTCAGGTTGCTGCTGTTCACGGAAGGATCTAACCTTCCGATGCATGTCCCCACCTCAGATTAAAAAGTTTGATCATAAAATTGTTGGAAAATCTCTTCCATATCAGTAGATTCACAAGGAATGGTGTCTGAGTAATCTTATCAGAGCGGTCAAATTCGACGTGTTCTGAATCTTATTGTAACTGAATGATAATAGCGCATGAAGAAATACGTAAAACAATTACAAACTCAGTGCAGATGACTTGACACATCTTATCTTCGTTCATCATTCAAGAAGTTCTGGTAGATCGAACTCAGGGATGCGGTATCTGTCCGCAAATTTAAAGCTTTAGGGTCTTTCTTGGTGTAGATCATTTCTTTGTCTAGAATTTTTACATTGAAAAAATCAAATCTATGTTCTGTCTCAAGAGCGTGCATGCACAAAGCTGTTGTATTTTTGTTATTATCACAGTCACGGATGTGTTGGTTAATTCTATCACGTAAATACTGTTTCGTCTGTCCTATATATGTACCGTCACAATCATCACAATTAATTTGGTATATTAGACCTGATTGTTTGTCTCTAATTATTTTATCTTTTAATTTGGAATATATTGTGGAGACAGTTTTTTTATAATAAAGGGCGACGATCTGGTTGTAAGATCTAATTATTCTCGGCACTCCATGAAATAAACCAGGAACATATGACATCTTACACCAAATATCATCAACGGCAGATATCGATTCATTAACTCGTCCAATCACCTCAGTGTTCCTAGAAGAAAGGAAAATTTTATTTATTAAACCTTTGGGATATCCGTTTTCTTGTAAAATCTTAGCATGTTCGATAAAGTGTGAGAATTTTATGTTTTATTGCTTCAACGATAGCAATCTTTTGACGTCTCATGTGTAATGAATGATAATTAAGCAATCTACTGGAGGCTCCAGGTTTCGAATCTAGATCTGTGACTATCTTGTCATCTGACCTAATTAGCCATAAATACAGGAAGGGAATTTTGTTGTTAACCTCTACTTCATGTGTGAATTTAAACTTAGGGTTGAAACTATTAAAAAGGTTCAAAGTAAAATCTAATTTATCATTTGTCACAGACATGATAATGTCATCTACATAGACTTGGACTAGCGGAAATTGAGTACAAATCCAATCACAGCATCCAGAAATAGCACTATTTCTGCTATTATGGATGAAGCCGGATTACCCATCACTGTGCTATCAACCTGGCCGTATCATTCGCCATTGACAATAGCTGTCATAGAGAACGAACTGTACCAACTTGATAAGTAATGCTTTTGATAAGTCAACATGTAATTGTAATTCATTCCAAAGCGCCTCCACCAGGTTGAGTACCAGGTCATGGGTATACACGTAAACAACGACGCCACATCAAAGCTTACTAACATATAATTTGCAGGCATAATAACATCATGTAACTTATCTACTAAGATGAACGAATTTTTAATTGAAAACTGCAACTTATGTTTGAGTGTATTCAGTTTACCTACTAGCTATAAGAATTTGGAAATGTTGTATGAAGGTCCATTGTAACATGATATCACCGGTCTGAGTGCCTATTCTCTTTGTGTATTTTTACTAATCCGTATATTCTAGGTGTCACGGCATTATTTATCTTCATTCTCCACATTATAGTCCAAATTGAAAGATAAAATAATTAGAGAAAAACATGTAGGTCTAATATACCAAATTAATTGTCGTAATTGTGACGGTACAGATATAGGACAGACGAAATAATATTTACGTGATAGAATTAACCAACACATCCGTGACTTTGGTAATAACAAAAATACAACAGCTCTTGAGACAGAACATAGATTTGATTTTTTCCATTGTAAAAATTCTAGACAAAGAAATGATCTACGTCAAGAAAGACCCTAAAGCTTTAAATTTGAGGACTGATACCGCATCCCTGATCCCTGAGTGTTTGACCTACCAGAACTTCTTAAATGATGAACGTAGTTAAGATGTGTCAAGTCATCTGCACTGAGTTTGTAATTGTTTTACGTATTTCTTCATGCGCTATTATCATTCAGTTACAATAAGATTCTGAACACGTCGAATTTGGCCGCTCTGATAAGATTACTCAGACACCATTCCTTGTGAATCTACTGATATGGAAGAGATTTTCCAACAATTTTATGATCAAATTGAATTTAAAGCTCCTTTAATTCTCCATTAAACGGAGTATCCATGGCTACCGTCTATGGATTCTCCGTTTAAGGAAGAATTAAGGGAGCATTAAATTTTAATGGACGTTTCTGCAAACTCAGTGTAGATTTTCATTATTCTGAAGTATTGCGCTTTTTATTGTTCATGTTCGTTACTGTTGAATTTTAATTGGTTCTGATGTTATATTTTCTATATATGTGTTTAAAGTGTGTAGTTTTTACAGATGACACTGAATATCGTTTTTGTCTGTTTTTCAGCTTGGGAAAGGCCTCAAATTAATTAGTAATTAGTATCAAAGTAATTTGCCATTCGGCTCAGAACTAATTTCTCGGTCACCTTAGAAATGGTACTGAGTAGGCAGATTGGTCTGTAGTTGACGATATTGTCATTATCATCTTTTTTATATACCGAAATTACTACTCCTCTTTTAAGAATAGAGGGGAACACAACAGACGTTATTGAGAATTCAATGGGGTAGGCAAGATGTTCAGCCACAAACGATGAACATGCTTTCAATATTTTAGATGATATTGAATCCGTTCCAGTTCTTTTTTTTAAAGAGTTAATAATATGTAATAATTCAGTATGCGTAACTGGATAGAAATAAAAATTATTGAATATCATTTTAGACGATGTACATGATGAGTGGCTTATATTATTTCCATAAAATTGCTCGAGACTGATCTTTGCAATTGTGGAGAAATACTGAGGAAAAGCCTTCGCTACTACATTAGGGTTATCAATGAGGTTTCCATTCAAAATCAGCCTAATAGAATTTTTTACAAGTTTTTTTTCCAATCTCCCGGGTCACAATATTCCACACAGTTTTGTATTTATTCACAGAATTATTTATCATCGAAGCATGAAAGTTTGATTTGGTGTTTTTCAATAGCATGTTGTATTCTTTTTTATATGACTTGTATAATTGTAAAGACTGTTCAGACTTCAATACAGAATTACAGAATAGAGCCATTATAAATTTTTCAGATGGGAACTACCCTGTTTTACGTCCTTAGTTATCCAACTTTTCCCTCTTAGAACTGTGTACCTTACTGGAAAATACTTATCTATTTGGATCCACATGATATCAATGAATGATCGAAAACACTGATCAACATCAGGGGTCATATAAATACAATATAAGCAAACATTGGGGAAATTGGTAACAAAATTTGCGAAATTATGTTCAGAGAACAATCTAGCACTTTTTTTTTCATCAATGTTTGAGAGTTATTAGTTTTAACATTAATATTAACTTAGTAATCAAGTATAAGAACTCTATGGTCGCTAAGATTTGCTCCAGTTATTTTCGACTTGCAACATTGTAAGTCAGCAGTAGTCAGTATGTGATCAACTTTTGACGATGATGTACGGCCAGAAATATGAGTAAGTACCCTCATTGCATCATGAGATGTTACATGCAAATCAAAACAAATCAGTAGTTCTGGAAGTGACCTTACATTACAATTCGATTTAAAAAAATCTATATATTGAAGTCTCCACAAACAAATAAATCATCAACCAACTGACAGCATGAATCCAAAGCAGCGGTTAGTTTTTCAAAGAAAATGTTGATATCACCTGTAGGAGGCCTGTAAACGCTGATTATACCCAATTTTGAATCATGAAATATCACTTTGACATCACTCACTTCAAAATGCGACTCTTCAGAAAGCCCACCAATAGATAGTTTTCTCACTTATATATTTGACTTTACATAAAGAACTGTTCCTCCATGCCTTCTGGTGGATCTGCAGAAGAAGTCAACTTGCTGATACCCAGGAATCCAGGAAGTTGCGTCAAGTCGATAGTTTCGCCGGAACGCCATTGTTCGACCACACTAATGACAACAGGTTGTGAAATCCTCGAGGTTTTCCAATTAATTGGTGATGCTCTGAATATTTGCTTGCATTATTCAAAATTTTTTAATAAAAGGAACTTAGGTAGGAGTAACATTGTTAACAGAACTTATGTTAAGTGTTGTTTTGTCGTCCGTTTTTGAAAAAAGTGATGGATACTGACGTTGTTCGGCCAACAGGATGCATCCATCGCTTTTTCAAACTCACTCTTGGGTATTAATAACTTGAAACCGGGGTGATGTTAGCTCCCGGCCGGCCAACTCCAAGCGGCCGACCTGCTCCAAGCGGCTGGCATATTCCACCACGGTCAATACCGAATTGACCATCTCTCGACAAAAATTGGTTCGTTTAAGTTAAACTCAGCGAAGGATCACATGGAAGTGATAAATTCTATAGGGAAAAACGAAGAATTTTTTCGTGTTTGGGATGTCCGGCCAAGAATTTTGAGTAATGAATTTGATAGAGCATATCTTTTCATACTATTTAAAAAAGTTTCAACCAATTCTGTGAATCCTTGACCCCCAGCTCCAAGGATCGAACGCAGTGTTCTTCCTTTTCTTTCTCGACTCTATCCCGTATCAAATATTTTTTTTTCGTGTTTGGGATGTCCGGCCAAGAATTTTGAGTAATGCATTTGATAGAGTATATCTTTTTATACTATTTAAAAAAATTCAACCAATTCTGTGAACCCTTGACCCTCAGCTCCAAGGATCGAACGCAGTGTTCTTCCGTTTCTTTCTCGACTCTATCCCGTTTCAAATATTTTTTTTCGTGTTTAGGATGTCCGGCCAAGAATTTTGAGTAATGCATTTGATAGAGTATATCTTTCTATACTATTTAAAACAATTTCAACCAATTCTGTGAACCCTTGACCCCCAGCTCCAGGGATCGAACGCAGTGTTCTTCCGTTTATTTCTCGACTCTATCCCGTATCAAATGTTTTTTTTTCGTGTTTGGGATGTCCGGCCAAGAATTTTGAGTAATGCATTTGATGGAGTATATCTTTTCATACTATTTAAAAAAATTTCCACCAATTCTGTTAACCCTTGACCCCCAGCTCCAAGGATCGAACGCAGTGTTCTTCCGTCTCTTACTCGACTCTATCCCGTATCAAATGTTTTTTTTCGTGTTTGGGATGTCCGGCCAGGAATTTTGAGTAATGAATTCGATAGAGTATATCTTTTCATACTATTAAAAAAAATTTCAACCAATTCTGTGAACCCTTGACCCCCAGCTCCAAGGATCGAAAGCAGTCTTCTTCCGTTCCTTTCTCGACTCTATCCCGTATCAAATGTTTTTTTTTCGTGTTTCGGATGTCCGGCCAAGAATTTTGAGTAATGAATTTGATAGAGTATATTTTTTCAAACAATTTGAAAAAAATTCAACCAATTCTGTGAACCCTTGACCCCCAGCTCCAAGGATCGAACGCAGTGTATATCTTTTCATTCTATTTACTCGAATTAGTCGAGAAAGAAATGGAAGAACACAGCGTTTTATCCTTAGTCCTGGGGTTCAAGGGTTCACAGAATTGGTTGAAATTTTTTTCAGTTAGTATGAAAAGATATACTCAAATTTGGCCGGACATCCCAAACACGAAAAAAACACATTTGATACGGGATAGAGTCGAGAAAGAAAGGAAAGAACACTGCGTTCGATCCTTGGAGCTGGGGGTCGAGGGTTCACAGAATTGGTTAAAATATTTTTAAATAGTACGAAAAGATATAGTCTATCAAATGCATAACTCAAAATTCTTGGCCGGACATCCGAAACTCAAAGAAAAAACATTTGACGCGGGATAGAGACGAGAGTGAGACGGAAGAACACACCGTTCGATCCTTGGAGCTGGGGTAAAGGGTTCACAGAATTAGATCAGTTCGACCCCTGTTCCCTATTCAAAAATGAGAGCTGTTAGGGGTTTCAGCTAGAGGGGTAGTGATATCAAACTCATTTGAACACCCTTATCTGTCCCCTTTTCAACGAAATTTGACCTGTCCGAGCGTTTTTTCGTTATTCCATCCCAAAGCTCACAATTCGGGATAGAAAGTTATGGATGGCCCACCCTGTATAGATTTGATTGTCGCTGAATATAAGTTCATTTTTCAACAATCAAGAGAGTATCATTTACACTCAGATTGCCCCTTATTTTATTGCACATTATCATATGGCCTGCATTCAGCACTTTTTCACTTTCAACTAGTCTCCTTGAATTGTTCAGACTTCTATATATTCCAAAATATCAAGTAGACTCTAACTAATTTATTTCGATAAGAATGAAAATTATCGTACAAGAACGATCCGAACATAAAGTTCTCAAAAGCTGATCTGATATATGAACTATATTATCTAAATATTTTATATCTGATGAATGCCAGTACTCCTCTGCAATTTCTCAAAACTACTCTCTGTGCTGTCTGTTCACATTTCATACCATGGCTTGTACAAGTTTCAAATTAAAATGTCTTGACTTGAATTGTTTTTTTGGTAGGTTTTGTGAAAGTACAGTTTTCTTTACCAGTTGCAGAAATGTTAAAATAGTGAGAATCTCTGAAATGATTTCAAAACATATTTATTTATTTATCGTTTGGAAATGCAACAGCATTGAACAAGTATAAATGATAGTGACCATGAATATGAAACAAAGTATATCTATGTGACATGTTCTTTCGAGCATTTAGGCCGTCGTCGTAGATTAGTTCTCGACGTTTCGCCAGTTCGAGTGTCTGGCATCTTCAGGAGTTATATTTCAGGAGATGTTCTCACTGGACTGAACTGCCTGAGTATATCTAACATAAAAATAAAAAGGAATAACACTCATATAGATATAAGTAAAAAGGTAGGTAAATATGTGATTGAATTTTACGACAGATGTGATTGAAACTTGACATCAATTTCCAATCTTGTCGGTTTTCATTCTATAATCTTCGGGTCAGAAATGGTGTGAGCATAGTCTAATATGCTTAGATACAGGTTTTTCTATTATCAAAACATGCTCCCAGGCTTTACGTCTATTGATTTCCTCTACTATTTCTAGTTTGTTTGTTACGTAAACATTTTGATTTTTACCACGAAAATAATGAAAGTGGGTCCAGGATTCCTAGATTTGTTGGGAATGCATCAATAAACAAAGCAATTAGTGTTCTTAAGGATATTTTTTTCAAGTATCGTTTTCATGACGATAAAAATTCAAAAACAAAAAAACATGGCTTTCATGTGTTGAATCGAATACTGGTTTCTGCAAAGACCTATTAATAATACGTCAATGGTTTCGGGCTAGTTCCAGCCATGGTGGAATATATTCTTCCACCATGGTTTCAGCTAACGCCGCTAGGATCGCATAGAGTTGTATTTTGCATTGTATTAATTGACGACACCACAGTATAGAAACCAACCAGTAGGGGCACTCTCGATAAAATGAACTGAATTTTTTACTCAAACGAGATTTCGGTGCTTACGATGAAGTTACATGGATATGCTTAAGTTTAACGGCAAATTCAAAGTAAATATTCGAATTGTGAAATTCGTGAAGTGCTTCATTCCAAATATTACAGAGGTAAAATAAGATTGAATATAAGAATACAAGACTATAATTTTTGCTTTATTCATTTTCATACTCTTCCCTAATGATTTTCAGATGGGGAGACTGGGATCAGAGTACCTAACTTTTTTAACAGTGATATTTAAAATTCATTATAATTTCATCAGAAACTAGTTATAGTTTCATCATCATAATATCCTCACGGAAATCATAATACAATTTTGTTCAAAAAAAAAAAACGACATTCTTTCCATATAAAAATGTTCCTATTTGACAACGATCTTAACAAATAGTTGTGATGAATGCTCATTTCCGCTTTAACTGATATTTACGTATTTAATGAATTCTTCCTTTTAATTTTTTCAAAAATTGCATCAGATCTAGCTTTCGAAAAAAAAACATTAAAATCGGTTGACCAAGTCGAAAGTTCTGAGGTAACGAAGATACTGACGTTAAAATAAAAATTTCAAATCGAAACACCTTTTAATGCTTTCGTATATTTATTTCGCATGAGCAGATACCAATTTCCAGACAAGCTCTTTATTCTCCCTCATAGACATTGTTCGAACTGAACTCCCACTGCTCAAGAAAATCCAAATTGGCACCTGGTGTTCATAATATCACAGGTGCTTCACGAAATCTGGGACCATTGACTAAGGGCCTGTTTCATAATAAGTTTTAAAGTCCCTTTAATTTTAAAGCTCCTTTAAGTTCAATATTTCGGTTTCATAACACATTTAACTTTCTTAAAGCCACTTTATATTTAAAGGCCCAATTTCGGGTCTTTAGCAGCTAAAGTATCCTTTAGCCCTGAATTTCTAACCTCTCGTGTTCAAACTGTCAACTCATTTGAGGTTAGTTATGTTGTGTTTTACTTCGAAATTGGAAATCGACTTTCACAAATGGAATGAGAATACGAAAATGAGAGTATGGAAACGTATAGATTTCCAATTTGGAAATGAGACTACAATTAGAAACCATACGGCTCATCGTGATTGCAACTGCAGTGTTGCAATTGATTTCAATGACATGTTTCCTATCAATAATTTTGAAAAGGAATTAGGTGATAATTAAAAATTTTTTGCTGATGCAGTCAATGGGAAACATGTTAAAATTCAATCATAACAGGTCATTTTGCTATTCACTTTCCTACGTTCCAGAAATTAGAATTCCAAGACTGAAATCCCGTAAACTTATTTGGTCGAATAACTTTCTGAATTCGAACTTCAGCTACAAGGAAATCTGGAAATCCGAATGGGATGCATGTTCTTTATCTAATAAAGATCTTATATCTGATCCATCGAATAAAGTTCCTGGTTTTAACCTTCCCAGGAGAATATGGTCCCTTCTTAATCAAATAAGAACAGGTCATGGTCGTACCAACAGCATGCTTTTCAAGTGGAATTCAGTTGATAGTCCTAATTGTGAATGTGGTGAATCAGAGGAAACAGTTGAACACCTAATTAATAATTGTTCGATTTATAAATTCCAAGATGGTATTAGAGCCATACACAATATATCAAACTCATTTTTGCAATGGGTTGAAAATTTTAGATCAATTTGATTTAGTATAAATTGAGTTCTCTTGCTGTTCCGTCATTTTTTATTTTCAGGTTGGAGTTTATGTTTGAAAATCCTTCCTCCGAAGAGCCGTTCCGATAATCGTGATGTCCTTCTATATAGAATATTCAGATACAACAATTTTATTTTATGTTTTTTACAGGGAGACAGGTTTTTTCGGCTGAGGTTTTTTCCCCTGGCTCTATAGTATCGTATGATACTAGTGATGATAGTATCGTATGATACTATAGCATCATACGAAGAATGTTATGGTACCCCGTTCCTTTTTTTACCTCAGCTAGGGTTCTTTTTGTTTCAACATATATTGTATTATTTTAGCTCTCTTATTCATATATATATATATAATTATATATATATATATATATATATATATATATATATATATATATATATATATATATATATATATGCTATATTAAGCTAATGCAATTGGTGAAAATAAATGCTTATTCAAAGATTATGTTTATTCAATTTTCTTTTCCTATTTCGATTTCTAAATCTAATGATGTTAATCTGAGGCAATGCTCCCTTTTGTCAGCCACAATCATCAATTCCATTTTTTTTTTTTGTAATATTCAGTTTGGGATTGGTATTTTCCCCCAAATTTCTAGGTGTATATTTCAAATTTGAACCTGAACGTTATATCCACATGACATGAAAACAACATAACCTCCTTCAATTTTAAGATGGCTGCGGTTAAATAAAACTGCAACTGTCCGTTTAAGGTCAAATGAAACGATTTCAGTTATGCCAACATACAACATTTCACATAAAGTCTCCTTTACGTAAAGTCCCATTTAATTTCATTATGAAATCGGGTGGATTTTTGAAGTGGACTTTAGCTTTAAATGCACTTTAACTAAAGTGTACTTTAGGGGTTTATTATGAAACTGGCCCTAAGACACATTAGATACGAATATTTTTTATTGTCTGTGGTCCACTTTAAATTCGATATTTACGCGCAGATGTTCGAGCCGGCTTCGTCTGACTGGCATTTTGCATTCCGCTCAATAGATGGCCAGGCCGTATAAAAACATAATTCTTAATTCAATTGAAGGTTCTCATCCATAACATCAATAAATAAGACAGTATCGGGAATGTGGACCTTTATTTTTGCTCAAATTACAAAACTGTTGCCGACGTTTCGAGGACTATTTTTATCCTCTTTTTCAAGGCTGAAAAATTAAACCAAATGTTACAAATCTTCAGTACATAAGAACATACGATAACTCACCAATATTTTGTATAGTTAACAGCAAATTAGATACAATCGTTTCATGGAAATCTCAATTACCGTACATCAAATTCTAAAAACGCACATGTCAGGTAACCTCAAATAAGACAACTTAACCTGTTAAAATACACAGAATTAGAGTATAAAACATAGACCACCGACACTTTATCGACAAACAAACAATGACAGTACAATAGAAAACTTTAACCAGGCCTTCTTTGTTCTGGACCTTTAACATTTTCCACAAATTTAACTAGGCACGACATTATTGCAATCATAATTTCAGTGCCAACAAGCATGTCAATTCATGTCCAATAAAAAATCATACACCATACTAAGGTTCTTCACATCATCTCGGAAATTTACTGAGTTGTTAAGTTTTATGTGAATCATCTCACTAATATTTCGTTTATAATTACACTTTTCTCTGTCCAGAACTGTGGTATTCTCAAAATCAAAAAGATGTTTTTCATTATATGCATGTGTTGTGAGGGCTGTCTTGTCGAAATTACGTGTATTTTTTAAATCTGATTCATGTTGTTTTATTCTGTCTTTGATATATTGTTTAGTTTGCCCTACATAACATTTTTCACAATTCTGGCAAGGGATCTTATACACTACTTCAGTTTGTAATTCTGGTGGAGTTGGATCCTTGAGATGAGTAAAAAACCTCTTGGTTGTTCTCAAATTATCTTTAGAGAATACAACTGTGTCTGTGCTTTTTTATAATTTGAGAACAACCAAGAGGTTTTTTACTCATCTCAAGGATCCAACTCCACCAGAATTACAAACTGAAGTAGTGTATAAGATCCCTTGCCAGAATTGTGAAAAATGTTATGTAGGGCAAACTAAACAATATATCAAAGACAGAATAAAACAACATGAATCAGATTTAAAAAATACACGTAATTTCGACAAGACAGCCCTCACAACACATGCATATAATGAAAAACATCTTTTTGATTTTGAGAATACCACAGTTCTGGACAGAGAAAAGTGTAATTATAAACGAAATATTAGTGAGATGATTCACATAAAACTTAACAACTCAGTAAATTTCCGAGATGATGTGAAGAACCTTAGTATGGTGTATGATTTTTTATTGGACATGAATTGACATGCTTGTTGGCACTGAAATTATGATTGCAATAATGTCGTGCCTAGTTAAATTTGTGGAAAATGTTAAAGGTCCAGAACAAAGATGGCCTGGTTAAAGTTTTCTATTGTACTGTCATTGTTTGTTTGTCGATAAAGTGTCGGTGGTCTATGTTTTATACTCTAATTCTGTGTATTTTAACAGGTTAAGTTGTCTTATTTGAGGTTACCTGACATGTGCGTTTTTAGAATTTGATGTACGGTAATTGAGATTTCCATGAAACGATTGTATCTAATTTGCTGTTAACTATACAAAATATTGGTGAGTTATCGTATGTTCTTATGTACTGAAGATTTGTAACATTTGGTTTAATTTTTTAGCCTTGAAAAAGAGGATAAAAATAGTCCTCGAAACGTCGGCAACAGTTTTGTAATTTGAGCAAAAATAAAGGTCCACATTCCCGATACTGTCTTATTTATAATTCTTAATATTTGAAAAACTATAAGGGTGCTATCAAAGATTCATACGGCACTAATTAGCACTATTAAGGCACTAAATTTTGACATAGTTTCAGAATTAATGCTTCCAACTTTTCGCTAACTTCACGCACCCATTAGTGTCTTCCGGATCGGAAGTCCGGATCTGACCCAGACAGTGATGTCACGTATTTGTTTTCTCCTGTTTCACAGCGTCCCTCGACAATATAGCGGTCAAATTTTGCGGAATTTGGATAGTGGTGAAAATCAGATGAAGTTAGCTTTTTTTCCTGTACAAATTCGATAATCGGGCGTTTCCGATAATCCGGCATGAAGGGAAAAAATCGGGTGCCGGATTATCGAGAGCCTACTGTAATTATGACCTTGGCAAATGAAACAAGATACACTGACTTTTGTTTGTCGTTTATTCATATGAAATCTTACATGAAAATTATTCAAAGCAAATTTTAAATGAAATGAGTAAAAATATTCAAGAATACTTTACTTTTTTGCCTTGTCATCCTTCTCATCTTTTTTCTTCTCTTTCAAATTGCCAACTGCTTGGCGAACTGCTTCTGATTGGGGATCAACTCCAGGTAAATTTTCTAGGACACTCTGTAAGAATGCAGGATCATTCATAACTTCAGAATAATCCTCATCCGTTTCAACTTCCATAGGCTCCTCTTTCTTTACTGCAGAACTGGATGATTCTTGACTATCCTGCATAGACATTTGCATAGCGAAAGCAATCTGTTCATCTTCAGTCATATTGGCAAAATCTACTTCTGATGCTACTTCGACCTCAGGTCCACTTTGTTCCATTGACATGGCTAATGCTCTTTCTAACATATCTTCATCAGTATGTTCTTCTTTGATTTCTGAAACTTTAGCATCTGATTCAGAAGAAGAAGCTTCTCTTGCTCTTCTAGCTTCCTCTTCTTGCCTGAAACATCGAAAAGTCTTTTCATATTATTCGATATAATTGAATATAATTAAATTAAATACCAAAATTCCGTTGATAAAGGTTCTTGCTACCATTATATTTTTATTTTATATAGTCAGTATATGGTCAATTCACATATGGTTTGATTACTACCTAAATTTTTTTTGATAGCGAAACTTAATAAAACTAGGGAATACTAGGTATAGTCATATACACACATCGTAAAAAGTCAGGCTCCCCTCCAAGTTTCACAAGTAATGAACAACCTATGTTCTCGAAATGAGATGAATATTTTCCCCTTTTTCTACTGTACTGGCACCCATACTCAAAAACACCAGACCAGTTCCCTACAATATAAACCGGGTTCAGTGGAAATATTTCGTGAAATTCAACTCCTAAAGGTGCCAGACACCCGAACTGGCGAAACGTCGAGAACCAATCCACGACGACGGGCGAAATGCTCGAAAGAACAGGTGATATTGTACGATGGCTGCGACAGTCTCAACCAATTAATTATTTATTTTTGATTAATTATAGTTATACCACAACTGAATCCAAATTCCATAGTCCGTATTACCATCTTTTCGTTCAATCATCCAACCCTAACCAATATATTTTCAGGCATATCGTTCCTTTCATTCTGAAGGGCTACACTTTGGCGATTAGATACTGTCGCCCTAACTCTTTCGTTACGAGGCTTTTTTCAGAAGTTGTGCCTCACATACAGGGATTTTCGGGTCTTCCGCATGCGTGTGTTTTCCGCTCAGTTCTCCGCCTTCTCGCGTTTTCTGTTGTTTGGAACTGATGCGCTGAAACTGATCACTTACTGATTATCCCTAGACACGTTAGGAGAAGAAATAGTAATATATATCATATCATTCATTTAATTTTGATGTGCATTTCAACGTTTCTACCCTAGTGTTGGTATATCGATAGAAAACATCCTGGTGATATATCGAAGAAACATTGATGTCGTGAATCATCTTTTGAAAATGGCATTAAATAATTTTAAAAAATTACAGAACAAATATTACTAATGAGAAGTAATCATGAGAAAAATTTTTCAAGATTTTTTATCAACCGATTGCAACAGAAGCAGCTTCAATAGACGCTCAACATGCAAATTTGTTTTTGTCTCTATGCTGATCTTGGGATTTTCATTACACTGAAACATCTTCAAAATTCTTCTCTCCCAATCCCTGAATAAAATCAATCAAAAAAATTTTATAATGAGAAGAAGGTCCCTGTTGACTTCGTGCATTATTTATCTAGTGTCAAAACATGTGTATACATGGTACCATTTTCAATGATAGAAGAAGAGCCCTGTTTGACTTCGTGCACTTATTTGTCTAGGGTCTAAACATGTGTATAAATGGTAAAATTTTTCTTTCTCGAAGTTTCCTGGAGTCAGTTCTTTCCCCAATATATTAACCCATAGATTCTCACCGAACAATTGGCCAGATTATTGTTTTATTATAAATTAAATAATTAAATTTGCTGTAGAAATCAATGAAGAATTTTTTTAATTTGGGTATGTATATAGATGTACACATTTAATTATTGATCATAGCCCTAACATTGCCGAGTACACAAATAAAAAAATTTGCATTATATATATATATATATATATATATATATATATATATATATATAAAGGGAAAAGTTAGCACCCTAATCATGGGCCATGATGAATAAAATGGGGATAGGACTAGTGGAGACCCCGTTTGAAGATTCATCCAAGATGAAAAATGTCGTCATCGGAGCTTAGCAGAGACAGACCGGTTTATATATATATATATATATATATATATATTATATATAATACGTATAAATTTATATATATGTCAACGTGTTCGAATTTATTTTTTGGGTTTCTAAGACACCCAACAAATAATTCAACACGTTGATATATAAATACTAGTAAAAATGAATTCAAATATATATATATAAATAACTATAAATATAATATATATATATATATATATATATATATATATATATATATCGGTAAAATACATGGAAAAGATTTCATGGACATAACCCTCTGAAACTAAAATGAACCGTAGACAGCTGTTTCGGGCTAGGCGTCGCGACGCTATCAAAAATTTTTTCTCCAGGGACATACCTTTTTTATCATGTCATTCGAAAGATAACTTCATTCTGAACTTTTTTTCAAATACAATTTTCCTCCATTCCTAACCGTCAGCGATCTGCAGGATGTTTTATGTCAATTCTATTCCATTTATTTTTTTCTGTATTGTGGTAGTATGCCTTTATTTGGGGTCATAGATATGATTTTGTGCCTTGAATTCAAGAAGGCTAGTTTTCTTAACAAACTGCCTCTTCAAATATGATTAAATATGTGGATTCGGCAAGATGGGGCTCCATGTAACAAAGCCATTGTGAAGAGATATTTAGATTAAGAATTCGAAAATAAAGGGATAGGAACCAATGGACCCATCAGATATCGCTAGACCTAACGCTCATGGATTAATTTCTGAGGGGCGAGGGGTACCTTGAAGAATATGGTATACAAAACTGATTCAAATAAGTTGTTTCCATTATGCAGATAATGGAAACAGCCCAAATAATGTTTCAACAAATACACCATTATCGAAGAATATCTCGTTCACAATGAATCAAATAACTTGGACCATTTGAAAATAAAGATAAGAAATGCATGTGCCCAAATAGACCCTTATACTTTGACCAAAGTAATTTATAATTAAATAGGGGAATGATATAACTTATGTTTGGATCATAATGGTATATAGAACATATGATTCGAAATGTTTCGTTTGTTATTAAAAAATGTTTTGTGTTATAAGATATAATATTTAATGAAAATGATAATAGAGAAATAGTTTGTTACAAAGCCTCCGCCATTTTACGAAACAAAATCATATTTAGGTCAACTAGCCATTATGATCATACATACAAAAGTTATATCTTTTCCCTATTTCATTATAAGTTACTTTGGTCAAAATATAAGGGTTCATTTATTTTCGAATTCTTGATCTCAATATCTCTTCACAATGGCAGCGTTGTGAGATGAAGCCCCATCTTGCTGCATCCACATATTTAATCATATTTGCAGAGGCAGATTGTTTAGAAAGCTAGCCTTCTTGAATTCAAGGCACAAAATCATATCTTTGTCTCCAAATAAAGGCATATTACCACAATACAGAAAAAATAAATGGGATAGAATTCACATAAAACACGCTGCAGATCGCTGACGGTTAGAAATGGATAAAAATTGTATTCGAAAAACATGATAAAAAAGGTATGTCCCTGGGGAAAAAATTTTTTTATAGCGCCGCGACGCCTGGCGTCTCTATCTATTCCGCAGATTTTTATGCGCATCTCAAGTCGACATTGACTTGTTCTAAATGCCATATACAGAATGAAAAAATATTCAGACGTTTTCGAGAAAATTGGGGTTACCAAGATAAATGAATCACGCTGTACAGGCAGGCGGCAGAGTCACTTGTATTTGTTAATACTCTTTCATCACATTTTTACTTACTACACTCTCCTCTTCGTGGCATCCCTTATGTTTTTCACAACATCCTAAAGTTAATCATACGCTTTAAATAATTCAGGGCTCCCAAACATCATAGAGAAAAAGACATTGCACCCATACTTTTTTATTGAATCAATATGTATATACAGGCTTTGATTTGCATCCAAGTAATGTTCGTATTCTTAATATTCTCACAAAAAGAACTGACATTTTCTAGTTGAATAATTGGAACTCAATGCAAACTGCCAATTATCACGACAATTATTGTTAATAAAAATACTCATATACCCTTTCAATAATTCAGAGCTTTGAAAAATCATAGAGAAGAAGGCATCGCATACATACTCTTTTATTGAATCTATGTATATATTTTGTTCGCAGAATAGATGTCTCTATTATTATTATTATTTCAGTCAAGTGAAACCACTAAAACTGAGAAGTATGTTGAAAATTCAGGCTCATAAGTAACAATATGTTTTTACTTTTGAGTTAATTGGTGAAAAAGATGAGTCAATCTGCTCTGAAAGTTAATTCAACAAAACTGAAAAATTTCATTCTATCAACTGTCAAATCAACCAAAAAATGGAAAAGCGATGGGAGCGATTGACTTTCAGTTGTTTTCCACGGGGATTTATTTAAACGATTAATTAAGTGAAGAAAATACATGCAAATAATTCGATATTGTGATTCACATGCTCACGGCACTTTCAAAGTCGACTGAAATTGTTCGATTGAATCCTTTTAATTTTCATACGTTCAATAAAAAGCGAAAATCTTTTTGTTCAAATAATGACCGTGAGTGAAAAATTAGCTCAAAAACTGTACTTTGGAAAAAATGTCACGGATGAAAATTTCTAGGTAGAAAGAAGGACTTTTCTCAATATTGGTACCTATTGTTTTCAAGGTTATTTCGAAGTCAACTTGATTTTTCTCGAACTGAAAAGGTTGAAACGGTTAAACGATTTTTTTAGGAATGATCATGCTTTAATTGATAACATATGATTTCAATACCTTTACTTCACAATCTGCAATATTTCTCATATAAAAGGAAATTGGTTGAGAACTGCAGTGTATGTATTTTCGCTATTATTGAAGATAGAGACATTCGGTTTTTGCGTCCCTTTGTCACTTTTTTGTAAAATTTTCAGATCCACGAACAGAAATATTACAACTACTTTTGATTCTGAAATACAGAGCGAAAACGAAAAATGTGCACTTTTCAATATGTTATTATTTCTCGCGCCCTGTAAAAGATAGAAAAAAATGCAACCTCCTTCTAATACATTGATGTATAACATCCTTACCTAAATTTCAGCTTCAAAAATCAGAAGAATCCATATTTCAGTTTGTTTTTTTTAATGATAAGCCATGCATTCTTTCACACATGCATGCACACATGCATTGTTAGTCGAAATACCATGTCACTCGAACCTTCTCATCAAATTATATTCACACATAAACGAAATATCACTCCTTAACATAAACTTGATAATGTTCTCAACATTATGTTCTCTAACACAAATATGGATTTTTCTGATTTTTTAATTCTATTCAAGGTTCGGTTGTGAAACATCAATGTATTCAGAAAAATTTGACGTTAAAATATACAGGGTGTTCCATTTGGAAAATAGAAAGTTTGTGCTCAATCTTAAATACAGTGCTCTGAATAAATTATTCAACTACCCCATTGACTATCTATCATCATTTTTAATTTTTTTTCTATTTTATACAGGGCCCAAGAAATTATAACCTACAAAAAGCACATTTTTCATTTTTGCCTTGTATTTCAGAAACAAAAGTAGTTGAAATATTTCTATATGTGGATTTGAACGTTTTACAAAAAAGTGACACAGGGTCGCCAAAACCGCATGTCCTTTTCTTCAATCATAGCTGAGATAGAGTGCAATCTTAACCAATTTGGGACTCAGGTACCTACAGTAAGTACGAAGGCTATGTAAATACTTGAAAGAGTCACTAAAAATTTTCAAACTGGTCACCCTAAGCTCTAGGATTGAGGAAATTTTGGCTTATAGTTGTGTTCAAAATCTGTACCTCTCTCAATAAAATTTGACCTATTCCAGCATTTTCTCTCGAAACATCCCTGACGTGATACAATTGGCTTAGCAAGTTGTCAAATTGAAATCCTGTACCTTCTATCGTTTCTTTTGGTGAATAAAAAAGGACAATCTGCTGTGATAATTGATTCCACAAAACATATCTGCAACATTCAAGAAATCCAGAGATTTTCATCCATGAGAGACATATTTCTTATATGACATATCATATAAGAAATATTACATACAAATGATTCTGTCGTTTTGACCCCTCAAAATTTTAAATCATAAATGAATATCACAAATGATTAAATGGAAAATTAATAATGACTTCCCGTTATCTTTCTGTTTCAACGTTGTAGCATCTGCAAGGTTAGTGTCGGAAGAATTGCTGAATTTTAACAGGGAAATTTTTTCAGAAATGAATCCAGAAATGAACTATAGAGTACTCTTAATTGCCTTTTGATGTGCCAGCAAGTTCAAACGAGTATGTGCGAGAATGAAAAAAAAATCGGCCACCATTTTTCAGTGAAAACCTCTATTCGTACGTTACTTCGATATTGGCTCTTAAGGTTAACTCGAAGTAAAATGAGAATTTTAGCCACAGTTCGAATATATTGTACTTCCTCCAATCGTGAATCCAACCGTCGAAAGACCAATACTTAACGTCGATATTTGAAGAGATATGGCAGAGGCAGCAGGAAGAGCTACATCAGAGTTTCTAAGAAAGTTTGATTCCACGAATTAGAAAACTAGGACCCACCGAGCCGGATTAACCATCAGGCAGATCGGGCGACTGCCTAGGGGCCTTGCTTCAGATAGGGGACAGTGCTCCATGCAAGAGAAAAAAATTCTGATGATGGTTGTAAGTGGGCACGGTTCTGAGTACCCATTTCAGAAAAATTCTTGCTAGTACTGAATTATCCAAAATTATATTTTATAACTAATACGGAAAATATAGGTATGACGTGAAATAAATCATAGTGATACATCTATCCACACCCCCAAGCCCCAACCCCCATCCCCGAGATACATTTCAATTTGAAAAATGAGACTTTCGATTCAACCGTTTAAACGCTACTTCTATCTGAACACGCAAAAACAACTGAAAACCCGTTTGATATTGCCCAATAATCGAATTTAAAATATTTTCTGTTATCCGTCATAGGAAGGGGGGAGGGGGTTCTCCCCTCCCCCCGAAATATAATTCTTATAATGTGCCATTGGACGTTAAGACGAATTCGCAATCTATCCTCATAAGATAACCAATATTCGCAGAGAAATCTGATATATATGCACGACTTCTGGGGGAAGACCTATAGATGGATTCTTGAGGGAGGAGCTATACGCGTAGGGATGTAAATATATATATATATATATATATATATATACAGGGTGAGTCGGGAGGAACGGACCAAACTTCAGGAGTGTATTCTGCAGGTCGAAATAATTTCAAAAAACTCATATGTTGTTATCCGATTTTCATTTGTTTTCAAACTATAGCGTCATTATAAAAAAACAACATTTTCTACATTAAAATTGTTTCATTTATAGCATTATTTTAATAAATGCTCAAAAATCCCGCCATTAACCTCCACACACATTCGACTTCGTCTGCGATGGGCTCTTGTTGCTTTTCTGATTGATTCGTGTCTTTCTTTAATAAGCAATGCCGTATTTCTAATGCGTCGAATTAGGGCATCCCGAGTGTTAACTTTTACTTTGTTTACCTCGTTCTTGAACCAGCCCAACAAACAATAGTCTAGTGGTGTGAGGTCTGGAGATCTTGGAGGCCAACTAATAGGACCACCGCGACCAATCCATTGTCCGCGAAACTCTTGATCTAAATATTGTTTGACCTGACGAGCGAAATGCGCGGGAGCCCATCGTGCTGATAATTCATTTGCATTTGGATGTTTGAAGGAACGTTCTCCAGTAATGCTATTAACTCATTTCGCAAAAAAAATAAGTCAGCACCTACAGCATTTGTGATAAGAAGCGATAAACTAAAAAAAAATATTTATTTGAAATATTCTAATTACCCTATAGTTTGGAAACAAATGAGAATCGGATAACAACATATGAGTTTTTTTAAATTATTTCGACCTGCAGAATACACACCTGAAGTTTGGTCCGTTCCTCCCGACTCACCCTGTATATATACAGGGGAACTGTATGTATTCTGCAGGTCGAAATAATTCCAAAAAACTCATATGTTGTTATCCGATTCTCATTTGTTTTCAAACTATAGGGTAATTAGAATATTTAAATAAGGTCAACCAATATTCAGATCAAGAGTTTCTCGGACTATGGATTGGTCGCTGTGGTCGTATTAGTTTTCCCCAAGATCTCCAAACCTCACACCATTGAACTATTGTTTGTGGGGCTGCTTCAAGAACGAGGTATACAAAGTTTAAGTTGACACTCGGGATGCTCTAATTCGATGCATTAGAAATACGGCATTTCTTTTTAAAGAAAATCACGAATCAATCAGAAAAGCATCGAGAGCCCTTCGCAGACGAATGAGTTTCGAGATTAATGGCGGGATTTTCGTGCATTTATTAAAATAATGCTATAAATGAAACTATTTTAATATAGAAAATGTTGTTTTTTATAATGACGCTGTAGTTTGAGAACAAATGAAAATCGGATAACAACATATGAGTTTTTTTATATTATTTCGAGCTATAGAATACACACCTGAAGTTTGGTCCGTTTCTCCCGACTCACCCTGTATATATATATATATATATATATAATATATATATATATATATATATATATATATAATATATAGGAATAGATTTAACGGACATAACCCTCTGAAACGAAAATGAACCGTAGACAGCTGTTTCGGGCTTTCGGTCCTCATCAGTACGGTGAAAAGTTGGAAACTGAAATCACATAACGGAGTCAACACAAGGGGGCCAGCCGCACATTTGCGATTTCGGTTGGAAGACCAGGGCAACATCCAACGTTGGATGTTATGTCATTAGAGCAAGTTCGGTGTCACATTGTTATAGATCATTCGATACCGAGCTCGATACTATTCTGAATTACATATTACATTTTCTGAAATTCGATTGATAACTTCTGAATTACAATTTTCCTTTTCTGTACCTGAATTTGCCATTTCTGAATTTCAATTCACTATTCTGAATTACAACTTTGTTTTTCAGAATTCCAACTTCCTAATCTGAATTTCAATTTCGCTTTTCTGAAATTGAATTAACTATTCTGAAATTCAATTTCTGTTTTCTGAATTACATATTCCTATTCTGAAATACATGTTCCATTTTCTGAAATTCAACTTTGATTTTCTGAATTACAATCAAGATTGGCCCATAAATTTCGTTTTTCAAATTAGAACCCAATTTTTTTATGATTGCGTTGGATTGTGCGAAGAAAAATGATGATAATGTTTCAACATGTTAATGCTCCTGAAATTAAGAATTCTTGAGTTATTAAGGATTTCCTGATTTGACGCTACGTACGACATAAAATCAGAAAATCCTAAATAACTCAAGAATTATTAATTTTAGAAAATTCAACATGTTTGAACATATTATCATTTTTCTTGGCGAAATCCAACGCAATCATAAAAAAATAGGATTCTAATTTGAAAAACGAAAGTTATGAGCCAATTTTGATCCCAATTTTTGAACCAACATTTGGAACGCCCTGTGACGAATTTCCAAAATTCTAGAAATGTAAAATATTTCTACAATCTTCGACTTCAAAAATGTGAAAACGGTTTGTGCTTAAGATATTTAGAATAGAAACAACAAACTTTATACCGAATACTCTTATCTCTCTTTTTTCTTCAGTTTTTTCTAGATATTTCGAAAAGTATTTTGAGGAATGCAACTATTTGAGTACGAATGTATGCAATTCTGCATACAATTTGATAGAGTATGCAATTCTGCATACTCTATCAAATTCAAAAACAAAAACCAACTAGAATATTTTAGCTCGGTAGATAATGGCAAACAA
Source organism: Hippodamia convergens (assembly GCA_038502775.1). NCBI lineage: Eukaryota > Metazoa > Arthropoda > Insecta > Coleoptera > Coccinellidae > Hippodamia > Hippodamia convergens. The sequence goes on along the minus strand of CM076612.1, from coordinate 5,892,362 downwards.
TAACATAATCCCAATTTACAGATTTTAAATAGGTCAGTTCTACAGAAACATTCAAAAGGCCGTCGAACTTAGTACACCCTGTATATATATATATATATATATATATATATATATATATATTAGACTGTTTCAAAAAAATCGACATTTTTTGTTTTCACGAACCCCCCCCCCCCTAATTATCTTCCGGGTATCGAAAAGAGACCTCTATGAAAATATCAGCTCTAAATAATAATATTTAGAGGTCGCTCATCAATTATTTCAATTTTCCCTACTAATAGCAGGGAAAAAATTTCTTTTTTCAATAAATGATTCCTAGAGCAGAAACCAATAGACGGATTCCATTGTGTAATACATTTTCGTGCAGACAATCAGATACTCTACAAAAATGACCCTTACGATATTTCGGTAAAACGGCCCCATCAAAAGTTATTCGATTCGATGCTAATATTGAGGTATTTTTGAAGAAAAAAATTATTAAAAAAATCGATTCTGTTTGTTTTCACGAAACTCTATTTCTAATCATCTTCAGGGTATTGAAAAAAGGCGACTGTGAAGATATTAGCTTTGAATATTAATATTTAAAGGTCGATCAGCGATTACTTCTATTTCCGCTGTTGATAGCATGAAAAAGTTTCCTCCACGGGAATGACTGCTAGGATGTTACACACCGATCTCAACACTTTCGCTAACTAGCAGAACTATTCTGTTCAATCATATAAACACAACTGACGTTATAAATAATCGGAACTGACTTTCAGGCTCTTTCCAAACTACTGGGTAGGGGTTAACGCGTTGAATTCGAATCATTTGATGAAATTCATGATCTGCCACGGGAATGATCATTTTCGCCTGTGACAGATTTCTTTTTTCAAATGAAAGAAAAATTTTGACTATTTCTTTCGAACTAATGTGGCAAACTATAATACATGGTACAATATTCCAGTGAATGTATCTCATCTGGTTTTTGTTTCTTCAGGAATGTGAATTATGACCGTTCTCAAGTTATTGAACCATTCAATTACATACCACGGGAATGACAATTTTGAGATACTTATTTAAAAAAAATAAAAATTTATGAATGAATTTTAAGTAAAGTCATATGAACCTGGAAGGAGAATGAAATCTCTAACATCAGATTGATACACAACATAAAAATTCCAATATTTTAAAGATTTATTGATGTGTAACCTGTTGGGACTCAATTTCTGGAGAATCACCCATATGAAAAGGAGCAACATTAAAGCAATTACCATGAAAATTTTCGTTTCCTTTTAAAATACTCAATTCCTATCAGTTTTCAATGTCGAACATAGAAATTGCATTAAAATAATGATAATATTTAAAATTAACAGAACTATAGACTAGTAAAAAAGAAATGTTAATCGCTTCTCGTATGTCAAAAATTCAAGAGGGGGACTCCCCCTGAGCTTCAACAAGAAATGGTTCCACGTCTTTGTGACATTTCATAAAAGTTGTACCCCTGTTACAAGGCAGCTAGCACTTTTTATATAATTATGATCTGGGGCATCTCCACTACAAAATCCAAATTCATCCGTTTTCAAGTTGTTCTAAGTTTCTGTCGTGGCTGTTTCTAAGTTTTCATCAGCGATGGCGGTGTGTTTTATTTGTGATGAAAGTGTATCAGACATGATGGGGTCTACTATACTGAATCAAAAAGGTATACAAACATTTATACAGAAGAGCAAGAAAAAATGGAAAGCATGTTGTTTTGTAGAGTGTTTCTAGCATACTCGTTCATGAAAAGTGTAGAAAAGCCTATTCAACAGATAACTACAATCCGAGAATTGAAGTTGGAGAAGATCCTCCTTGTGCTTCCCCATCTTTAAGTAAACCATGCAACTTCAAAATGAATTGTTTTTTTTGTGGGGACGACGCATCAATTGATTATTTCACAAAAAATATAAAAAAACCAAAATCAAAAAGAAATGTTGTTAATGAGGTTCGCACTTTAGATTTTTTCAATTGATAAGAACAAGAAATCATAATTCGAGTGCTGAGCTTATGTCCAGAATTGGACACATTGACGATCTTATTGTAGCTAATGCTAGGTATCATGACAGTTCTTCAAAAATGAGGTTGCCGCACATATTGCTGCTGGACGGTCACAAGCTGATGAGGTATCGGCGTGCGTGAACTTCATTTGTTAACATTTGAACAGGATTGCGACGGTGATCTGACAATACCTGCTAATTGCGCTGGCAACAGTTTTGCAAGAAGAACAAAAAACCGTTTTGATTCAAATGTATGGAACGTAGATTAGCCAAATTTCCTACATAATGTATTAAATATTGATTGGAATATGAAACTATGGAAATTTCTTAAAAAAAAGTTTAGATTTAAAAAAATAGAGTAGTTAGCAGTAGTTGTTGCATCCTGTGTGAATGATAGCAGATATTGTTAAGAGGTTCATAATGGAAATAAAATCAATATTATCAATCTTTTGATTTTGATACATTTAATGAAAAATTTCAAATTAATGTTAGTTATAAATTAACAATTTTTTTTAGATTGAGTTTTTTTTTTTATTTTGTAGGTTCCGGTTCGACATCTTCTGAGGGATCGTTTTCGTGTATTACATCTTTCGTTTTGTTCTTAGAGAAAGAAAGCTGGTCGTAAAAGCTGTGGCATTCCACAGTAATCACACTTTTGAGTGATTGCAAGTCCTTCCATTTCCTTTCAGTGATGGGTAAACGGGATTTATTAAGCTGGGTTTACTTTGTAATTGGAACCATTACTTTGGGTCTAGATGGTAGATCTTGGTATTCATGCCCAAAATCTAGTTTTTATTTTATTTTACCGTTCGGATTATAATTTAGTGCTTTAATATCTGTGACCATATGATCCTTTCCTAGTCTTATGTTGGCATAACGATGAGTCTCCGATCGAGAGTAATCCTTAAAAAAATCATAAGTTAATTGAATTACTTCGTAGGGCTCCGGGTTCTTTCTAGCTTCTCTGGATGCCTTAACATAATCACTAGGTAGTTCAATCTCTCTATTTTTGAGCTTTCTCTCTATACAGGCATGCACTGCATCACACTCCATTTGTGTGTGACCTTTTGTCAAATATTTTTGCGTGACTTCGATGTTGTGTAATATTGCAAAATTAAGAAGAGCGTTAGCGAGAATATTATTTCTGTTTTGAAAGGTACAGCCATCTGAATAAATGATAACAGGAACTTTTCTCATCAAGCAATATTTTTCCAAATAACTGATCACACATGACACAAAGGTTGATGCTGTCAGTCCGCTCTCAACTTCAGTGAACCAGAAGCATGTAGCTTGGTGGCTAGCTATGTTGTAGATGGTGAAATTATGACACGCCAATTTTGTTCGAAAGTAGATTTTCGTTGCATTTAGATTTAGCGCTACTTTAACAGCTACTACAGTAAGCATGCAGAGCAAAATGCACTCCCCCCTAGATGCTTTATCTCTGTCTTTGGATCTTTCTTCCCTGCTTAGGTTCTTATCTTCAATATGTTGCTGCCATTTACCCTCATCGGCATTTTTCTTCTCGTGTTCAATACAGAGATCACATCTATCTTTCTTCGGGTGAACAGACTCAAATTTTCTTTGTTAAATATTTCTTTGAAGCATTTTATACCAAGACATTTTTCATTTCTTTGCTCACGAGTTTTTTGGTAACACTCATAAAGCTGATGTAATGTTGCGAACTGCTGCTCCAGATACAACTTGTTTGTATCCTTCCTTACATAATGTGATGGTTGCTTTGGCAAATCATCGAAAAATGTTTTAATGAAGAGTTTGCCTTCTTTGAAAATATTGTTCCGATAATTCCTTTTTATTATTTTTTCGTTTTGTTCGCATTTGGCCTCTGTCATACCATGCTCACTATTTTTTACCCATGATTCTACGGTAAAACGACCTAGTCCGGTAGTGCTCAGGAAAGTATTGCGGCAAACTTGTACATCTTGTTTTCCATTAGGTAATCTATAAATAAGAGTATGAGATCTTCTACTTGGTTCATCCCCCTTAGTTTTTCTCGATGAATCACAAAGACTAACATGAGCAGCAACAAAAACTTTTCTCTGGTCCCAGGACATTTTCTTCCAGAAGTTTGTGAATATCTCATTTCTCGTGTCTTCACTGATCGAACTGCAGAATCTTTTTTTTGATTGAAGGCACATTTTCGACGAGCAACGAGCTCCGAGTTTTCTTGCTGATCTTGAAGTATTATGCTCAAATTTTTTGTTCTTATCGCGGGAGAACCCTAAGTATTCTTGTCCCTTCATTCTGAGTTTTTGATTCTTTGCCCTTTTCCACTCGCTTTTATCTGCAAATTTTTTTCGTTTTCGACCTTCGTTGATATCACCAAATTCCATTAAAGGTTCCGTGGTTTGAACATTATTATCTACTGTACAACCATTGTCGCTGACGACCTCATTATTCATACTAAGAGAAGCACTATTTTCCTCCACGCAGATTGCATCATTATCATCAAACGTTGGTTAATCATTGTTGAGGTCTACATTAACAGCTTCTTATAAGTTGACATCATTTCCTTCAAACATGCTTCAATATCATAGTCATATACATCTTCAATAAAATTCAATGTTTTTCCAGAATTATTATTTGAATCATGACAGGTATTGATATCTATTTCAACATCGGTAGCTATATATATAGGTATATTTGCAATATCCAAATTTTCAAAAGGTATATTTTCTTTATTTAATTCATCGCTTGAATTGTTGCGTATCTAAGAAACTTCCATACGACGACTGGATAAATTGTTCTCTTCAAGAACTGAATTTTCATTCGACTGAAGGGCAATATCAAGAATTCTTCCTGCTCTTGAATTGATCCTGAAAGATCAAAGTTCATATTGATGAAGGAGATCATATTTTCTTTTAATGTGAATCATTCATCTAAAAAACAATTATTTTGAAATGGAAATTATAAAGAGGAGTTAATTGAATTGATTTAAAGATGAATGCAATAACTGCTATCAAACAGAACATTAGTGGACGACTGTGTTAATACCAAATGCAATAGCTGCTATCTACAACATCTCAAAATTATTGCTTTTTAGTTAATAAATGATTAAATATTTACGAAAGCACTTACATTATGAGTTTCTCTATAGGTTACACACTATATCAATACACTGTTTCCGGTTTTGAGCCAATTATAATTAGAAAATTTCGTGAGTTCTCACAGACAAGACCGTTCAACGCGGGAATGTATTAGAAACTGACGCTTAGCAGGAATTGCCGCTTGTTCGTAAGCGCGTTTCAGATGACAGAAATTGTTATACCACTACAATATAAACATTTCATTTTTTACAGATAGCTGTCTCTGCTATATCGTGCGCAACTATTCCATGAAGGGAAGTGAATAAAAATCTCATTTTCGAAGAAAATGTTAGATAGCAGGTATTGTCAGATCACCGTCGATTGTCAATTTGCACTTGAGGACATTTTGGAGAACTATGATGGTTACATTCCAGAGACAAAGACGGTACAGAGAAACCTTAATGAAATATATGGTAAAGATTTGTTCTTCACCGGAAAAACCAATCAGTACAGAAAAACCATGAAAGATAGTTGATGTTGTGTATTCTCCTTAGCACTAAAAGTTTTCTCTGTTTCGAAAAAAAGTTTATAATTTCTTCATGCATTCAGTGGCTGCGACACTACGTCATCATTTTTCGTTAAAGGAAAACTGAAATTCTTGAAGACGTTGGAAATCAACTCAAACCTGCTACAAGCAGCAGAAGTGTTTAGCAAATCTAATGCTACTGCCGATGAGGTTGACGAGGCTGGGAAGAAATGCATAGTAGTCCTTCGTGGAAATGATTCCGAGCAATTAAATGTTTTGTTTATGCGGTATAGGATGTTCGAATATTTATTAACCAAGACCTCATTTAATCTTTCCTCTTTGTCTCCAACTGAAACAGCGGCTCGACAGCACTCGCTGAGGACGTATTTACAGGTAAGTCATAGTGTGAGTTATTAGTTTATGAGTCCCACGTTTGTTTTTATAATGAATTTTAAATACAATCGTGCACCAAATTGTAGTCTACATGCCCATATAATATTTTCTTGAATTAATGTTAATATTTTTCAATGACATATCAAATTTGCAGGAACAATCTTGGAGAAACAACCCACTCGACCCACTTCAATGGGGGTGGAAGAAGGAAAATGCAGGCCTTACGCCAATAAGTCACATGCTCGAAAGGCTGCCTTGGAGCTTGCTCGTGCAGAAAAAAGTTGGATGAAGTGGACCACTATTTGTATATTATGCAGAGGCAAGTCGTGCACAAATGCCGAAACAGAAAACGAGATTCTTGGTACTGACGAACTTGAATTGGATTTCGATGACTGCCTGCATGAAGGAAGCAAAGGAGATTTTGATGACGATAGGGAAGAGATGGACGAGTTAGAGTCCATATTGTCATTACCAACTTCCTCCAAACGTCTTAAAAAATGGACTTTCATTTTACTATTAATGTGAAAAAAAACAGTGGAATGCTGATTGTTTCTACTTCAAATATTATTTACTGTTTTTTTATTATATTAAAATCATATTATTTTAATAGTTAGCATGGTTACTTCTAACTATATTCAAATGATTTTCTATCTGTGTTTACTCCGTACCAAGACTCAAGAATTTTTCGAGAATACTAGTATGTGCGTCTTCAGCGTTCTCTGCTTCACGGAAACATGGTGGAACGGCAGTGTCAACACTAACGAACTATTCGACAGCGACAAGAGTTATCACGTTTTCCGGAGGGACAGAGATTCGACACCCTCAATGAAATCTGATGGGGAGGAGTCATGATCGCGGTGGACCCGGCGTTCCAGGTCTGTCATCATCCTGGTCTACAGACCGACGCAGAGGACTTGTGGGTGTCCATAACTAGGGAAAACGGTGAAAAAGTTTATATTTGTGTCGTTTGTTTACCGCCGGGTGATATCCCTGCATATAACTCTTTCCTGGATAAGTTGGAAAAAAATGAATCCCTCATCAATAGAAATAACGTGATCATTCTGGGAGACTTTAACTTTTCCACAGTGGAATGGCACTCGGTTCCCAACGAAGCCCAGAAATGTCGAAAATAAGTATTCTGATCTGATTCAATTATATCTATTGAAATATTTTCTGGGAGGTCTCTGCATTTTCCTGAAAACTTAATATGGGTTTTCTCTCCCAATCTCTGAAACAAGAAACAATTAGAAAAATTTTTTTATTATTAAAAAAATTTTTCTAATTGTTTCTTATATTATTATAAGAAAGGCCCCTGCGTAAAAATTTGAGCACTAATTTGTCAGGGGCCAAAACTTTACGAGAAGAAATTGTTGCCTAACAATGAACAGAAAGAAAATGAAAACACCTTGAAATCTAAGCGTAACGTTTCGGAGCCTGAATCAGACTCCTTCGTCAGACAATAACTGATTTTCATTCAACTTTGTAGAATCGTGACAATTTTTTTGATTTTTTGACATTTGTCAATATATGATCATTCAATGCTGATATCGATTAATCATCATTTTAATTCGATTTATGATTTTTGATTTTATCTTTGATCTTTTTTATGATTCCATTCAATATTGATTCTATTGCTATTATCTGTGATCTACCAATATCTCTCTTTTTTATTTATTCTTATGTTCACGTTTTCTGATTTCTAATGGTCTTGATGTTTCTCCTGTATAAGATTTTCCACAACTACGGGGAATATTGTAAATACAATTTCTTGATTTTTGGTTCTCATTCAAAGGTTTAGTTTTTGTTAATAAAGATCGTAAATCATTTCTTGCTTTGAAAACAGTTCCTATGTTGAATTTAGAACCAATTCTTTTCATTTTTTCTGAAAGTCTATGAACATACGGAATCAAATTTATTAAAATTGGTTGTTCTTGACGGTTTGTTGTTGGTGCTTGATTGTTATTATCGTTTTGACGCAAAATTGTTCTCTCTAAATTTGAAATAGTTTTTTTCTATGAAATTAGTTGGATATTGATTATCCTCAAGAATATCTTTAATGATATTAATTTCGTTATTCCGTATTTCAGTTGTCGATGAAATTAATTGCGCTCTATCATAAAGTGTTTTTATAATACCTCTTTTAACACTCATCTGATGATTTGAATAAAAATTTAGATATCGATTTTTGTGTGTCTTTTTTTCTGAACACACTTGTTTCAAAATGATTTGGAAATTTTCTTATCGAAACATCTAAGAAGGAAAGTACATTATTTTGTTCTAACCCCATTGTGAATCTTATTGTAGGTTCTTTATTATTGATATGATTGAAAAATTTTATCAATTCTTCTTTCCCATGTTGCCAAATTACGAAAATATCATCTACATATCACCACCAAGTCTTTGGTTTCATTGAATATTTTTCAATATGGTCTTCTTCAAAACATTCCATGAAAAATATATATATATATATATATATATATATATATATATATATATATATATATATATATGTTAGCAATTGTTAAATTTGACCCCCTTGTTCATTTGATGCTAATGTGCGAATGTAAATGTAAGAAGAACAACTCTATGCTTTAAATGTCTGCCACACTTCTGTGTTCCCGAGACTGCGCCGGGGGGTTGATCTCTGTCTCGGTCTCTCTTAGCCTGACCCTCTGAACAGAAGGTCGTGTAGTTATCTCGCTCTGTGTACCGAGTTGTATCAAAATAAACTACGTTTTGCCCACCGAGTTAACCTTATTTTTGATTATTCCTTCAGAAGTGTGGATTATATTTCTTTTTCGATAAAGAAATTGAGGACCCCATAGTGTTAATTGTGTGAATATTCCAAAAATGGAACACGAAAACCGAACCAACGTCGAAGAAATGGAGAACTGTGAAGGCAATGCTGCTCAACCAACACAATCCACGATTTCCATGTCGGGAATCATGGAAAACCAGTTCCAGATGGAGATGATAGATTCTAGCGAGTTTTTCCAGTTCTAGGAGTAGAAACGACGAGATGCAGGCAGCTCATCTAACTTTCGCCAAGTTCGACCCCGATACGACAGTCCATTCCGTCCTTGAATGGGTTGAGTAAATCAATCGAATTAAAGACGAAATAGAGGTATGTTAGATACAGTAGTTGTTTAAAAAGCTGGGGAGGCATTGAAAGGTGGTGCCGCAAGTTTTATCAAAACTGGAAACCACTCGTTAGAAACTGGTCAACATTTTCTAGAGATTTACAGATAGCTTTCCCTGAAAAAGGAACCCCCGCGACTAGACTTGAAAGTTGTATGTCGATAAAAAGCGATAGTTTTAGTTCATTTGTCGAATATGGACATGCAAAATTGAATTCTATAAAAAAATTCTATGATAAATTTCCTTGGGAAATAATTTGAAGTTTAGTATCTCACGATATAGTTAGTATAGAAGTGAAAAATAGAGTCATTTTAAAAGAACTCAAAGATGAAACAGAGCTGTTAAAGATTCTTTCGTCATACGACGCGGACATTCCATTCGTACCTGAGACTTTACCCAGGAATTCTTCTATAAAAAGGCCAGTTCAGGTAAAAAAAGACGCGGAATACAAATTTCACGGTACCTGTAGAAAATGCGGTTTTTTCGGACACAAAGCAGAGACTGCAGGTCAGAAAAAAGACGGTTTGAAAATTCTATTAAAATTTGTAACTTTTGTAAAATGAAGGGACACAGTGAGCAATATTGTAATGCGAAAAAGAGGGAATATATACACATAATCAAACTTTGTAGTATTCAAAACCAATGGAACAACAACCATTTCATTTTATAAAGACCAATTAGTTTTAGAAATTGAATTCACCGTTGTTAGTTTTCATATAATTCCTCACAATAATATTGACTCTCAATAGGATTAGATATTCTCAGAGAAAACGATATCCAACTGAAAGTGAATAAAAACAATGTCGATTTTGAGACTAGAGTCACAATTTGTAAAATTTTTCAAATTAATAGCAATCAGAATTCAGAAAAAATCGATTTGTCAGGATTGGACGAGCAACTTAAAGTAAATATTATGCAAATGATCACCGAATGCCATTTGGTTTTATGAATTCACCTTCGTGTTATCAGGCAGCAATTGATAAAGCCCTGGGAGATTATAAAGAAAAAATTGCGCTTGTTTACGTAGATGACATTCTTTGTCCTTGCGAGAACATCAATGAAGGCCTTGTCAACCTAAAAAAATTATTCAAAGATTATCAGAATGCGGTTTCAGCTTAAATTATGAAAAATGTCAGTTCTTTCAGAACTCCATGGAATTCTTAGGCGTGATAATAGAAAACGGAAACATTAAACCATGCCCAAGAAAGGTAGAAGCTCTTAAAAATACCCCACCACCTAAAGATGTGAAAGGGATTAGACAATTTTTGGGACTTGCCAGTTATTTCAGACGATTTGTCAAAAACTTCGCCACGCTAGCATCACCAATTTCCTCATTGCTAAAGAAAAATACTAAATTTGAATGGACCGAACAATGCAAAAAGGCTCGTATAGAAATTATAGGTCAACTTATAAAGGAACCAGCTCTTAGAATATTCAATCCTGAATGGGAAATCGAATTACACACTGATGCAAGCTCTATAGGTCTTAGTGGTATATTAATTCAAAATGATTAAGATAAATTAGCACATCCGGTAGCATATTTCAGTAGAAACCCACAGCAGCTCGAAATCAAAATATCAATCGTATGATCTTGAAACGCTTCGACAATCGTAGAGCCATAGATTATTCTTAATAATATAAGTAGTCGAATCAAATATCAAAATATTCACCGATATGTAATTCAGTTAGTGCTACAGCTTTGAAAAAAGAATTGCTTCCGAGATTAGCTCGGTGGTGGATTCAATTATAAGACTTCGATTTCGAAATAGAATATCGACCTGGTGAAAAGATGAAACATGTTGATTATCTTAGTAGGAATTTGCCCTGTGAAAACCAAGTACTGGCGCTCTGTAATGTTTCAGGTACCCCGCAGTCGATCAAGGAATGGCAAGAGCTGACCCCTTCTGCATAGAACTCCTGGAGGAACGTGTACATGAAGAGGGATTTTCAATCCAAGATGGCATCGTTTACTGGCAAGGAGGCGAACCGATCCTAGCAGATGTTATGTTCCTTCAATGGCTAGATTAAGACCATGATACTATACCACGACGAGTCTTCTCATATTGGATTCGACAAGATGATCACCAAAATGAAAGAAGATGTTATTTGGCCTGGATGAATAAGTCTGTCCGCAAATATGTGAATAATTGTAGATCCTGCACTATTGGTAAATCACATACAGGATAAAGATCTGGCTTCTGTCAACTCAATCATGTTCCGACTGAAAAGCTAGATACATGGCATATTGACCATGCAGGCCTGTTAGTGAAGTCTTTCGGCTGCACCCAAATACTCGTTATAGTAGACAGTTTTTACGAGATACGTTAAACTATGTCCGCTGAAACAGAAAACGACGGAACACACCATACAAGCAGTCCTTCCAAATGATCGATATACCCTGAGAAGAATAGGAGGCCAGAAAAAAACAACTGTAGCCGACCAAGAACAACTGAGACCTTGGCCCGAAGAAGTGACTAGTGATGAGTGAGTGTTCGTTCCAACGGGTGCCACGATGAAGTTGAATATTCGAAAACAAAAAAACAGAAAAAAAAAATTTTGAAATTTTTTTTCACTCCCTGTATAACTGAAAGTGGTCAGGCTCCAAGAATATTTTAGATCGGTAGATAATGTCAAACAATAATATAATCCCAATTTTCAGATTTCAAATAGGTCCAGTTCTCCAGAAACGCCTAATAGGCCGTCGAACTTGGTACACCCTACCCTGTATATGAATTTATGTCTAATGGCAGTTTCGGGGACACGAAAAACTTGGTTTATTTTTTCGCATACATAACTCCGAAACAAAATATACGACTGATGTATACTGGATATTTTACTATATATATTATAGTAAGTGAAAAATTTGGAATTTCCCATATAACGGTAGTTTTGAGGACATCCGCTATCTTGAATTTCACTCGTGTTGACTTGATTTGATCAACATACATCACTTTCTTCAATG